>OY756431.1:17116632-17644132 GCA_963576905.1 Mystacides longicornis
ATGTCGAATATTAAAAAAATTCAATAAGTTCCTTCCTTAATCACATCAGTGAATCATAGGTACATATTATAAAGTCTTCAACTTTGACAGTAAATGACATGAATTAATATGAAAAAGATGCCATAGGTATCCTTTGGGTGTTTCAGAAAGTATGACAAAGCGATGTCCAGAGCTATTCAAATACCTAAATAATTAAAAAACCAAACAGAAAGTATGTCAAAGCGATGTTCAGAGCTATTCAAATACCTAAATAATTAAAAAACCAAACAGAAAGTATGTCAAAGCGATGTTCAGAGCTATTCAAATACCTAAATAATTAAAAAACCAAACAGAAAGTATGACAAAGCGATGTCCAGAGCTATTCAAATACCTAAATAATTAAAAAACAAAACGAATCGTAACCTTGAAACCTCTGTTCAGGTTAGTTGCAATTTATTAATGTAGTTTTAGTTGCTTTAGTTTAAGTTTAGTTACTAACATGATGATGGATGTGTAGTTCTTAAGGTACCTACTAACCCCTCTGACAATACCCACATCGATTGGTCTAGCCACCCATCATGCTGTGTCGGAGCGAGAAGGCTCAAAGAGGAGTACGGATGAATGCAAGAAAACAAAAGTACCTACATAAAAATAAATACAATGCTTTAATTTATTATGAAATATCGGTCTTGTCTCTCATGATACATCACGATGCACCTAATGTTATGATGAGAGACTTTCGAATTATAGTGAAAGGAAACTTCTTAAAATCCTACATGAGGACAACACCACTGCCTTTTCAATACCGTTACTGAGACCACTACATATGCTAAGATTCCCTAGATTATCTTTAAGAGATTAAGGAATAACTCCATTCGTCGATATCACTATAGGTATTATTTGGATGGACGATATCACTATATAGGCCTTTGATCTCATGAGCAAGATCAAGTAGCTAGGCAATAAGTAGGTACATCGAACTGAAAAAACAATAAACTTCTTTTTTCGACCTTTCTTCAATACTAAGCAGGAAAAAGTCCAATTTTAAATATTCGATGTGTGTTACCAGGATGAATCATCTAAAAAACTCTCTCTCTCAGTTGGACTTATTAAAGGTAATCACGAACTTGAACTTAAATGATTGACTTACTAAATATTGAGGAATATTTTTGTTTGCTATCAGATTCTTTTAACAACAACAACACGCTGATTCACAGGATATTATTAAATTCTTTTATCCATGGTGGTGCATTCCGTTAACATGAGGTATCATAATATTAACAGTACATACCCAAATGCCGCCGTTTATAAAATAGTATCGCACAGTATACAACTTCAAGGTTAAAGATACTTACTTCAAAATATTTGCAAAAAAGCACATATTTACTAGATTACACCGTTAAAGGCTCAAAGCTTATGGTCTGTTTTCCTAAAAATACGGTACTGCTTTTAAACAGCGGCGAATGTTGCAGTTTAGAACATAATATATTTTGAAAGACTGCCGTCTTGTCAGACGACTCATCGCTCCCTAGGAACCCAGTGGAATGTTTTTTGCTACTACAGCAACGTTTTTTTTAAACATTGACAATGATCTAAATTGACATTCAACGCTACCGCTATAGCAGTACCGTAGTCCTAGGAAAAGAGACCATTAGATAAGTATGCAATAAAACCCAGGTGCCGACCATCTTCCTCTTTCACGACACAAGCTTTCGGTAGCTTACTGTGAAAGAGTCAAGGAGTGTATTTGTGTTCACTTTGAGTGAGAACAGATTCATTAAAAAAAAAAAAAAAAAAAGTACCTATTTCGCTAGGAACGCATTTCATAATTATTATTATTCATATTGTGTTGTGCCGTCTTGTGGCGCGTCAGAAACATATTTTTATTACAATTGCCAGACGTTCTAGTTTGGCCAGGATAGTCCCGATTTTCTGGCGAAATCCCGGTGTCCCGGCCAGTTTAATTCCTGTCCCAGTTATAATAAAAATTGAGCAAATTTATAGAGGTACAAATAAAGTCACTTTATCATTTATTTTACGTTAATGTATTAAAAATAAACACTGCAGAAGAGTGGTGGAGGTTAAATTAACCGGATACAAGAGTTATTCCTCGGGAATCCTCTGCCGAAATTGTTGAAAACAGTATTTTTGATGTTGGAGAACCTCGTTGGCTATACATAATATGTTAAGAAGGAAGATGTGGTGGAGTGAGATAACGTGTTCCATGGAAAAGAGATTATTTCAAGTAAAGAAAAATGCCTCAGACTGATTGGCCACTTCAAGGAAAACACGTGAACTTATGATAGGTGTTTGATGAAGGAATCTACGGTTTTCATTACATATACATACCTACATGTAAATTTAACATCGCATTAATGTGTGAACATCAAAATTAAGACTAAGATAATGAATGCATTTTAACCAAAAGAACATAGAGCCAAGGTTGGAAAATTGCGTATATTTTCTCTATCGTTGATAATAATTATTGGTCACCATCAAGGAAATAACAACGAAAAAAACTGTCATCGCCCATTAGTTAGTTCTTTCTTGCTATTATTTCGATGATGCCTAATATCAATAGAAAGTATGTTCTACAGGGTAATTCATAAAAAAGTTTATGTTTAGAACTAGACAAATATTTAAAAATTAAGGGCCCATTCTCTCAAAACAGCCGTTTTAGCAATTTTTCTTAATCGATTCCGCGATCCCTTACACACGAAACTGATGAAATTAACGTTTTATTACAAAATGAATTTTAATTAAATAGAGCTAGTTTATTTGTGGAAAATGTGAAATTATTTTTCATATTTTTTTTCATAGATAGGGAAACTTTTGACTTTCAAATAAGATGAATTTAAAGAAATTGTGATAATAAAAATCTTATGAATTATTTTTTTGTTGTTTAAATATCATTCATCGCAAAGGCGAAAGCTGTTATGATGAGTGGTGTTTATTTTTACTGTAATAAATAAATAAATAAATAAATTAATGGCATTTTCACCGTGTATGAATTATAAATAAATAAATATATATGTAATAGAAATCAAATAGAAACACTATAGGATATGAATTTAATATTTCACAATATTTCAATTTCAAAAAGTTACAGTGTCCCTATAAAAGAAGTGTTGTATATGTATGTATCTACACTCTATGGTAGATAACTTCTTGTCTATGGTCATTGTCTTGTGTAAGCCAAAGCGAGTGTCGTGAGACTGATAGAGAATAAAGAACATTAAACAAGCCTGCGTTTGTGTTTGAATTAGACCCTGAACAACATGGTGTCAGGTTCGGGGTAACTTAATTATTAATACTCAAGTCAAGTCAAGTCGAAGAAAAAGTGAAAAAGTTTTTTTTTTTGTTTCAAACACGAGACAAGATGGCGTCGATGGCGTTTTTTACCGCGTTGCCCAAACTGGAGACCAACGGCAACGCGTCCCAAAATTGGAAAGCATGGTTAGATGAATTTCAACTATGCCCAGAGCTGTTCCGAGTACAGGAAAAAAATACTCGAGTACTGAGTACAAGTACTGCACACAAAATATACTCGGAGTACAAGTACAAGTACTCAGATCGAAGTACTCGAGTACAAAATACCGAGTACAAGTACCGAGTACATGAGTGATTAATTAAACGCAATTCTTTTATAAACGTCTAACAACTTTGCGCATGTTTCGACCATGGGGTCACCACATGAAAATATCACGTGCACCCTCTATGCACGTGATTCAGTCATGGGGCCAAAACATAATGTAATCGCGAGCAATTGAATCGATCATTACAACAAACTGCATGAAATAAAAATTTTACAAAAAAAAGTGTATAACTATAATATTATTACATTAAAAAAATGGGTAAAATAACGCCTCCACGTGGTGCACCCCCGGGCAACGTTATAACGGCAAAATTCTATCAATAAGGAAGAGAGAAACCAGATAAACCAAAGAGGATTAAATTAAAAACAAGAAAATAGAACTTGGTATGGTAAATGATACAAATCGCAAAAACAGCTCTCCTCTGGGCAATAAGACAAGAAACCTTGGAAAAAATAGAAGATAGAAGAAATAAGTATGTAGTTCTAAGACCGAATATCTGATAAAACTGACAAAAGAGCTATGTATTGATGTTATACTGCTACAGGAAACCCACACAGCAAACTTAAACCAACTCACCACCAGAGATACCTACGGTTCCCGGTTTCAACCTAGCTGGCGCTGTCTACGGCGTGGCCACCAACGTACGCGACGGCCTGATTTGGATTTGGAGAACATTGTTTTAAATCAGGTAATGTGTCCTTGGTCACCAGTCACCATCAAAATAGGACACAAAAGTCGTCAACGTTTACAAACCTGATAGACTCCAGTGACCACCCACAGTCATTCCTTCAGCCCTCCCACATCCACCTGTCATCATGGGAGATTTTAATAATGGGAGCAATCACACCAACTGGGGCTTTAGAACCACAGACGATAATGGTGAAGACCTCACGGAATATATGGAGACTGAGAATCTTCACCTCGTTTATGATGCCAAAGACAGAGGCACCTTTCATCAGCTAGATGGAACGGCTACACCCAGGACTTGTGCTTGTCCTCGAAGGTCTCGCGATGGAACTTCCAAAATGACAAATGGGACATCTTCGCCGCCCATTTCGATGAGACATTGATGTCTCTCGTACCACTGCCTACTAACTACCATAAATGTATAACATCAGTTTCAGAGGCCGCCAAACAGTCTATAGTCTATACCATGAGGATATCGTAAAACATACATCCCGGATGGAAGGAACAATGCAAGAATCTCTACAACAGTTAATCCGTAAGGCATGATCCCTATACTCCGTAAAATGTGGCAAATTAAACCAACGGAGCGCACAGCAAAGATTTCAGCGAACCTTGTTGCAAACAAAATAGTAGACAACGGCAGAGCGCCCGGAGACAAAACATTCCAACGTAAGGTTAAGGAACAGCTCCACACAGCACAAATGACTGTCCAAACCGATCTACCCTGGTTGCTCCGTTCACTGAAACAGAGGTGACTTCAGCCGTTTAAACGTTAAAACAGCCGGAATGGCTGCTGGGTCTAATGGCATGTTGCCTGGCTTATGCGGTGTTCACACGAGGCGATATAAGGCCCGACGATTTCGCTTGCATAAAAAAAATATCGCTCAGTCGCCCATTGATCGTCTGATGTGTTCACACGAGTCCACCGGCATACATTCAATCTGTCAGGTGCGCTGATAGTTTTAAAAATGGCGGACGTCGAGGTAGAAGTCACGGAGTAATTGGGGTTAGTTGAAAATATTGTTTTAGACGATATAAGGAGACTCCTAATAGAGGAAAAATAATAAAAAACGCAGATATTGGGTGCGGAATTGGATTCTAAGGAGAAATAAATTTAGCGCAGTGCTGTCAACTGTCAAGAAACAGAACATACGGACGCCGCGCATATCTGAGCATGCGTGCATACTGCATCGTTCCACCAGATACAATAGTTGAAAGGCGTTCAACTTGAGGCGATATCGCTTTCAACCATTTTTATCGCTTCAGATTTATCGACAATGTGTTCACTCGGTTCAATTGGCTGGCGATATTTTAGTGTCCTGGCGACATTCGCCTCGTCTGAACACCGCGTTACTGGCCTTATTTATTATTATTATTTTTTATTTGGTTCAACGGCCAACCGGCCTTTTACAATTTATATTTTAATATAGAGTTGTAGTGCACATTAGTACAAGGATAAATAAAAAAAACTCACAATTAACATAATAATAATATAACACTTTTCTATACAAAGGTGTTAGTATTGCCGGCGGAACTTATTGCTTGAGGTAATTGTTTCCAGTCAACCGGTACCGTCCAATTTGAGACAGGCCAACCCCAGGTAGAATTTTCAAGTGAAAAAACACTTACGAAAACTCTGACCCGGATGACTTCGGATCTGAAGTCCACGCCAGTACAATTAGGCTACCGAGGACAATTATTAACATAATAATGACTAATAAGAATACACTGCGAATATCCTTGCCACGGGCCACCTGCTGAAAGAATAGATCTAAAGTGCTGGTCTTGTAAAAGCCTGAAAAATTTCCGCAAGACCGTCTGCTACAAGTTGTCTAAATCCTACAAATTATGGGATTTAGCATTATCGAAGTTCTGATTTTTTTTTTAATATTTACACTATTCTATTCTATTCAACAGATTAGAGCCCATCACAATTATTTCATATAAATAATATACCTACTTCAGTTTTTACGTGAAGGAGCAATAGCAGAGCAGGATTTCAGACTATACCTACTCTATAAAATAACGATTCCATCTTTTTTTTTCAAAGACTTTAGTTTTTGAAATAACCAATTCAATCATAATACACGGGTTTTAAAAACAACAATTTCGCCACCAACACTTTCGAATTAAAAACGAGAACCTTACATTCACACTTTACCACTACCAATAACCAAGACACCTAACAAGTCTCTACTTGCAATATAAATACAAATTTCGTATCATAGTAGGTTTAACGTATTCCAATAAATCCAAAGATGTACTCGAGAACTTGAAATGTACTCGAGTACCTTTAATGTACTCGAGTACCTTTGGTGTACTCGAGTACTTTAAATGTACTCGAGTACATTCAAAAGTACTCGAGTACTTTCAAAGTACTCAAGTACATTTTAGGCTCAAAAACGCACCGAATACAAGTAAAAGTACAGGTTTTAGAAATGTACTCGTGGACTGAGTACTGAGTACACCAAAAGTACTCAGAGTACAATCTACGAGTACTTGTACTCGAGTACCGCCCAGCTCTGACTATGCCTAGCAGCAACTGACCTAGAAGGAGCAACAGATAAGAGAAAAGTGGCATTGCTCTTGTCAACTATCGGAAACGAAGCAAAACAAATATACAAGACGTTTAAATTGACGCAAGAGACCGCGAAGTTTTCCGAAGTTGTGGAACAATACAACAAGTATTTCGAGCCTAGAAGAAATTTGACTGTCGAAAGACACAAGTTTTTCACCAAGAAACAAGAAGATGACGAGTCTATTCAGAGTTATGTCACCAACTTGAAAAATATGAGCACGACTTGCGAGTTTGGAGAAATCCAAGACAGTCTTGTGAAGGACATGTTGATTTGCGGCCTTTCACCCAAATACATCTTCATCAAAGAAAGGCTTTTACAAGAGGGCGAGTTGACGCTGGATCGAGCTCTAGAAATCTGCAAGAGCCTGGAATTGGCTCAAATTCATATACAGTCCCTGACTCAGGAGCCCTGTATTGGTGCCGTCAACGTCAAATACACCAGTGCCAAAAATACAGGCCAACCCAGGATGAGGACAAGCCGAAGAAGCCCGTCTAAAGAGCAAGAGCCGTGTGGGAAATGTGGCCAAGTTCACCGGTTCAAGTGTCCAGCCCAAGGTGAAACGTGCAACAAATGCGGCAAGAAAAACCATTTCGCCAGGATGTGCAGAACGAATAGAATAAAGATGATTGAAATAGAAGATCCAAGCTACATCTGCGCCATCAATGATAGTGATGGAACATCCAACACATGGACCACGCAGGTAAAAATCAATGATTGTGTTGTTAAATGCCAATTAGATACAGGGGCTCAAGCAAATTGTATGCCAAAAAGACTTTTTGATCGCTTAGGGTTTAAGGATGACTCAATCAAAAGGTGTAGATTGAAATTGAAATCTATTTGCGGCACAGTTCTAAAAAATTTAGGGTTTTGCTATATTGTCTGTAAGATTAACAATAAGCTTATTAATGTTAAGTTCAATATTTTAGATATTAATTGCCTGCCCGTTCTAGGATTAGAAGTATGTCGTAGTTTAAACCTTATAAAAAATGTCAATATAGTCAATAGCAACAATACCGATAGCATAACAGGCAGGTATGACGTGTTCAATGGGCTGGGCTGCCTTCCAATGATGTGCAAATTAGAAGTCAAACAAAACGCTCAACCAGTCGTAGATCCCCCTAGGAAACTACCATTTAAGTTGTTAGATAGAGTTAAAACAGAACTAGAAAGAATGATAGCTGATGACGTGATTGTGTCAGTAAACGAACCAACCGAGTGGGTCAGCTCCATGGTTGTGACTGAGAAAAAATCTGGATCACTGAGGATCTGTCTTGATCCCAGGAACCTGAATGCGGCACTTCGACGTTGTCACTATCCACTGCCTACATTAGACACGGTACGATCACAGTTAAACGGAGCATCGTGGTTCTCAACCCTGGATGCAACATCGGGTTTCTGGTCTATTCCGGTAGATGAAGAAAGCTCGAAATTGTTAACATTTAACACACCTTATGGTAGGTATAGGTTCAAACGTCTACCGTTTGGTATTAATGTGGCCCCAGAGATATTCCATAAAGCAATGATTGACTGCTTCGGAGACCTTCCAGGGGTAATGATATATTTAGATGATTTACTAGTCTGGGGTGAAAATATTGAACAACATAATAATCGGCTAAAAGCAGTGTTAGAAAGAGCACAAAATAAAAATGTGAAATTTAACAAAAGCAAGTGTGTTTTTGGTGCTTCGGAAATCAGATATTTGGGACATATTTTTTCAAAATCCGGAATGGCCCCGGATAATTCCCGCATTAAAGCAATTTGTGACATGCCACCTCCGACAGACAAACAAGGAGTCCAAAGATTCCTAGGACTCATCAATTATATTGGAAACTTTATCCCTAACCTAGCCTCCCAAACCCAACTCCTAAGAGAGTTGATAAAGAAAAATACAGTCTGGGAATGGAATGCCAACCACCAACAGGCTTTCTCTCACCTCAAAAGCCTCATAATATCGACCCCAGTTTTAGCACATTACAATGTAAATGCACCCATCACACTAACAGTCGATGCATCTAAAAATGCAGTCGGTGCTGCATTGCTCCAAAACGGAAAACCGGTAGCCTATGCATCAAAAACTCTAACTAAATGCCAGCAGGGCTACGCACAGATAGAGAAAGAATTGTACGCAGTGGTCTTTGGGTGTACTAGATTTCGACAATATATTTATGGCCAGAAAATCTTAATAGAATCTGATCATTCACCATTAATTTCACTTTACAAAAAAACTCTAGCTAACGTACCTGCTAGGCTCCAAAGAATGTTTCTGCAGCTTCAACCTTATGATTTTAACATTACATACAAACCGGGAAAACTTATGTGCATTGCTGACACCTTGTCAAGAGCTCCATTGCCAGAATGTGACAATTTTCTGGAAGATGATATTGCTCTGCACGTCAACTTGGTCAACTCCTCACTCCCAATCATGCCTAAATCTTTAGCAGAAATTAAATTAGCATCACACACAGACGAAACTATACAGTTACTAAAGAAATATTGCACATCTGGCTGGCCCTGTATTAAATCTTTGGTGGAAAATGTATGCAAACCATTTTGGAACATGAAACATGAATTAACTTTTAGTGATGATGTTTTGTATAAAAATTGCAGTATAGTGGTACCTAACAGCCTCAAACACAAAATTCTCCACCGAATCCATTCAAGTCATATGGGAATTGAACGAAGCAAAAGCCTGGTGAGGGGCGTTCTGTATTGGCCCAACATGAATGTTGATATTAAAAACATGATAGAACAATGTCCTATTTGTCTCAAATACAGACCTAACAATTCAAGTGAGCCTCTAATACAACATGATATCCCAGAATTACCATGGCAAAAGGTTGGAGTTGATTTTTGTGACTTTGAAGGGAAAAAATTCATGGTCTTAGTTGATTATTACTCTAAGTTTATAGAAGTGAGTCAGTTGTCAAGCAATTCTTCTCAAGTAGTTACTCAAATACTAAAAACTATATTTAGTCGTCAAGGCATTCCAACATGTCTGATGAGCGATGGAGGTCCTCCATTTTCATCACACGAGTTTCAAAAGTTTACACAAGAATGGGGAATCAACCATATCAGAAGTAGTCCACATTACCCAAAATCAAACGGGATGATTGAGTCTAGTATAAAGATAATTAAAAACTTGTTAAAAAAATGTAAAGATTCGGGCACAGACTTTCAACTAGCTTTGCTTCATCAGCGTAACACACCTAAAGGTGACATGTTTTCTCCGTCCCAACTATTACAGTCAAGAAGACTGAGATGGGATATCCCTATTAACCCTACCCTGTTAAAGCCAACACTAGAAGGGCATAAAGATTATAAAAAAAATAGCTCTAATCTGAAATCCAAAACTGAAACATACTATAATAAAAGAACAAAAAGTTTACAGCCTCTTTGTATAGGGGATTCAGTATACTATAAATTAAAGCCTGATGGTTTTTGGTTTCCAGGTGAAATAACAGATGTGGGAACTACACCTAGATCGTACGTCGTTAGATCAAGGGAAGGGACATTGTACCAGCGTAACAGAATACATTTGATTGGTCCGTTTAAATCTGTCACAATCAATAACCAAAATACAGATAGCCTCATGAGCCAAGATTATATGAATAAGAAATTATATTTGTCTGTTCCAAATTTTGACAAAAATACAAGTGAAATATCCTCACCACCAACAAATTCCACATCTAAACAAGGCATCCCAGTAGCAACTCATAATATTAGAAAAAGTCAACGTCAGCCCAAACCTATAACAAAATTAAACTTGTAGGATAAACAATAGGGTCATCAGTTGTAATATAGCTCCATATTATGTCATTATAAATACCCTAGGGCTGAGTTAGTTATAAGGATTTTAATATTATATGAGTGTAATCACTTATTGTGTCATTATATATATATTTTAAGTCTGTCTAGTTTTAAGGAAAAGTATTATCTGTTTAGTTAAGGAAAACAACATAATAAGTGAAATAAATAACTCCAAACAAGGAACTTAAATGTAGAACAAAATATAACTATTATGTTAATATTGTGAATAATAGTATTGCTGTCATTGTAACAAAAATACAAAATGTCATGTGTCATTAAAAAAAAAAAGAGCATGTTGTATATTATGTATGTATCTACACTCTATGGTAGATAACTTCTTGTCTATGGTCATTGTCTTGTGTAAGCCAAAGCGAGTGTCGTGAGACTGATAGAGAATAAAGAACATTAAACAAGCCTGCGTTTGTGTTTGAATTAGACCCTGAACAACAAGAAGAAGAAGAAATTTTCCCAAAAAAAATCTTATAGGTATTCATCGATAAATTTTTGTTTATTATTTGCTCATTTCGTTTGACCAAGTGTCGAAATAACACATTGCATATTTCTTGATGGTTTGAAAATACAAACTCTCGGCCCATAAAATTTACAACTTCACTTTACTGATTATATTATTTTTTAAGATGAATAAAATAAAAAATAACAAATTTGTTATATTTACCGATTCACTTAGTGCAACTTCTTCTTTGGTTGGTAATATATTCTCCAATGTCTGTAACGAACTCATACTAACCTCAAAAAATATATTATACAATCTGAATCGCAAGAATGTGGAAGTAGTTATTTGTTGGATTCCATCCCATAAAGGTATAGTAGGTAACGAAAAGGTGGACTCCCTAGCCCGCCACGCTTGTTCCCAGGGCGATATATCATTTCATTCATCATTTGCCACCCCATTATGGGACCTTAACAATATAATAAGATTAGAAGCTTACAACCAATGGTCATTATTGTGGAATGATCCCCATGACTCGAGGGGTTCTAGATACAAACAGATCCAACCCGTGATTCCCTCCAAACCTTGGTTTAAATTTTACAGATTACCTAAATGGGAAACATCCATCATATCACGTTTGAGAATCGGCCACTGTTTGGTGGCTAAACATCTATTTAAAATAAAGGTTCTGGACAGCCCTCAGTGCCCATGTGGAGACGAGGAGGAGTCTATAGATCACGCTTTGTTTGCTTGCCCTCTTCGCGGTAGTGGCGGTCTTTTTACGGAGAGTCCCTTGGAGAAACCAATCTGCTTTCTTTCACTTTTTACATCGAAAATAGGTATGAAAACGTTAATAGAATTTATTAGAAAGTTCGAATTCAAAGTGTAGTAAATTTGTAATGATGACAGACCTCGCGTCTTTGAGTATTTTTATATTATATTACTGAAGATTTAACTGATTAGTCATAAGGCATAAATCAGCCCAGAGGGGTTGGATTGCCAATATTGAAAAAAAAAAAAAAAAAAAAAAAATAGGTTAATAAACTACAATGACATGCTGCCCAAAAATGAAAACCGGTTCAATTAGGCAAATGATTTCAACGATAATACGACATAATTATTTGCAGATATTTAGCAGATAAGTCATGATTCCTACTTATATAAAGGTCAGTGTTCGTTCGTGGAATCTCGGAGGCTCGCGGTTGCCCCGTTGCAAGAACACCCACTCCATCTACTACAGGTGAATCACTCCTGCTTCCATGAAATTGCCGACCGTTGCTTCATGTGATGCAACAATTAAAGTGCTTCATTTAATTGAAGCAGACGATGACATAAAAAAACTTGCGAAATACCTTTAATGGGTCTACATATTTCTAAATCCTGTATAATATTTTTTTTAAAAATCTTATAGGTATATATAAAAAAAATTAAAAATCCTACGCAGAATATACGGCCTTATAAAATAAATTGAATGATGGTAAATGATTAAACGATTCGATTGTTTTATGTTAGAACACTCGTTAAAATAGCTTTCGATAAAACTCGCACTTGCCCCACAAAAGTCAACAGACTTCGCTGGCTGGGCCACGTCTAGGGCTCCCAAAAGGGGTGTTATATAATGGACCAATCGGCAGAAAAAGTGTCGAAGGACTAAAGATACGACAACGCTATCCAAGGATGGTTCGATGGCGTTGTCGCAGACTGTCGAGATCTAGGATGGCATTACTGGAAAGTGATTGCCAGTGATATATCAGGATGAAGAAGTTCTTTGAAGGCAGCCATGACGCATCACAGGTTGTAACGCTAAAGACTAGCATGATGTCAGTTTTTTCGAAATTTACTTTTGCATATACGCCATGGAGTAAAAATTTATATAAAATAATCACGAATACTTATTTTATTTGTAATCTTATTTTTGAAAATAGGGAGATGAACGGCATCGATGCTTGAATCAACCGAAACAATATTTTTATTTTTATTCTACGTATGCCTCAAATTTCATTTTTATAATATAGGTACATGGGAATATTCCATTTTTCGAGACATGAAATGGGGGGGAGAGATTTAGCCGTAAAAAGTGGTTTCATCTTCACAGTCTCACTTTCCCCCACGTCAAAATCGAATAATATATCAATTCTTTTCCATAAAAATGTGTATTAAGCATGAAGTATTTTTTTACCCAACTGACCAACCCTAATAAAATATATGAAGATGAAAACATATTATGGAGAGACTCTGCTCTACCGGGAATCAAGTCTGACGGCGCAGCGTCTAGCGACGTGTGCTTTCAGAATCTTCTTTTCTTTGTCGGTACTCGGCTGTCTTGCGGCTATGGTGTCTTCCAGAAAGTTACGGTCATTCTAGCGCCTTTTTCTAAGTGTCCTTTATCTAACAGAATACTAAACTTCGTACATCCTTGGACCTCCGCCTCAAATTCTTGTCCGTAACAACAAATTCCCGTTCGCCTTGTACTAGCATGTGTGCAAGTTGGAAAGCTGATAATACTTTTATCCTTATAAAGAAATAGGTAATGATAAATGATTCATAGATCTCAAGGTCTAGTTGCGTGTTATTTTACAATGTTTAGGACAAAAAGTCCAGAATTCAGGTTGGATAGATTGCCTGAATTGACGTAAGTAATTGGGAGTCATCGGTGATCATTTTATTATGATTAGGTAGATATTCATGTTAACCGCAGAGTCTAGATATCATTCTGTGCATATTTTGTGGCGCAAACAACATATCGGAAACGGAAAGTCACCTACATACTCCAGAGCCTACGAGTGAAAACACGTAGAACGCCGATTCCGACCATTGCCGACCGGCGCAGAGAATGTTGTCTTTGGTTTCAATGAATTTAAAAATGGGCATGCCGGAAAGCGGGTTCCTGCTCTTGCTGTCCGTATCCCCATTCAAATGCATAGAAACATTCTTTACACCAGTCGGCGCCTGTCGGAATCGGCATTCTACGAGTTTTCACCCTATGACTATTTGCATCAAAGCCCTCAATGAATAATATGATTATTTCGTTTGAGGAAATCTTTGTATTTGTTGATTTTGGCAATTATTTTGTTTTTTTTTTCTCTTGCATTGTTGACTTTTTTTATGACGAGGATGAATAATGATGATTCATTCATTCATTCATTCATTCTCCCTTAAAGGCCCCCCGCAAACCGCAAGCCAGCCCGGATGAGACCAATCCGCAGCAAACCCGACACGCACGAAACCGACCTCCCAGCTCGATCGAAGGAATCAAACCAAAAAGCCGGCCACACACAAATCAAGCCCGCCGCAGATCCCCCCAAACCAACCCACAATGCGGAAGGCCCAAGCCCCACTCAGGAGCATAAGGAGGCATCAAGAGGTTCCATTGCGAAGGCGTCCGAGGCTCACTGTGCGGTTAAGGACGTGAGGTGGTCAACCTCGATAATGATGATTACCTATGTGTTATTATTGTTAAAATTGTGAGCAAAATCGTACGAAGATCTTTTTATAATTAATTCTTTTTATTCACATTTCTAAAAACATCAACGCTTTGAAAAACTACGTAAGTATTAAAACAAAAATTCCATAGCCAAAAATACTCAATTTAAAATTAGAACGAAATTTTAAGTAGGTATTTCATTTTTATTTAGAATAGGTACCTACCTCTAGCTTCCAAATTTAACGGCGGAGACATAGATGATGAAGGCCAGAGACAAGCAGCCCACAGAGGTAGATATTCCTAGAAGGATCAATTTAGTAGGTATATAATGAGTGAGATTAAGGTCGTTGAAATGGCAGGGAAAGGGGACGAAAGACTGAGCTCAAATGCAATGGCTGAATTGGGGTTGACGATAACCGAAGCGATACAATTGGTGCAGTTTTGGGATGGTTGAAGAGGGACGCAGAGACTAGGTTGGTATTAAGTCACTACCAAGATAAAGAAGAAAGTGAATTCAAAATCACAATATTTCACAACAAGCAGATCTTAGAGGAAAATGGTCGGCCCGGAGTTCGCACACACCACATCAGCAGGAACGTCACTTCAAGAATTCCCTACTGAAGCATTAGGCTACCAACTACTTCTTTTACTATTTAGGTATTATGTAGGTTTGTTGTGTGAATTTATCATTTTGGGACTTCCCGGGCGATTCAAGTTCATTAGATAATGGTTTGGTTAAAAAAAGGACAAGGAACAATTAATAATGATATCGCTTGAAATCGGCGACATGACGTATGACTAAGAGAGATAATATAGCATACCTACCTACTTCCATAATATAAATATATATAGGCTCATCTACCGAGGATATTCTTTCCCATTCATCTCTAATATAAATGAAAGTCGGGTTAGTGCGAACACTTATATAACTCGAGATCGGCTGAACGGATTCTTCCGATGTTTGGTTTATTGGATTCTTCTCCGATCCGGATAACAGAATAACATATTAAAAAGTTTAAAAGTTCAAAAGAAATAATATAAAATATAACATTAAAGTTAGAAGGAACGGATTACCTGCGACGACAACGCCATCTATGAAAAATTCTATAAAAACAAAATTATTGTTTACCTGACAACCATTGACATTAAAAATACTGGTAGGTACGCAGTTTTTTGATGGAATATTTTTCGGGCTTTCAGAAATATTATTTTCACATTCAAACATATTTTTGTATAAATTACAAATTTGAAATCAATATTCGTAGTTAGGACTACAGGACAACGTCTGTCGGGAATGCTAGTAAGTAATAAAATTGATCAAAACTACATCAAGACTAACCGCAAACAGACAAAGTCACCCATCAACGTGTGATCGATCCGTCACCATTTCATGAACATCTTACACCAAAAACTGATTTTTCCACATGTTTCAAAGTTCAGAGGATGTTTGTTTTACTCATCATGCCGTGTAAGGGGTAGGCATAGAGAACGTATCTAACGCTTTTCTATCCAAGCACACTTCTACCGACCTCGGTACCCTAGATTTACTAGCGTGGGAGAGGTTGCGGGTTCGATTACCGGTCGGGTGAGTGTTTTTTCACTTGAAATTTCTACCCGGGGATGGCCTGTCTGAAATTGGACGGGACCGATTGACTGGAAATAATTTAAAAAACTTCTACAGCTCTTCAGTTATTCAAAATGGTATAACACTTGCTATTAAATAGGCAAAACATTGACCAAATAACAATTAGTAGTAGAGGGTTGATTTAACTGGGTTGGCTGGCAGAGATCCTTCGGGATAAGTCCGCCCTTTCGACTGTCTTATTTACTGTCTCCACACTTCATTTTGAAATAATAAAGTCTTATTTATTTATTTATTTTATTAGAGGGTTCATTTTTAGTTTGAGGTGAAAGTAGCTAAAATACGTAAATAAAACAAAACAATGAATTATAAAAATTTGCTCTGTTTTATTAAAATTATTTGCAGAACAAGTTCCATAATTTAAAAAAAAAAAGCTTCAAAGTTAAAAACACTTAGTTAAAATTCTTTAATCCTAACCGTTGTCGAGCTGTCTTTTTAAGCTGTTAGTACTTAGTAGGTTCAGTTTTTGTTAATCATTTTTATTAACTAACATGTCCTTTCACTAGATACATAAAAAAACGGACCCTAGTACCTCTAATCCTCAAAAATCGATAAAAAGACAAAAAATAAAGGATTTTATTTCAAATTCTTTAAAGTTCAATATCTCCATAACGGTTAGGTTTCTGACACCGTATTATTAATCAAATCCATCAGAAATGACCTAAATAATAACCTCCTTTAATATTCAGTGCAACTTTTCCTGTAACCCTGTATATGACAAAACAAATCCAACTACGGGAATGTTTTTCATCCTTATATTTTTCATCTGTATTTGGGTGGATATTCGTTTCTATCACAATAATAGTGTCCGCGGGAAATATATCGACGATAGATGGGTCACATGATCTGAGGTTCTTATGTACATCATATACCTACAACTTTTGCGGGAAGAAATGTCAAACTGGTCGTAGTTCCCAACATGGGAAAGTAAAATTGGAACTCTTTAAGGGATGAGACAACTGGTTTATGGAACAATAAAACAGATTGCTAACGACAGTTTTCTACGCATATCGTCCGACAAGTATGTACTTTTTTTTAAGAGGTCAAACAGTCTCAATAATATACAGTTTGTAGACCAGCAAAGATCAGTAGGCCTAGACAAATTCAAATTGGCGATCGACTACGAACGAATTCTTCGGCAATGTAATTTAGGAAGAAAATTAACCGTCCACATTTTATATAAGTATCATTGTTTGGTTCAAATAATTGTTTATGTTCCAAGTTTTTCGCACTAAACATTGGCGAAATCTTCGTTTGTAGTCAAAAGCCAACTTGAAAATTTGCGGGCCAATTGCTTTTTACAGTAGAAATTTATTTATGTAAAGAAAAAAATGTAATAATAAACAGACAGAGGTAAGCTGAACAATTTGCTAGAATAGATTTTTTTAAGTCTTTAAAGAAATAATAAAAAGAGCCAAAATGTACCTACTGGTCAATCAAAAGGTCTGTCAAAAACAAAATGTTTAAAATCACAAAAATCAAACAATTCTTTAAAATTTGTTAAAATGTAGTAAAATCATTATAATATTATGCAACAGATTATGAAAATTATCACAATGTACTGAAATCATAAACAAAAACAAGATATCGATTTGAAAAAACTTATATAAGTATCTACCTATCTACATTAAAATACACACATAGGTAAGTATAAGTATAAGTATTTTTTTTCAAATCTGAAAAAACATGTTACTTTAATTCGAAGAAAGGTAGGTAAGAAAAAAATGGTATTTTCAAATTTCCAATAGTAACTAGGTTTAAGAATAAAAATTTGCATGTTAGTGCAATGAAAATCACAGTGTAAACCAATGACTAAGAGGAAGTTGAAAGGAACGGCGTCAATATTGAGATTATTCAATTAGGATTGTTTGTGTGGTCAAGGATATAAAGATTCACGTAACTACTAGAAGCGTCAACCCACAATCTACATATTGTATCTAACAGGACAATCAAAACAATTTAAAAGTTGAAACTCTGTTAGTACGTAAGTAGATACTAGTAGTATCTACTTACGTACTAACAGAGTTTCAATAGCGTATATACAATAGGTATACCTAGTTATAAAAAAAATAACAACTTACCCCCTGAAGATAAACAATCGCGCGATCTACACAGCTCAAAAAGTATTAAAGAATAATAACAATAATTTATATTATGTAATATGAACAATATTTACATAAAATTTTCTACCGTACAATTTTTCCTTTTTGATTTTTTATTACTTTTTAATATTATTGTTGTATGGAGAAAGTTCATAAATCCTGGTTCAGTACCTACTGCACAACTAAGAGTGAAGAACTCAATATGATGAATAATAAAATAAAATAATAAATATTTTTATATGTTGGTTTAGTCATCAAAATGTTATATGTACTTGATATTGAAACCGTTTTAACGTCATACAAAAAATGGACTTAGGAGAGTTACAATAATTGTTAGAAGAATATACAATTTTATTGTATTACGTAAATCAAGGAACACACACATAGGTAACTACCTACCTACCCACTCACTTTCTTTTATACCCGTGCAGTGTCAAGGGCACGACAGAGTGGCGGTGATATACACCTATTATTAAACAGCCACGTTAGAGGAATAACGTAAAGGCGCAAATGCGCAAAATAATAGTGGAATATTTTAAACAGTCACGTTATTTAAAGGCGGAAACGAATATTGTGATATTTTAACAGCCACTTTAGGCGATTATTTTGAAGGTGTAAACTATTTTTTTTTTTGAGATATTATTTTTGTTAGACTTATTTTCACAGCTTACAAATAAAGTTAAATATGAATAACGTTTGAGAGGTTATTTTTTTTTATCGAATATTTTTATCAGCTTTCGTTATAATGCCCACCTCTAGATACTACCACAGTTTTACGTACTGTGGGGCTAGTACGAGTTTTATCGAAAGCTAATTGCACCCTAATAAGCGCCTATTAGCGTGCAAATAGTGTTTTTAAATCATGCGATCATTTTTGTACGGACATTTTTCGAAACTCTTTTTCGAAAATCGAATATCGAAACGATCATCGAAAACTTATACTAGGGCTACTGGTATCAGTATCCGAAAGTAGTCTCATAAGATTGATCAAAGGTAAAACAAAACAAAATATAAATTAAAACAAAATATAAATTAAATTAAATAAAATCATGTACCAATCTATAATACTACACAGTTTAGAATTCTTAATTCTCAACCTATTTACGTTGACGAAAAATATATAGGTACACTAATGATGTTCGACATTAAGTAAATGGTAAGAACAAACCACTATTTTTCTACTGTTTTCTGCTGTTATTTCGAAGGCTGGCTTAGTGTGATCATTTTGCTTAAACAACGTGCACCATTAGGTGGTAATTAATGTTCGAATCCCCGAACCTCCCAATTATTGTGAGAATTTTCCACATGTTCAACATGTAAAAATTGGCTAAACCACCCCCCTTGTGGATGAAATGCTAAAAAAGGGAAAAAATACGAAGAAAAATCCATCGCCCTCGGCAGGAACCGAATCTGCGACCCTAGACGTCTTTTATTTGCAGAGACGTTAGCCACTAGGCTAACTGGCCCAACGCTAATTCGTGTATATAACAGGTAGATTTACTTTAATAATTAATGAGATATAGGATCACCTTCTGGAAATTTTTAAGACCAAGTAAATCAACCAAATTTATAGATAGCGACTACTGTCATGTATTTGGCGACAGGATATTATATTGACTTTCACTCCTCCATCTGCTTCCACGCCTATCTATCACGGGCTCTTTGGAGCCAGTTGACACAAACGTACTTCATGAGTTTGTCCTTCCACCGTAGTTGTGGTTTTCCTACGCTCCTGGTAGTTTTCTGATGGGTGTTCAGGTTTCGGTCTTTTCTTCTTGATCTTAAGCCGTATGACCAACGCCATGTGAGAGATGCGATACGTTGGGAAACAGCTTGAATTGCGAATAGGTACTCTGGTAAGTTATTCGGAATCTTTCAAAATCTTTTGTTTCTTGATGCCTTGAAAAAATCCCCTATACAGGTAGACAAATAAATGTCAGTATTGTAGACGGAACAAAATGCCGTTTTGAATCATCATAGGATGGACGTAAGATGCCAACCTTGGGAAGAAATACCAAATGAAATATTTACTGCGAATATTTAACTGTTAAGTTTGATTTTCTTGGTGAAATCTGAACAGCTTATAAATCCATTATTCGAAAAATCCCAAATAAATAAATTAATACATAATAGGTAGGTACTTATATTAAAATAATCTTCGATTTATATTCTTAACCGATCCCGTCCAATCTGAGAAAGGATTCCAATTCCCGACCGGGAATCTAACCCAGGACCTTTTGCTCAGTAACTGCCTAAATAAAAAATAGACTTACAGAAAAGAAATATTTGACGGTAAGTACTGGCTGCGTGAAAGACAGATGGGATTGAAAACTTTTTGCACTCAACTATTATTGACGAAGTACCTACTTAAAAATAAATAAGAGTTAAAAAAGGTATCACGTAATATTTAACGAGAACGGCTGGAACGATTTTCATAATTTCGGTTTCGTATAAATTCGGGTTAGTTCTAAGCGGCGAGAAAGTATGGAATAATCCAACGTCTGTCAATTGTGTCACAACAAAGGACTGTTGTTTTGATTTTGTGTCTGGAAATGAAGTCGATAGGCTTAGAATGTAGGTACCTAATACGAAGATAACAATGTCATCTACAGTGTTGTATAATATAGTGGGATGAGTCATAATATGACTAATGATAATATTATTATCCTGGATCATTATATAGGAGTCCCCAAACATGTTATCCCGGAAATCGGAATAAAATGATGAAAATATTTCCCCTCTATTATCTATCCCAATGTGGATATCAATATCATTATTGTCTACATCCAGACCTGGTTGTTAAGTGATATAATGCCACATAATGGAAGACAGTGATTGCGTCGATTGAAGTCATCCAGTAAAGCTTGTGTTAAATACGTCATTGGTGTCGTACAAGTGACACTCTTTATCATCGGACGATGTCCGTTCTATCAAGTATGGGTAGGTAATGGGTTTTATTCCTGACCATTAGGAGACATCATATTAATATTATTTTTATTTATTTTATTAGACAAATATACAAACAGTGGTACAACAAAATAACTATTACACAAATAGTATGGACAACAAAAACACCAGTAAAACAGGCATACATAATTCATCAAATTCACTAAAAATTGAAATTTTCTAAATATTTAATGAGCTATGCGCGATCGGAAGATATTCACAATATTTTTTATTATTAATAAACTGTACAATCTGTAACTATTTTTCACTATACACATACATACATACATCCGTGGCGCTAAAACCCTGTGTGGGTCTTGGCCTCCTCCAGAAAACAACTCCATGCCACCCTGTCCTTCGTCATGCTCCGTCAATCGTCCACCCCCAGCAGTCCGAGGTCTCTTTCCGCTCCGTCCAGCCATCTCAGTCTGGGACTTCCAATGCTCCTCCTTCCAGCAGATCTCCCACAGAAAACTTCCTTGAGGACGGACGGTTCGCTCGATCTTTGAACATGGCCCAGCCAGCGGACTCGGCTAAGCTTTATGAATTTTGCGGCGTTGACATCTTCATAATATATTTCATAAAGTTCGCCGTTATACCGAATGCGCCAGTGTTCTCCATCTCTGACTGGTCCGTAGATTCTTCGTAGTATTTTCCGTTCAAAGATGTCAAGCCTTTGCTCGTCACGTTTACTCAGCGGCCAGGTTTCCGCGGAGTATGTGAGTACCGGTCGGATCATGGTCTTATACAGTTGCTCCTTTGACTTTCTTGAGAGCAGCTTAGATCTAAAGAGCTTTTGAAGACCAAAATAGCATCTATTGGCTGAGACAATTCTTTGGCTGAGATTAAAAATATGTAGGTATGCGTAAAATATTTGAAAAATTCTGAAAAAACGGAAATTTTCATATTTTTTTCAAATTATAGGAGGCTTGCGGAATCGGAAGATATTTGAAAAATTATTTTTTTGTTTTTCTTATATTTACCAATAGCAACTTTTCCGCACTATAGCGAGTCGATATGATCAACTTGACTTTTTTTCGCACCACCCTAGCGAGTAGGTTAGAAGTGAGACAAACAACAGAAAAAAGACATGTAACAATATGTGCAGGCTCTGCTGGTGATAATGGGAAGAAGGCTAAGGGTGAGGGATAGGAATAAGGGACATGGAAGGGACAAGGATGAAGCAAGAGAACAAAATGAGTTATTGCTCTGACGTCAGTAGGTACCCCTACTATAAGTTTTCGATGATCGAATATCGAAACGATCATCGAAAGAGTTTCGAAAATTTTCCATACAAAAATGATCGAACGATTCGATCGTTTGATTTAAGAACACTAGGTATTTGCACGCTAATAAGCGCTTATTAGCATAAGAGTTCTGTGCATAATTATTAGTTCCGAATTATTATGAACATGAGGCCTATACAAAAAAATGGGTAGTCCCTAAAAATAAGTTTTAATAATTGTACCATAGTTAGGGAATCGCTGGTTTAAACAATCAGAATTTCATGGGTTGAAAAACAACAAACTAGGTTATTGATAAAATAAAAGTAGGAAGAAAATTGACTGTCCACCTTTTATGCCTTTATATGAGTGTTTTTATTTGGTTCAAACATGTTCCAGTGGACAGTTAATTTTTTTCGTACTCTACATTGACGAAAAATTCGTTCGCAAAATTCAAATTACGGTCTATGGGGGGAGTTTTTTTGTTTGTGTAAAAAGTTTTGAACAAATGCGGTCAAAATAAGTTTATGTGGTTTAAAACTATTTTCGCATGAAGTGTCTAATAACTAAATGTCACACTAAATGTTTCCGGAATCGACCACTTACATAAACAATATTTAAAAAAAAATTACAGCATTTGAAAATGGAACTCTTTGGCTGTGGAATGCAATTAATTCCATCTGAGTGTCAATTGTTTTTACACTGTGACACCATTTTAAAAATTCAGTGTCTACGTTAATATGGATTTAACGTGGGAAAATTTTCGTAGTATGATTTTCTACGATTTTAAATGTAATTTGACAGCTCAGCAGAGCCTTCTTCGGCTTCAAACTGCTTTTGGCGAAAGAAAAAACAAATATTTTGTATTTTGAAAATTATTCCGAAATAGGTAGGTATATAAAAAAAATCAATAAAATACATTTTTGGAAAGATGTTATGAATAATTATTATTATGATCCACCAATGGGTTCCATTCGTCTTAATCCAGGAGGCCTATTTCATGCGCTTTTTCTGACCTGTTGGGTTTTAAGGACGTGAGGTGGTCAATCGTGCGGTCCCTATCTGATTTTGCGATTGCTTGCCTCTTACAGAACGCTCAAAAAATCAGCAAAAAGAGCAGATATACCTACTATTCTTACCCGGAAACACTACGATAATTTATGAATACTGATAGAGTGATTTTTTTTTAGGATTTTGAAGCGTTTCTTAAAACGCATTAGGGTTAGATTTTCTGCAATTTCTTACTCCATACCGAGAATATTTTGAACTTCCCTCGAATCAATCATTATCTCAAGGATTTAAAAAAAAACTATCAAAATTACATAGATTATCAAAGCAGTGAATCACATTTACTTAAAGGCGGGTAATCCCATTTGGTGAAAATCAAGATTCTGTCCATTTAATATGCACACCGTTAACTTGTTATTCAAAGGTAGAGCACAACGATTTGTTGTCTGTCGCATGAAATAAGGTGATAAAATATCAATAATGTAAGTAGGTACTAGGTACCTACTACAGATTAAACGCCGCAACCAGTTTTCACTATACCTACAAGTGTATACGTTTGTGGTATTTTTATAACACGCAGATTATCGGATTATACGCGTACATATTGATTATGCATAATTTTATGGATTGATTATAAACTATAAATAAGTTACAAATGTACTTAAATAGTAGGTAGGTGCGTCAGTATAAAATAAGGGATTTTTCCCACGGCATGGATAGGCGCTAGGTACGTATATCGAATTGAGTTTACGAATAATACGTCGTTTTCAAAATCATTCTACGCGTACTGAGTGCAACAAAAGCGTTCGCCTTTTTTTCTTCCCTTCTCTTTTTCTGACTCTCCTACTTGCCAAACATCAAATTCGGAATAATACGCTCGGAAAATCCTCATACTACAAATAGGGCGGCGGCTCCAAATGTTAAGTGTTGTGCACAACAGGACCAGGAATACCGGAACAGGAGTAAAGGAAGCAACCAAAAAACATTCGGTGAGTCCCTTTTACAGTTCATTATTTCTTCTTCGTTCGTCTACGTATTCCCTACTTAAAGCTGGGAGACGTAGTGAACACTATTTATTAATTAGACAATTTCTTTTTCTTGTTTGTTGCTTAGCGCCTAGAGTCTATCAACACATCTCCTCGTTACCAAAAAATGTTTGTTTACGTGGATACACTGTGCACTAAGTGCTCTTGCGGACGGTTGTGTCACTAATGGGTTGTTTTCCTACGGATACGCCGCTACAATAAACGGCGGTGGATATGTCAGTTGAGAACATTACCAATATGGTTTCCATAGTAACGAAAAACATTGTCATATAATTTTGAAAGACGCCGTCTTGTCAGATGACGGCCGCTCCCTAGGAACCCAACGCATAATGGGTTGTTTTCCTATGGATACGCCGCTACAATAAACGGCGGTGGATATGTCAGTTGAGAACATTGCCAATATGGTTTCCATAGTAACGAAAAACATTGTCATATAATTTTGAAAGACGCCGTTTTGTCAGATGACGGCCGCTCCCTAGGAACCCAACGCATAAGTGCTCTTGCGGACGGTTGTGAACTTTTTAGAAATTTTGTTTAAGGCACATCCGCACTGACAGGTGGCTTGCTTAGTCCCTAGAGTCTATCAACACATCTCCTCGTTACCAAATGTTTGTTTATGTGGATAATAATAATAATACTAATTTATTTTCGATTTAAAAAAAAACATACATAAAATATACATAATATCAATTATTACACACATAGATATTCACATAGGTACATTCCTTTGATTTGATTACAATTTCGATCGAAAATCCCACTAGGCAAATGCCCGTTAGTGGGGGTATCTAATAAGATTTAACAATAGTCAAAGTGAAAGTAAACATTTTATAAAACCATAAGTGATAGAATAAGATGAAAAAGAGTTACAATACTTCATGCAGGACCGGACAAAGAGAAATTGGGCAACACCAAAACAGACGGAAAAAAAAATAAAAGCTAAACAAATTATTCAATCGTCAATCATATAGTTTAAGAAGAGATTAAAAAAACAATACATCTTAAAAAAAAATTGATTAAAATAATATATACAGTACAATGGGTTAGACATAAAAAACTATAAGGGATAAATAAATCAGTCAATCGTCAATCATAGTTTAAGTAAGAGATTAAATATATTAAAATATATACAGTACAATAAGTTAGACATAAAAAACAATTATTGATAAATAAATTAGTCAATCATCAATCATAGCTTAAGTAAGAGATTAAATATATTAAAATATGCACAGTACAATTAATAAGTTAGTCATAAAAAACAATTATTGATAAATAAATTAGTCAATCATCAATCATAGCTTAAGTAAGAGACTAAAACAAGATATTATAAAAATAAATAAACATTGGAAAACAAGCAATTTGCACAGTGTTATAGAACTTATCACATTACTCTTTACACCTCTATAATTTGGTAATCCATTCAACATGCCTGTAACACATATTAAATTTTTAAATTTTAAATCCTAAAAACACCCAACAGGTCGTCAATGAATAAAAAAATAAAATACATAAGACACAGTATAAACAAATAAGCAATAATTATTCATTCACCCAGACACCTCCGTACTTAATTTCAGAACAATCTGTAATGGAACATCAGCTCATCTCACGCTAAAATAATAACAACAATAATAACAATACCTGTGTAAATTTCAAAAAGAAAAAAGAGATACGATAACGCGTACTCAACGTATGTTGACACATTTCATACATCTGCAATCAATGCCAATTCCGACCAATCAGCCGAGGGATTAATCAAATATAATAAAATAATAATCATTAAAAAAAATCTATATAAAGGAGAATGGATCAAAATGTTAGTTCTGCCTCTTGGGAGATAAAATAAGTTATGACGTCTAGATCTAGTGTAAGAATCCGGAACATAAATATTAATTTCCTGTAAGATTTTTGGGTTGCTTATTATACCATGTAAAAGCTTAAAGAAATGTCTGCAAAGATATTCATCTCTCCGCATCTGGAGAGTCGATATACCTAGACATCCATTCACGAAAAGAGATGGAAATAAGCACGGGTAGTATCCGTAAGATGTTATGTAAACCAAACCATGTATCTGAGAGGACACTCAAATTCGGCCAAAAACTTACTACCAAATCGTTGGAGCTAAGAACAGACGCTCTGGTGACTGCTGACATTTTTAACGCTTCGAAGGTAAATTTATTCAAAACTATCTTTCCCGACAGGCGTCTTCCTTTGTTCCTGACTATGAATATTGCATTCAAATTGTTATAATAATACATTTTAAATTCAAACGACCAATATATTTCCATCCGATTGTTTTTAAACCATATATTTTGCACCCGCATTCTATCAATCGCACCAACTATCAAACAAATGACAGTTTCTGTCAAACGCCAATTTAAGTTCAAAACTACCTATTATATAATTGATTTACCTATATTGTAAAAAAGCACAAAGAAGATTACCTACCTACTAATATTCCGAACAACTTTCTTATTTTATTTCTTTTATAAGAACAATCGCCTGACAATATCAAACACAACAAAAAGAATTAGCGAAATTGGTCCAGCCATTCACGCGTGATGCGATGATGACCACGTAAAATAGGGCTCCATTTTTATATAAATGGATAAACATCAAGTTTAGTATTTGAAGGGTAATTGATTATGCAAATTATGCATAGGCACGCTCTATCTATAATAATAATAATTACATAATAGTTTTCTCCCAGTCATCCAGGAAATAAAATTCCTTTTTATAATAAACAACCTTGAAAATAAAAATAGTCCCTGAATCATATCTGCTGTTCGGAGTATTCAACTTAAACAACAAGATCATAAATAATAATGAACACCTTCATTAAAATAATCGTTATCTTCTACTATATAAATTAAAGTCGGGTTAGTGCGAACACTTATAACTCGAGATCGGCTCAACAGAATCGTCTGATGTTTGATTTATTGGATTCTTCTCCGCTCCTGATAACAGAATAACTAATAAAAAGTTGGAAAAAAAATGGATAAGAAATTATGTAAAATACAATATTTAAGTTAGTATGGAACGGTTATCTACGACGGGTAGTTTCCTCTCATTCTCGCATACGTGATTGTAGTACAGTAGCCCATCCCACTTATTCCACCGCACCGTTTCGAGCGTTTTAGAAAGTGTTCACACAAAGTCAACAATATTATCGGGCACATTTTTATTGATACCTGCTTCATAGGCGAGGTAGGGTGTGTGCGCGAGCGCATTATTCTTACGTTGTCCCCGCCAGAGCTTTGAATACGAATGAAATATGGATGTTTCATAAATATTTTTATATTATTATTTTATTAGCTTAACTCAATCGAACTAATTTTGTATTATTTTATGGGGGCGAAGTGCACATTACGCCCGATTCTGTTTGAATTTAAGTGCGCACTAACTAATATAAGAACGTTCCAATTTTAGTCAGTGCACATCGGTATTCTATAAAAATTAAGAGCGTTCTTAATGTGACTAATATTGAAATTAGTTCATTTTGGTATTCTACAACACTATTTAAGTCGATTTTAGTATGCGTTCTTATGTCAAAACGTTCTTAATTTTAGTGCACACCTAATTGTATGCGACTTAAAATATATCTGATGATATTTTTATAATAAAAGTATTATTTTAACCTAATAAGTTTAAAAAAAGTGTTAAATATCTTTATTAAGGTAAATAAAATCATAAAATTGATTATTTGCGCGTGTTTCATTATGCCGAAATCGAAAATTGGAGGTTAGATCAAAATCACTACTTTCATAAAATACTCTTGCGTATATTACAACACGAGATTTGCACTAAAAATAATTATACTTATTTATTTCAAAAGGAAATCTAAGAGTTGGTCTGATAAAAAGGCTAATTTGATATGCCTCTAACCCATTTGGTCACTGCTTTGACACTCGTATTATTTTTAATAAACAAACATGACCAATTGCGCATGCGCGATATAGACCATAGACAATTATAATTCATATTTTTGTTTATGGTGAACTAATTTAAGCCATTTTTAGTTTTTAGAACACATCGCTTTATAGAATACAAATTTTAATCCATATGACCTTAATTCTTAAATTTTGGAACGTTCTTATTTTAGGTCGAACAAATCCAGAATAGGGGGTAGTATGTACCTACATATTAACGGGCTAGAACCACAGTACAACGTCTGTCGGGAAAGCTAGTATCTTATAACCGCCACGCGTCCGTCGGCTAACTGTGGATGGTGATTATCCGTAGGTACCTACAAAATATGCAAAGGATATCCGAAAACCACGTGTGTACGCAATACTGCAATAGACCGAGTGACGAAACATTGCGTTGACGTAGTTCCCGGTATTACCCGTTATTCCGTATATATAGCATGTGCGATACAATGAAAGGATAGTCTTTATCGAAGCTTACAACTAGACGAACGTGAAGTGGCGTTATCCAAAAAAACATTCCAACAATTTATTATTGTTCATTCAAAAATAAATTCATAAAAATGGCTGACAAAGTTGTAGTTATCGTTTTGAGTGTAATGGTGGCTGTGTTATCAAGAGTGTCTTCAAATCCTCTTTGTCCGGATAAATCCACTGAAGCAAACGATAAACTCGAAGCAAACTGCACAGAACGCGTTGAAGAATTCGAAAATCACGAAACTCTATTGAAACAGATGACCTGTAAAGAGCCACAACTTAGTTTAATCGATTGGAAGGAACTGGGTATTGGCGTTTCTCACAAGTTCCGGATTTCGCCTAACATGACAGCGATAAAGTTATGTTCCTGCACTACTGGCTACTGCGGTGCCCTGAATATGGAATGTGTGGCGAAGACTTATAAGCCGGTGCAACGGACTCTGAAGCGGGTGGAGCACGTAGGGAGCCCCTTACGAGCCAAAACCACATACGAAGTTTACGACATCATGGAGCATGAATCGTGTGAGTGTAGGAAGAAAAACAAACGAGATAAGAAAGTGAAAAATAGTCTGAAAGTGAAAGTTGAAAAAGTTTGTACACAGTTATAAGTGTAAATTGATAATGTTTATGAATACAGAAACTCAAGCGGACTTGTGTCATTTGTAACGCAATGCTAAGAAAATTGTGGAAACAATTTTCAGATGACCAAGGTCTAAACAACCAGGCCATTTAAAAAAATACGGGTTCATAGAAGAAATATCTTCAAACAAGCGATTTGCGAAAAGACAAATCCAGATGGTGATATTAATGGTGTTATTCCTAATAAGATTATAGAAATATTGTTTATGTCTCAATATTTACTTAATTTAATAGTTAAAAATAAATTATTTATGTTCATAGGAACAAAAAAGCTGCTCGAACGAATTTAAGATATTGAATGACATTTTTATGTTATTTTTTTTGTGATTTTGTGAGAATTGTTTGGAAATGATTTTTTTTTAAAATTTATTTATTATTATTAATTTATTTATTTATCATTATTAGTTAGTTAATTTATTACACCTATGTTAAGTGACTGAAACTGTAGGTACCTGCTTATTCATTGATAAGATTTTATTTAAGTTAATTAATTGTTTATTTTTATCAAATAGAAAATAATAATAATATTTATAAGGTATCTCTGCATTTACTTAAAAATAAAAGATATTTTTATCCTACCAAAATGATGACTAGAAGCATTTGACTCATTCTAATTCACAAAGAGATTTGTATCAAATATTAGATTGCATACATAAAACAATAAACATTTTTTTAGAAAATAAATCTTGCTTTTAAATTTTAGATCCTAAAATTTCCTTGCTGAACAAATTACAGAATTGAAAGCAAACTATATTAGTCACCAACAAATGAGGAAGAATTTATTATAAAGCCCCTACTTGGAATAAAGGTGAGTTTATACTAATGAGTGAAAAGAATTTTGGTTATAATGAAGTGGTTGGTAGACTAGCGGTTACAACGCCGGCTATCGTACTGTTTGGTATTGCCGGCTATCGTACATCTTCCACAACACAAGCTTTAAGTAGCTTACTGTGAAAGAGTCGAGGAGTGTATTTGTGTTCACTTTGAGTGAGCACAGATTCATTAAAAAAAAAATGTTAATAATTTCGATAATAATCAAATTGAAGAAAAATCAAACTCCAAAAAATTACCCCAATGAAAATTAATAAAAAATTGTGATAAGGAAAAAAACCCGAAGAACTAAGCCGAGAAAATGTTTTTTTTTTAAAAGTGTATCTTTATACACTTTTTATTCTCTAGAAGTATAAAGATACTTCTATGGTAGGAGAATACATACCTACGTTAGAACCATACATTAATCATCTTTCTAGCTAGAGCTATTGCTTATTAATTGGCATGTGTTGTCCTTACAATATGTCCTATGTCCATTAAATTGGCGAATCGCATTTTATTTACTCATTTTTAAACTTAAGTAGGTATATAGAACTGGCTGACACCCGTCTTGCTTAACGCTGTTGATTCGGATAGTCAGAATGGAGCAGTACGTTACTCGTCAAGTTTTTGTGTAGCTTCCTCTTGCTCAACAAACCAAGATGAAAGGGCTTGAGGATTAATCAACATATTAGATATATTATTATTGTTATTATATATCGCACAAAAAAAGAAAACGAAGTATGTCTCCCAAAAAGTTACTGCTTTTAAAGTCTCCATAATGACAACAAAAGAAGCTTATCCTATGTCAATCGGAAAATGATTACACATACAGCCGATGCTGGCCCATTTCTAACCTACCATTATGGAGATGACATGGACCTGCATGGAACGCGTAAAAAGAAAGGCGAATAGAGGGTTAGCCAAGGAGAGCTCTATTGTTTCTAACATTTGATTTCGAAGTTGATGATTCCTGTCATACGTTTTGTTTCTTCAGTAGAACAGCTCGAGAACTTTCTATGTTTTTTTTTTTTTATTAAGATTATGAAGTTACAAAAATTACACATTTTATAACTTAAAAATAACAATATTATTCCACTTATATTATGCAGATTTAGACGTCACATTTCTACAACATTCACATTACTAATCTATGCTTATCACTACTCTTTAGATATTCACATTTCACACGAAAGATCGCAAGCGTAGCCACGCTCTTGAGTTCCGCCAGCAGGTTGTTGAACAGCCTAAACCCCCTGTACAAAGTGCAGTTTTTTTTGCTATGATATTGTCAAATAAATGGGTAGGTATCTATATGTATTATATACTTAATTATGTGGATTGCGTGACTTATGGCAGCGAAACATTGACCATTCTTTTTTTATTTTCATCAGCCCTCTCGTGTTCATTGTTGGTCATAGGCCTTCCCCTGTGACATCCACCGTTCTCTGTTCTACGCCAGCCGCATCCACTCGCTCCCGGTACCATTTGTAATGTCGTCGGATCACCTCGCCTGAAGCGTACCTAAGCTTCTCCGCCCAGTTCTCGGCCGCCGCTCAAGAACTTTCTAAGCCATCTGGTGTCGGCTACTCTGGCCACACGACCAACCCAATTTCACTTTTTTTTTGGCGACCTTTTCAACCACATCGGTGACTCCTGCATGCCTTCTGTCTTTAAACATGTATTAGTCTTCCTTTCACTCAATGAGATACCTAGCAGCCTAATTTATTCAATACTCGTATTCTTTTAGTGAACACAAAAGTTCAATAGCCATAAGTGAGAATACATGCTTGAAAAAGTAGTTGGAATAATTTGGAGACTTCAGGATATACGACAGTTTACCGAACGCTGCCCATGCCAGTCTTCGCCTTCTATCCTTTTCCGCTTCTTGATTCTCTCTTCCTAGCTTTATGGTATGGCCAAGGTACACATAGCTAGGTACACTTGTTCAAGTATTAGACCATTCACCTGGATGTTGCGGGCCTATTTTGTTAACCATAGTTTCCAGCTCCTCATCACCCTTGGCAAACAATGCTATATTATAAGTGAATCCGGGAATCCAGCAGCTTTTGAAACCTTGTGCGACAGACGCATATCTACTAGGGAACCATTTTTTTAATGAATCCTGGCTCACTCTAAGTGAACACAAATACACTTTTGACATATTTCACACTAACAGGGTTGTGTCGTGAAAGTGGAAATGGTCGGCATCGAGACTCGAACCCACCACCCTCAGAACGCTGTTCGTACGAAAGCCGTCGACTGATATCACTCGGCTACCAAACACATCAATTTGGTCAGATCCTACCACAAATTATGAGGTACTGAGTAGAGGCAGGGAAAAAGGCAAAAAGCTCCTAAAAAGAGTTGCCCAACAACGTGCTAAAAGCCATAACATCAGGCACCCGGGTCTGCTCTTTACCATCGGCGAAAGATTGTTTGGGGCAAAATCACAAAGGACCGTCGAGGTAACAAAATAGACCAGTGATCGGGGAGGTGCGCTGCAGAAGGCGAGTGACGGAGCCAATATGAGGTGCATAGGCCAATCCTAGGTTTGTAATCAGGAAGAAGAAAAATAATGCTAATTCGAAAAGTAGATATGCAAGGGAGGAAATCAGTTTGTGCTAGTAAAAATGGGAGAAAACTTCCTGACCCTCAGTACTCACTCGCCAAGGAAATCTGAGTCAGCTTAGTGGATATCTTAATGTAATGTTGTTTCGCATACAGCGTGCAGCCTGCGGATCATATTCTACAGTCACAGCAGTCTTTTTTGAGCAGTGTACAAATAGGGATGTCATGGATATGCAATTTCAGATCTGAAATCGCAAATTTTAAGATTTTTTTTACATGATTTGGTTTCAATTTCAATTAGTTATGAGGAAAATAATGTGTATAAATCACAAATTAATAACTGTGGATATTTGTATATTCATCCTTTACCATAATATTATTACCTACGTCCAATGGGATCCCATCATTGTAGATATGACTCATATTCTTGAGAGATCTTCTGAACTTTTCGTAAAGACGATACATACACAAGAACCAGCTTCCCATATTTTGCATCTGCTCGTAGAACTATTCTGTATTCTACCGGAGTTAACCGACTTTGACTGATCAAAGAAATTACGGATGGTTTTATATCATATGATTCAATTAGGAAGTAAACATACATAAAAAATCATGGATACCAAAAGCGAACATAAACCATTAAATTGGCTTATTAGAAGTCATTAACATTGCTTACGCTAGTGCGTAGGCTGAAATAGGAAATTGTATTTTACGTTCCTATGAACCCAGGGTCAAGTTCACCGAAGTGATTGTCAACGTAGGGGGAAGGCGGCAGGGTACCTATATAAAGAAGAAGAAGGGTACCTATCGCTAAGTACTAGTCCATATCTGAATTTCTAGCTCCTCCAGATTCCTCTACGTCTCCCGATTCTGTGCAGCGGGTCTGTGTAGAAGTAGCAGTGCCAAGTTAGACCAAAGCATAGATCAACAAAACGCCATTTATGTCGATATTCTAAAGAAACGTTGATACATCTATTGAAGATTATGAGAATCTTATATATAAAAATGGATAGCTATTTCCCGATGTCATCGCATCACGCGTAAACAACTGGGCCGATTTCGCTAATTCTTTTTTGTCGTGTAAGCTTTTATCAGGAGAGTATCCTTTTAGAAGAAAAATATTAAGAAAAATGCATGGAAAATTAGAAAATTAAAGAAAACTCTACGTAGACAACCTTATTAGTACTTTTTACCTTATAATTTTTATTCCAATTTTGAAATTTTGACAGAATATGTCAATTGGTGCGATTGACAGAATGCGGATGGAATATACATGGTTTAAAACAGGCGCATCGTTCGGATTCACATTGGTCAAATGATAATTCATTCATCACTATACAAATTCGAATTCAATTTTCATAGTTAGGAACACAGGACAACGTCTGTCGGGAAAGCTAGCTAAGAATAATATGACATAATTATTAGACATTTTGTTGATGTAGGTACCTACTAAAATGTTTTAGGTCCAAGAATTTTCGTCAGAAATGCATATTTTTGAACGGTACTGTGGCTCGATGTAAGTTAGTTGCTAAAAATTCGAGACATTGGTCGTGGACGTCAGCTCTTCTTCATAACAACAGCCCTAGAATAAAAGACCTGAATCTTGTTAAAATCGAAAACTTGTTAATTTTATGCAAGAATCAAATTCTTTGTTCGATACTATGAATCACATGCATTTCAGAGTATTCAACCTAAACTATCATAAACAATAATATCATGCATAAAAGAGGACACCTTCATTACGATTATCGTTCTTATTACCGCCACGCGTCCGGCGCCTGGCTGTAATTTATGCAAAGGATATCCGAAAACCTCGTGTAGGTATACGTAATACACTGCAATACACGAAGTGATGAAACATTAAGTTGACGTATTTCCCGGTATTGCCCGTTTTCCCTATATATAACAGGTGCGGAACAAGGAAAGGATAGTCTTTATCGAAGCTTACAACTAGACGAACGTGAATTGGCGTTATTTAAAAAAACATTCCAACAATTTATTATTGTTCATTCAAAAATAAATTCATAAAAATGGCTGGCAAAGTTGTAGTTATTGCTTTGAGTGTAATGGTGGCTGTGTTATCAAGAGTGTCTTCAAATCCTCTTTGTCCGGATAAATCAACTGAAGCAAACGATAAACTCGAAGCAAACTGCACAGAACTCGTTGAAGAATTCGAAAATCACGAAACTCTATTGAAACAGATGACCTGTAAAGAGCCACAACTTACTTTAATCGATTGGAAGGAACTGGGCATTAGCTTATATCACAAGTTTCGGATTTTGCCGAATATGACAGCGATAAAATTATGTTCCTGCACTACTGGCTACTGCGGTGCCCTGAATATGGAATGTGTGGCGAAAACTTATAAGCCGGTACAACGGACTCTTAAGCGGGTAGAGTATATAGGGAGCCCCTTACGTGCCAAAACCACATACGAAATTTACGAAATAATGGAGCATGAGTCGTGTGAGTGTAGGAAGAAAACCAGACGAGACAAAAGAGTGAAAAACAGTTTAAAAGTGAAAGTTGGAAAAGTTTGTACACAGTTATAGGTAGAAAGTGTTAGTTGAATACCAAGTTCATGAAGATCAAGAGGATTTAAGTCATTTGAAACTCACTGCTACAACTGAAACTTGGTCAAATGACTGATATCTAAACAACCGGGATATATTATGTAAAATAAAACTACGGGCTCTACGTAGGGTTGTCGTCTGGATCCCATCCCATATTGGAATACCTGGAAATGAAACAGTTGACTTGTTGGCCAAAGAGGCCTGTTCCTGTGGTATTTTCCCCCCATACTTTGCACCCTCCTTAGATGACTGCATTAATTTTTCAGAAAACACAGTTAGAACTGAGTGGAACGCAGTATTTGTGGCGTCTCCACACGGTTCTAACTACAAAGAAATTCAACCCTCAATCCTGTCTAAACCGTGGTACCACGGGATGAAATTATCCAAGCTGACCGTCTCTCTCATATCAAGGCTGAGATTGGGTCATTGTATCATTGCGTCACATCTTGCCAAAATCAACATTCTTCCTTCTTCCATGTGTGAGTGTGAAAAGGAGGAAGAAACTGTCAATCATATTTTCTTCAACTGCCCTCTCCTACCTAACGAAGAATTTCTACTGGACATTCTGGCGCAGGGAACTACTTTCCCTGTGTCAGTGAATTTCTTATTAGCCCAAAATGACAAAAGAATAATATCCACAATTGCCAAACATTTAATAAAAAATAAAAAGATGATTTAGTACATTAAATGATTTCCAACTTAAAAACTTGAATTTAATGCGCAACTTTTAATTTAATTTCCGTTTACATGACCAACCCCGTTCCCCTTAGTCTCCGCACCGCCTAGGTGTTAGTGACAACAACATTAAATCTATTTTTAGACGGCATCACATCGCTGACGCTCCAGGTGTAGATAACAAAAAATATGATTGAGAATATTTCCTAATTCATTTTGATGATTGTGCATTTTGAATTACTCGTGCTGTATTTTACTTTTTGGTGGGCTGCTTCACCCTTGTTTTGGGTGCTTGCCCAAATAAAATTAAATAAATAAATAATACGTAGGGTTGGTTTAATATTCGCATGCTAATGATGGATAGTGATTTAAAATCCGGTGCGTGTTATTCCTTACATCTCCGAGTATTAAAATATTGTTTATGTCTGAATATTTATTTAATTTTTTCATGTTGATAAGAACAAAAAGCTGCTCAGATGAAAGTGAGATATCGAATATATTAGCTGAATCTATTTATTATACTTATGTTTAATGACTGAAAATGTACCTGCTTATTGTTTAAGATTTTACTTATTTAAGACTTGTTGTCGATGCCGAGAGATGTCAAAAGTGTATACTTACTCAATACATTAAATTACATAACTTTAGTTAAGGAAAGTTTAATAAAGATGAATGAGTCACACATAATTAATATGATGTCTGCATTTATAAAAACACCTAAGTAATAATTATAATACGCTCAATATGTGATTAAGATAATCAAATCAACCATTTTTTAATATAAAAATCTATATTTACTAAATAAATTAAATTATGTAGGTAATAAATAAACTTTGTGTATTATTTTCTGTTTATAATTTTTTTCCCTTAATTTTGGAAATTTGGTAAGATTTACACAATATAATGATTGGTTTTTAGCAGGGGTTTGGGGACTGGCTCAGAAGGCAAAATGTTCGTGTATTCAAAAAACTCCTTATTGTACCTATTTGCAAATTTATTTATCAAAAAAAAGGCATACCTTAAAAGAGTCCAACATTAACAAATACCACATAAGCAATGAGATCTTTTCGAGGAGCAGACATTAGCTTTCTTGTATTGTTTCTATATTTTTGAAATATATTTTAAATAAGATATTTTTCAGACTTGGTACAAAACATTTATTAAAAAGGAACATCATCTTGCTTGTGTATCTAAAATTATTTCTCTTAAAAATAACAAGTAATGTATCAAGAGAGCGAGTTCAAGAAACAACAAAGAAAAGAAAATAATTGACAGAAACACTATGCAGAAAAAATAATATAAAATTTTTGACCAACGTTTTAAGGACAGTAGAAGAAAACGTTAGTACCAACCTACCTGTCGAAACTAGGTATTTTTATCTTAATTATAAGAGGTCTGGAAAACTTTACAGAAACTTCTGTAGTAACACTTTATTCCTCCTTGCATGTCAAACATTTTTGATACTTCGGGAGTTCTATAGATATTGATTATATCTCAACTCATTTAGCTACGAGTAGAACTTTCTGGCTGGAAGAATAATTTTTGCAAATTTTTGAAAGGAAAGGTGTAAGAAAGCGTGGGCGACCGAGAATGACGTGGATCGAACACATCGATTCCGTCCTCAAGGAAGGCCAGGTAAGAAGTAAGAAAATAGGAGAAGCTGTATGAGAAATGTTATGTCGGTGGAAGAAGCGAAAGAAGTATGCTTGGATAGAAAAGAGTGGAGATCCGTTCTCCCTGCCTACCCCTTACGGGTGTAGCATGTATTTTTGTTATGAAGCTTCACCCGTCTCATAGTACGGAATATTCTTTATAAATTTCAAATATTGCTATACATACCTACCCCTATACTAACAGGTATGCATCTATATAATTTGGTTTCTGTTGATCGTGCGATTAAGCACGTAGGCCACAGGTCCTGTTGCCAAATGTTAATATTATTGCACGAGTGCAAGTGGGATGGATGCCTATGCATTTCACTCACTCACTTTCTCTCCACCCCGTTCTAATTATTTACGACGTAGATTATATTCCCAGGTTGTCAGACTTTCGCTACTGAGTATGGTGAATGTGAGGCAGATATCTTCCATCTCTCTCACCCATGGTCACATGATGAAGGACCTGTTGACTCAAGTAGAAACGACCGTTAAGCTTTTTTTCCTTTGTTTCAAACTGCATTCTATAAACTCACTTGGTGGGAATCAGACGTATAAATTTTGGAGTACTCCCTGATAGTTGGAGAAACTCAAACATTTACCGCGATTTTCCTAGAAAAGTGATTGTTATTGTTGTTTAAAAGAATAAGCAAACTTTTTATAATTGATTGTAAATTTGATACAATTACTGTTGTGAATTACGTGAAAAATCTGAACTTTTGTATATTTTCCAATTTCCTGTTAATCGCAATAAACAAGTGTTTTCTTAAATTATCAAACAACATCTTTGATTAAAAATCATCATCTCCTCCTGGATCGAACTTCCAAAGACCAGAGAGTTCGGAGTCCGCTCTACCAACGCTAGCCGAGGCAAGTATTCATGGTTAAAGGAAGAAGAGAAACTGAAGCAGATTCCACTCCGACTAAGAAAACCCGTAACACGGGACACGGCGTGATGGTTAAAAAAAAATAAAATTTGCATTTGTTGGTTAAAAAAAAATAAAATTCGACCTATAGACAATCAGAATTGGTGGCACCTAATCTTTAATACATACCTACTTACAAGTGACTGTTTTTAACTTTATTATCAAGCACTATGTAGTTGTAGATGACAATAATCTTGGTTAGACATAGGTTACTTCTATGGATACGGTGACTGTAGTCTGCAAACTTAAAGTTCATTTGACTCATATCTTCAGCGTGTTTTCCATATTGTGTGACCTTATTTTCTATATTTCATAGACTAGCTAGGTACTTTCCATGTGATGATTTTTTTAAAACAACTAGATATAGATTTTATGCACAAATATGTAACAACTAATGACTCTAACAATTTATTACTGTGGGGCAAGTACGAGTTTTATCGAAAACTAATTGCACGCAAATGAGCGCTTATTTGCGTGCAATTAGTGTTCTAAAATCAAACGATCGAAACATTCGATTATTCTATATAGTATGATTTTTTTTCGATACTCTTTCGATGGTCGTTTCGATATTAGGGCTAATGATGTTCGATTTTTAAATGGAACAAACCACTACGGTCTTACGACCATCTTCTACTGTTATTTCGATTTATTTTATTGTAAAGTTATCACACAGTCAGTGGCGTAACTACAGAGTGGCATGGGTGGCAAAATGCCCCCAACCCAAGACGTCGCAATATCAAAAATAATCATTTTAGCAAAAAAAAATATACAAATTACTTATAAATAATTGTTTTTTTTAATTACTTAATCATAGTGAGAAACATCTATATACCATATAAAAATTCTAAAAGTTAACTACCTCATCATTAAGAGTTCATCCCTTTCAAAACAAAAAGAAGTCAATAAATTTTAGAAGGCATCAATAAGAAGTCCCTCATTAAGCGATCGGAAGACAAACAGCTGGATAAGACAGAAAACAGGAGTCACAGATGTGGTTCAAAGGGTCGCCAAACAAAAGTGGAATTGAGCTGGTCATGTGGCCAAAGTAACCGGCACCAGATGGACTCAGAAATTTTTTAAGTGTTGGCCGAAAACTGAGCGGAGAAGTTTAGGCAGGCTTCAGGCGAGGTGGTCTGACGTCATTAGGATTTCCGGGAGCAAGTGGATGCAGCTGGCGCAGGACAGAGAGCGGTGGGTGTCACAGGGGGAGGCATTTGTCCAACAATGGGCATGAGAGGGCTGAAGTTCCAGGAAAGGGAGTATGCAGGACCTGCTTTGGGTAGCAAGAGTGGCCTTCAAACTGTTTTTAGCTTTGCACGATATAGTGACAGTAGATGCATGGCTTCTGATTTTTATCTGCCATACCTTTAACAAATTAAGATTTCTGATAGTCGTGGCGTACGTACCTAACAGCAACATTAAAAATGGGTATGTAGGGAGGAAAATACCTGTGACTTTGTTACGAATAAGACCATTAAATGTCTTTGTAAACATGTTAATGTTGGCAGTGAACAAATGTAATTTTTATTCACCCTTTAGGCCATGTGCGGTTTTATTAGCATATTTTTTTCTATCTTAACCACAGAACACATATACTCTCTAAGTCTCTAACGAGAGATCTTAACATAATAATCTTAACATCACAGAACACATATACTCTCTAACGAGAGCTTAACATAATAATTCAGAAAAATCTTATCTTAACATAATAATTCAGAAAAAATGGTTTAAATGGGTCAATTCTTTCGACGTAGGTATCTATACAATAAGCAAACATACATCACATGTTATGTACTTCCTACTACACCGCCATCTATTGGATTTTTAAAAAGTAAAGCAATTATAGAGGAATTGTTTTGATTTCAAGCTTATGTTCCATCGAACGTCATCCTTCAGCCGAATCAACGATAACTATAACATAATTCAATAAATTATTAGCTAAAATAATTGAGTTTTTACATCGTAAATTGCATTTTATCTACATAATAATTCAGAAATGTTTTTTTATTTGCTTTTTATCGTATGTCATCGCATCACGCCTAAACGGCTGAACCGATTTCACTAATTCTTTTTTTGTCGTGTTGGCTTTTATCAGTAGAAGGTTCTTATGAAAGAAAAAATTAAGAAAGTTGCGTGGTAAATTGGGAAATTAAATACCTAAAACTCGCTATTAGCCCCTCCTTCTCTATCTACATAATAATTCAGAAATGTTTTTTTATTTGCTTTTTACCGTATGTCATAGCATCACGCTCAATATGAATCTGAACTGAGCCGTGCAAAATGCCGGAGAAGGTTCTTTAATACAATTTGCTGCATTAACTTTAATATATTTAGAGCTATTTAAAAAACTCTATTTTTTAGGATCTTCATACAAAATTTTAATAAACATTAAAAGTGTCATTCTTCTCTCTTTTTATGAATTATGAAAGTTTCATTCTTCTTTTTCTGTGCTTTTGTCAGTTATAGAGATCTGCAAAGCAATGGGAAGCTAGACTAGAACCTGTTTAATTACCTACCGATCAAGCCTGACATTCGGAATCAAAAACGTAAAGCAAGATGGGTGTAAGCTAGTGTATTATAAATACAGCTTATAAAGCTTTATTTGAAATTGTTATTGTATCTTGTAAATGTTATTGAAACAAAAATTGAAAATTGTAATTGATTTAACAAAAAAATATCACATTACCTTTTTTCTTCCAACTATTTTCGAAAACTTGCCAATTTATCAATCTACTAACCCTGTAAATTTCATTAAGCTATCTCAACGTCATCAAACCTAAAAATTTTGTCAAAGCAAAAATTCGGTAGTAAACGAAAAGACACCTGTATATTATGTAAACTACAAATGTGCGAAATTTCATATTTCTCCGTCCGTAAATTTTCATAAATAGTCGCACAGCTTTTGCTTTACGTATTAATATATAGATATACCAAACTTCCTATGTTTCCGTATGTAACTTTCTCATTCATTATTTCTCGACACCCGGCTAAAAAACGGGGAAAATATTTTGTTATTTTTTGGAAATTTTCTGAAATAAAAAATAACTTAGTTTTTTATGTACAAATTAAAGTTTTTTTCCAGATTATCATTGGCCATTCAAAAATAACTTCCCCGTTATTGATGTTTGTGTTTAGTGTCAAATTGTTACTCGTTGTCTTTTTTACTTTTAAGTAAATGTAACTTATTCTCTGTTTTTATTATATAAAGAGTAAAATAGAGTGTGTCTCCATCAGATTCCGGTATCAAGTTCAGATTTTGAATCAATAAAAAACAAAATGGCGGACAATATTATTGTTTTTAACAACTGTCATAAGAAGAAGTTTTATTTCTCAAAAAAATGGAAACCAGAGCTAGACAAGATCCGAGAAGTAAACAAAACCACTAATATCTCGTAAATGTTGATATAAAATAAAATTAAAAATCAAACAACTTAAAAATAAAACATTATTTTTATGAAAGATAAATTAGATACCATTAGATACCATCCATTTTCGTAATCAATACATTTTTATCTTATCCTAACCACAACAACTGTGTAGATGAAAATATTTCCCAATTGAGAATGTTGGGTCAAAACCACGCATTTCATATTATGGATTACAATTTTTGGCAGTTCAAAAAAATACGTGACCAGAGAGGGGAAATTTTGTCTGCTGATAGATAGATCTTGATAAGTACAAACAAAACGGTTTTCACTTAACTTGGTGGTTTTGATTTTTAACCGGTCTTCTACTGCGGTTTCAATAATGCGGATTGGTTTGCAGCGAGCGTGAACATCTCCTTCTCCATTTATCCCGGTTCTCCGCTGTTCTCTTCAGTTCGAACTATGAACTGCCCTCCATGTCCCGGCATATCTGCTGCAAATACTCATGACGCGGGCGTCTTTCGCCGATACACCAGGTTTCATATCCATATACGTACATATGTACCGGCGCCCTGATTGAAAACACGCGTCAAACATCTCGAAGTAAGTCAATGTCTGCTTATCAATATCAATACCATTTGAAACTTCTTTAAGTAGTTTATTGTCAATTTAAGTCAGAAAAGCCTAGGACGACCCCATTTCCACTGAAAAGATAGAATAATAATTAAGTAAAATTTGCCGGTGGAACATGGGTGCAGATAAGACATGGAGGAGGCCTACATTCAGGAGTAGACGACTCCAGTCCAAGTAGAAGATCACGTCCTATTCCTTAAGATATTTTCTATCCAAACACACTTCTTCCAACGACTTTTTGTTTCTTATACAATCTCTTCTATTTTATTTACTTCTGATATGGCCTTCCTTGAGGACGGATTTTTCGGTGTCGCATTAATCTCGGTCGACCATATTTCATTACATCTTTCCTTTCAGTCTTATAAATTCTAATTTGTATCCATTTTTTCAACATGCCCTAAGTATCTCAACTTATTGCCTTTCATCTTTGTAACAACATTAGCTTCCAAACTATATTCCCGCCTAATATTCCCATTTCTTTTCATGTCTCACAGAGTCTTTCCACATATTCTTTATAAAGCTCTCAACTTTATGTTCAATTATAAAATTTATAGAATTAAAATAATAAGCTTCTGTACAGGTAATTTTTCAACAATTGTTTGCAAAGGTAGATCATCCAATAGTCTCAAACTCTAAGCATTACAGATTCAACTGATCATTTTTTCGTTGCACTACCTTTATTCGCCAAGAATTCTAATGATGCGTTTATATTTAACGAACGATGTAGAAATAGAGATTCCATACAAAATATATCGACGTACTACACTGCACTTCCGTGACTACCTTCCGATAACACGTAGAATACGGGTACCGATCGTTTAATATGGTTTATTTTCCGAAACTGTAGTAAAATGGAAAACATTTATACGTTTTCGGAAAGCTTATTAATTGGGGAAGTTTTTCCTGTGGTTTGTACGCCAAGTGTTTTATACTTTTTTGAAGTAACTCCCTTAGAAAAATCGTAACTAAAACTGAAAATGTGGAAAGTTAAATAAAAAACCTAAAAATTTAAATAACTTGAAAACCATTGGCATTTGACCCCTGGTTAATGGGAACAAAATTGTTCCTAATTTGCTCTACTATTATTCCTTTCAAGGAATGTATCGAATCACCAGTCACCCTGTATATTTCACTGTTCAAAATAATATCAATACCTATAGATATCCCCGTTTCACACAGGCGTCTTTTCGCTTTAGAAACGGGGTCTATATTCATTAAATAAAATAAAATACCTACCTTTATAAGTTTATAAAAAAAAACACATACCTACCTATATACTAACTTACTTATCAAGAAAACTTACACGGCTACAAAATCACATTATCATGTGTGGTTTTTGCAGATTTTTGCGGTTAATTTACAGATTTCTTCGCGAAAATTGTCTTAAAATAATATTATCTTGTTCCTGACGTTGACCGGCATTGTGGACGTTTCATGTGAAGGAAATATGAAAACCACGTGTGTACGTAATATCTACTGCACTAGATTAAGTAGTGATGACGAAACAATATTACGTAGATATACTTCCCGGTATTTTTCAAAACTCCGTATATAAATCAAGTGAGATGCTAAGAAAATTAATCAGTCTTAATCAGATTTTACATAGTGGTAGACGTGCGTGAAAGATTTTCAAATAATTTTTACAAAAATGGCTAGTAAACTTGAAGTAATTGTTTTAATTGTTGTGGTGACGGTACTATCTGCTTCAGTGTCTTCAACCCCTCTTAGTTCAATTGAGCTCGCTGAAACAAATTTTATATCCAAGAATAATTGCACGCCACTTCATAAAGAGTTCGAAAATCACGAAGCTTTCTTGCAACAGATGACTTGTAAAGAACCAAAGCTTACATTGGTCAATTGGAAGGAACTGGGCATTGAAGTTTCTCACAAGGTTAAGATTTCACCGAATATGACTGCGATAAAATTGTGTTCCTGCACAAATGGCTACTGCGGTGCCCTTAATTTGAAGTGTTCGCCTTCGTCTTTTAAGACTGTGGAACGAACCCTTAGAAGGGAGGAGGGTATAGGCAATTCCGCATCTGTCACCTACGAAGTCTACAAAATTGAGGAGCACGCAGCGTGCGAGTGCAAGAAGCCGAATAAACGCATCAGTGAGAAGAAGGGTTTCTCGGATAATTTGATACCCAAAATATATTCTACTGATTGCAGAAGATGATTTGCGACAGACGGGTTTATAAAGGATCAAAATTTAGATAGCAATAAATGCGCAATTCTTAAATCAAAAACCAAGTACCAGTTTCAAAATAACCCTCCTGTATCGTTTAGTTCCTTGATTTTTAGAACTTATTTTATTTAATATTTGTTAATTGGGCATTTGGAGGAGTAAGAGATATATTCTGATATTCAAAAGGCGATTTTTGTAGATTATTCTTTCATTACGATCTCTCAATTCTAACATTCTTCCTCTATACTTATTAGGTGTTCTTGAGGCAAAGTTGGACCTAGTTGTAAATATTTTGTTTTAAATGTGATTATTTTTATTATTATTAATGCAAACTTTTTAATGTTATTATTCTCCTTATTGTTAGGTAATAATTATTATTGTAGGTACAAATTTTTTACTTGTTTAGTTATTTAAGTCTTATTTAATTATGTATCTATAGGTATGAATATTAACAATGTAAGTATGTTATACCGACCTCGGTAGCCTAGTTGTACTGGCGTGGACTTCAGATCCGAGGTCCCGGGTTCGATTCCCGGTCGGGTCAGAGTTTTTCTAAGTGTTCTTTCACTTGAAATTTCTACCCGGGGTTGGCCTGTCTCAGATTGGACGGGACCGGTTGACTGGAAAAAATTGCCTCAGGCAATAAGTTCCGCCGGCTATACTGACACCTTTGTATAGAAAAGTGTTATATTATATTATTATTATTATATTATGTTTTAATTGTATTACTCTCGTTGAATAATACTAGGTAAATATATAAAAATACCACTAAGTAAATGCATTTCTTTATACCTGGTGTAAATAATTACTTAAATTAGTAGGTAAGCAGCTTCCGCCAAGGTAGTGTGTGCCTTTTGTTTTGTTTTCTTGAGCTTGGGATGAATCGAGCTTCTCTGTTAACTCTCTCGTTAGCAGAGAAGCTCAAAACATCCCTATCAACTGTACGCCGTCACTTAGAAAAATTGGGGAAAAGTACTCCATAATTTAAGTGAACGTAAGCAAGTGCATGTCGTATAGGATGTATATTGCCACTAGTCTCCTCTCACGTGAAAAGTTGATAACTTATGAAAACATCCTCCGTAAAAGACAGTGGCTGGATAAAGATCAACATCCTCTACCAGATCCTAAAGCAAACATCTGCAGTAACAAAATTTGTTGTGTGGTGTGGTATCGCTATGTCCACACATAGCGACAAAATGTTGATATCAACATTTGACAGATATCTATCAACTTTTTGTTGTAAAAACGCAAAATGTTGACGGATACTTTAATGTTGACCGCCGACTTTTGGTGGCAAAAATCGAAGAGAAATTATGCATGTTGCTTGTATCCGTGTATCCCTGCTGTCCACACATGGCAACAAAAAGTTGATATCAACAGTTGACGAGTTTTCATCAACTTTTTGTTGTGAAGTTGACAGATACTCGTCGATATTTGGCGCCAAAAATCATATGGAAATGTTGCTTATTGCATGTTTCCAAGTTTCCCGTTGCCCCCCCCCCCCCCCCCCCGAATATGGCTTGAACGCACTGATCTGAGAGGAAGCAGACAAGACAGAAGTGCATAGAGGAACCTAATGGTGACCAGATGCTCTACCTTGGGAGTGAACGTGAGTTGGTAAGGGTAAGGTTTATATTCTCTTTCAAACAGTACCTACACCTACAACATGTGTGTATATAACGAGCAAAAGGTATTTTTATTTCCAAATGATCTCCTCTATGTACCACACCAGTTTGTCTAACGTTTAACCAAACACTCTGTATTCGCACATATCCATTTTCAACAACAAACTATGTGTGGACGCGCAACATTGCTATCAACTGTATCCAGATACAGTTGACATTTTGTTGGAGATACAAAAAGTTGCGATGTGTTTTTTTTTTTAGAAAATGACATGTTTCCAGATACCAAATTTTAGAAATGACCTTTTTTTTAGGAAAAGTTATGTGGGGGCGCCAAAGGGTGTGGTTCCCGCCCCGGGCGCCAATAACCCACGGAACGCCACTGGCTTACTGTTTACTATTTTATTTTATAATTAATTTCAGTGCAATCGTAAATTATTCTCTGAACAAGACTTCACACAAACAGTAACATTATAATAAAAAGCTGCTAACCTAGGGTAGCCCAGAACTCATAGTACCTATATTATAACAGCCTTTTCGTGTAAAACATATATCTTTGCATAAAAATTCATAATTTTACGATTAAAATGAATTTATCCTTGGAATTATTATAGAAACTTTAAAATGATATAGACTATTGGAGCTTTTTATTATCTGCTTTAGAACTACATATTCAATATTAATCGGTACTTTAAGGGGGACCCACTGAAGTTACGGACCTCAAATTTTACGTGCATGCTTGTGTTTTTTTTTCTTTTTTAGCCCTCTTTCTAGAACAAGTGAAATTTTCTTTGGATACTTTAAGAGGGTTCCCCTGAAGGTACAGATCTCAACATTTTACTGACTCATCTACATCGAGGGGCTAACCGTTCTACCAAATTTCAATCAAATCGGATAAGAATTACTAGAATTACGAGTTTTTTACGAGCATATTTGGAATCTACACCCTCGAAAACGTCGAGAAAATTAATTTCAGCGAAATCTATTTTTTTTTTGAAATACGATCACAAGACTCGTGTACCTATATTCCATATACTATGAGTAATTATTTATAGGTAGGTATATTAGTAGGTACTAGCATCTAGCTAAGTATAGGTTCCTGAGCTTCAAAATTACAAACATGATTTATTTCACTGGTGAGGAGCTAGATCTCACAATCAATGTAATAACTAAATGGACGATGTTTGGAAGAAAGTAAAGTACACAATACATAAAGCTATTACGTATTAAATTTCATATTGTTAGGTACCTACTTAGGTATTCACCTGTTAAATGTTTCTGAAAAACGACAATCTATTGTTAACCGACATTACAAATATTTTAACTTTTATATTAAAGCATGATCAATACACTAAAAAAAGGTACCTACTTAAATTTTCTCATACCATAAAATGCTCCCTTTGTGATCCCACTTATGGGGCATAGCAGCGGCGCGGCGTACTGTGGGCTTTCGGCGCCCGGGGCGGAACCAAATTTACCCCCCCCCCCCCTCCCCAAGATATATAATTTGAAAAAAAATATAATACTTTTCTATACAAAGGTAGCCGGGGAAACTTATTGCCTGAGGCATTTTTTCCAGTCAACCGATCCCGTCCAATCCGAGACAAGAAATTTCAACCCCGAGTTGAAATTTCAAGTGAAAAAACACACTGAAAAACTCTGAACCGACCGGGAATTGAACCCGAAACCTCGTGATCTTAAGTCCAAGCCAGTTAAAATAAAATAGTAAAAAATACGTAAGTATATGAAAGAGCAAAAAATATATAAGAACAGGTTTACAGGGGAAGTTGCAATGAATAAAAAGGACGTTATTATTCAGGTCAGGTCATTTCTTATGGATGATGGATTTGATTGTGCAATATGGTGTCTAAAACTTAACCATTATGGAGATATTGAATTTAAAGATTTTTTAAAATCCTTTATATTTTTGGGAGTTTTGGCATTTTTATCGATTTTTTTCGGATTCGAGCTCTTAGGGTCTTTTTTTATGTATCTATAATTAGTTAGCTAGTTAGAGGGCATGCCAATTAATAAAAATGATAACAAAAACTGAAAAAAGGTGTGTGACCGAAGATTTTTTTCTGTGATGAATACCTATACAAAATGCTGGTCATTCCACAAATCAATAGACCTTTTTTATCGAAATAATAACACTGCCGTGCACAATAATTTTCCCACAAGTTTAGGAGTAGGTAGTCATTTCTATACCCAAGTAGCTGTCTCAACTTTCATCCGTTGTGATACTAGATTATAGCACAAGTGATTATAGCCTTCCACTGGAAGAGGTTGACCACTATATATACCTTGGGCACAAAATGACAGTAGGCAGAGACAATCAGACCATCGAAATTGAGCGAAGAATAGGTCTAGCATGGGCAGCCTTCGGGAAGCTTAGTACTACCTTTCGTAGCTCTATCCCAAACACACTGAAGACTAGGGTATTTGAGCAGTGTGTCTTGCCGGTCTTCACATACGCTACGGAAACTATGACCTTGACCAAACTGTCTTGCAATAAACTGCGAATAGCTCAAAGAAAAATGGAAAGGATAATGTTGGGCGCATTAAACTGCAAGACAGGAAGAGAAATGACTGGATTCGCAGCCAGACTAAAGTAACGGATGTGGTCGAGACGATAGCTATGCAGAAGTGGAGATGGGCGGGGCACATTGCTCGAATGAATGACAACAGGTGGACGAGGAGACTGCTGGAGTGGAGACCGCGAGGCGATAAGAGACCACAAGGGCGGCCACCAACCAGATGGATGGATGACATAAAAAGGTTCGCTGGACCCCAGTGGATGGCGATCGCACAGGAGCGGGAGGAGTGGAAAAGGAGAGGGGAGGCCTATGTCCTGCAGTGGGCAAACGTGGGCTGATGACGATACTAGATTACCTACTGTTTGAGTCATATTTTTTTAAACACGAGGTGTTGATTTTCAGATGCGGCGTAAAATTTCAAATCATTTGATACATTTTTTTTTAAATGAATTTGTGCTCACTCAATGTGAACACAAATTCACTCATTGACTCTTTCACAGTAAGCTATTTAAAGCTTGTGTCGTGAAAGAGGAAGATGGTCGGCACCTGGGATCGAACCCACGGCCTCCGCACGAAACAGTGCGAAAGCGTCGTAACCGCCAGACCACCAACCACTTCAATACCTGATGGACTTATAATACCTGAATTTCGGTAAAAAATGTCAGTATGTAGGTAATTTCTGACCCACAGGTTTTTCTACGTGCGACTTTTTTTTAATAAAACAGAAAATTCTGTTTAATCAATCTGTTCGTATTTAATATAGCGTAAGCAAGTTTTTCCGCCCTCCAAATACGGGCGCCCAGGGCGGTCCCCCCCCCCCCCCGTTACGCCACTGGGCATAGGGAAAGAGAGGCGACAAGAGCCCTACATGCAACTCCAGTATAGCATAGCAATGCAAGTGAAATAGGTAGGTACTGAACAAATCACACACGTTAAATTAATGTCTTATTGGGCTATCAGTTTTTAATCTCATAGCAAAACGCAAGTAGGTACGTATGGTATTCCATCCAACTTCACAATGTAGGTAGGTACCTATCTACCTGCATGCTGCAAGTAATGTCGTGAATCACTTCAAGGAATCCCATTCGCGTCTATGATGAGTCAATGGAATACCTACCTGATTCCCTAACCATCCATGTCTCAACTTGGAATGTTGCCTTTCAGGTTCGAAGTCCTTGATAGCCTAGTTGATGTTCCTATAATAACTTTGGTGTGTTCCTACGTACTAGAAGATTTAATAGCCGAAGTCGACCATATTTCACTTTAGTGACGCAAACATTGCTTAGTTTGAAGATGTTGGTTTGCGTTCACTTTAAAAAAAAATAAACAAGATTTAGCTGGCCCATTCAGCGTGATCACGAATTCGATCGAAATCAGTAAAGGACAGATTATTAACAGCTGTAAATAAAAGTGATCACTTTGGATTTTAATGATTTCAAAAAATAAATGCCTATTATAATATCAGTGTGATTCCCTTTATCTGAAAAGATGGCGTGCCAATACATTAAAATTTTGATACAAGAATAGATATTAAATTGATGGCCTTGTGGATGATATGCCAAAAAGGAAAAAAATATTAAATTGTTTTAACTAACAAATTGCTATAAATTTAGCTACTTTGTATAAATTAGATATTAGTTAAAAAATATATACTAAAGTGAGTCCTTATCTAAAGGTTTCAAAACAATTTCTATATAGTTTAATTAATAAAATAAATGTTAATAGGCATTAAATATTAGATCTCAGATACATATTATTATCTGATAATATTTTCCTCTAGCAATGCTATAAACACTGTTTATTGTTGTATGAGCGGCTAATTGTAGGACGAATACTATTACGAGCAGATCGCGCCTGTACCTACCGAGGCCAACAACTTGTGTTGTGAAAGTGGAAATGGTCGGTAGCGGGATTCGAACCCACAACCTCCAATACGCTGAACGCATGAAAGTCGCAGACTGATACCGCTGGTCTACTAACCACTTCAAATGCACTTTATGAAAGCATCATTTTCAACTCTTCTAGATTAAGACTAAAAAATTATAGTCGGCAAATCTCAAGTGGTTCACACACACGCCATATAATATTTTAGTCCCCCTGTCATCGGATTTTAAATATTCAAATAAGTTTTCTATAACTAAGGTGAATCATTTGTGCTAGATGGTGTCTCCTTTTTTTGTCTAATGCCTCTTTTGATTCTAATTTTAATTCAGTTTTAGTCATATCCACCAGCCTACATCAGGACAATAAAATCCCAATTTCAACAATATGGGTTCCATTTTGTGTTGCTTTGGTTTTCAAAAACCTTGGTCACAATCATTTGACTTTTTCTAATCAGAATGAGGTATGTCACGGAAATTGCATTGGACAAAAATCAAATTGCACATAACATTACCGACCTCGGTAGCCTAGTTGTACTAGCGTGGACTTCAGATTCGAGGTCCCGGGTTCGATTCCCGGTCGGGTCAGAGTTTTTCGAAGTGTTTTTTTCACTTGAAATTTCTACCCGGGGTTGGCCTGTCACAGATTGGACGGGACTGGTTGACTGGAAAAAAATGCCTCAGGCAATAAGTTCCGCCGGCTATACTGACACCTTTGTATAGAAAAGTGTTATATTATTATAACATCCTTTTTACCAAATATTTATTTAAGAAATCAAAATGTTAACATATTAATTTGAATAAATCAATTGAAACATCATCTGCTATATAAATGAAAGTCGGGTTAGTGCGAACACTTATAACTCGAGATCGGCTGAACAGATTCTTCCGATGTTTGATTTATTGGATTCTTCTCCGTTTCGGAAAACAGAATAATTATTAAAAAATAAAAAAAATGGATGGGAATCAGTATGAAAGTATATAATACTGTGAGTATGGAACGGGCTTCCTTACAACAACGGCGCCATCTGTGAAAAATCACATAACAACACAATTTTTATTTACCTGACAACCATCGTGTTTCAAAATATTGCGCATTGGTACGCAGATTATATTGATAAATTTTCTTTCATGCTTTCGAAATATTTTTTTTAACATTCAAACATAATTTAAGCATATTTTTGTATTTTAAACCAATTAATGAACCTTTTTCTGGTGTTTTAGTTGTGCAATTAATTTAGTATCATCTGACTTCTAATATATGACTTTTTATTACCCTGTATGACTTTTTTATAAGTAAGATGATGAAAATTCAATATAGATATCTAATATTGAAATGGGTGAGGTTTGGTGCTTTTGAAATACTTAACTGATTCATAATTATTATAACCACATATAACTTTTGATTTTTTCACAATGAGTAGTCATCTATGTTATGTTACCCAGCAGTATTTTATTGATCGGGACGAAGTTCGATGGGTCAGCTAGTATGTTATATAAATAAATATAATTTTACTAACAAGAGATATCTTGGTTCTCCAGTTCAATATATTGACCCCAATTACCTATAGCATAATATTCATAATTCTATTTGTTTTAAATCTACTTCAAAAAAAATATTCAATCAATCAATTCTCCCTTTCACACCCCACTCAGGGGCACAGGGAGGCAACAAGAGCTCTCCATTGCGCTCGAAACATTGCAAAAAAAAAATATTATTCAAGTTAAATCGAAATTAAAGTTCTTAGAACGAGCATGTATCAACTGTAAGGGCGGCTAGCAACAGAACGACAGGCAAACAAATGGGCCTCTGAGCTGGGGGGCAATTTCTTTCTGGTTGCATGGGTGGAGGGGAATATAGAAATTTTGAACCTCTATTTGAAATAGCATGCGAAAAAGGACTTGTGAGGCAGGGTTGCATCATAAAGATGATATCCAAGGTTTAGGTATAATAGAAGCTGAATGTTAATAAGTTTAGATGGCTTGGGCATGTGGAAAGAATGGATGCAAACAGAATGACAAAGAGAATTCATAAGGCTGAAAGGAAAGGTGTAAGAAAGCGTGGCTGACCGAGAATGACGTGGATCGAACACATCGATTCCGTCCTCAAGGAAGGCCAGGTAAGAAGTAAGAGAAATAGGAGAGGGTGCATGAGAAATGTTATGTCAGTGGAAGAAGCGAAAGAAGTATGCTTGGATAGAAAAGAGTGGAGGTCTGTTCTCTCTGCCTACCCGTTACGGGACACGGCGTGATGGGTAAAAAAAAAAAATATGACATTCTTTTTACAAAATCAGTCTTTTGTTTATTGATAAGTATTGTATTTTCATTACATTTCAACATTTTTCATCATAATGGATACTTTAAAAATTTAAGTAATTATAGAATATGAGTTCCATCGTGGCACTAATGTGGCACAAACGGCATGCAACATCAACAATGCTTACGGGAGATCTTTACAAATGAACGCACAACCCGTTATTGATATGATGGAGAAGCTCACACAGCTACAACCAGCTTTGTAGCTGTGTGAGCTTCTCCATCATAACTGAATAACAGACAGTCTCCAAGCTGCGAGGGTTGTGGTTGGAGGCTCTCCTTCATCCACCATACTCACCAGACCTTGCACCTATCGACTACGAAAAAAAAAAAAAAAATCTATTTATATCACCACAAGGTGCTACACTGGAACCCATCCCAAACGTAGAATGGATCTCGGAGGAACAAATGTTCACAGAAATTGAGGTAAAGAATGCCGCAAGCAGAATAAAACCCCGAAAATCTCCGGGTCCAGATGGGATCCCCCCTGAAGCAATAAAAGAGCTAATGCTACAAAATCCTGCATATTTTTCACAGGTATTCAGTGAGCTATTGAGATCTGGTTCGTTTCCTGGGGAATGGAAGACAGCCAAACTTATCCTACTCGAGAAACCTAAGAAAAATCCGAATGAAGAAAAGAAGTTCAGACCCATATGTCTAATCAACGTACTGGCTAAAGCATTTGAGACACTGCTGAACGACAGGCTTACGAAGGAATTAGAAAAATTGAACGCAATCAACAATTGCCAATTCGGTTTTAGAAAGGGAAGATCCACAATACATGCGGTGGACAGAATAGTCAAAATAGCAGAAAGTGCGAGAGATGGACATCTGGGAAATGTTCTGATTCTAATAGATGTTAAAAATGCTTTTAACTCAGCCTCTTGGGAAAAAATAGCAATGAAGCTGAAACGTCTGAGAGTGGATAGCTATTTAGTGAACATCATAATTGACTACCTCACAAATAGAACCATCGTCATTGATCGAAAAACCAGAAGGAACATAGGAGGGGGTGTCCCGCAGGGCTCAGTCCTAGGACCCACACTGTGGAACATCCTGTATGACGATGTGATGAGAATCCGTCTTCCAGAGGGTGTCGAGTTGACATGTTACGCGGACGATCTGGCGGTATCGGTGACAGCTGCGACAGCAAGAGAGCTCGTGGCAAAGGCGAACGCTGCATTATTTGAAGTCTGCTTATGGATGAAAAGGCAAAGTCTAGATATTGCTCCACAAAAAACAGAAGCTGCGGTTTTGTACGGTGACAGAAGCATGCAGAACATCGAACTAGAAATAGCAAACACAAAATTCAATGCTGGAAAAGAAGTAAAGTATCTGGGTGTTGTTCTGGACTACAAACTTACATTCAAGAGTCACATAAAAGGTGCCATAGAAAAGGCTCAAAAGCTAGCAAGAGCTCTGCAAGGGGTTATGCCAAATACTAGGGGTCCTAAGCAAACAAAAAGAAAAACACTAGCTATGGCAGCGCAGTCCATCATTATGTATGCTGCACCAATATGGCAGAAAGTGCTCACAAAGGAGACATATAAGGACCTGTTAAGAAAAGGCCAACGAACAATGACACTGAGAGTCTGCTGTGCCTACCGGACTATTTCTACTGAGGCTGCACTGGTAATAGCAGGAATCATCACGGCGAATCTGCTGGCGGAGGAACGTGGCAGACTCTTTCGTTTGGCCCCGCCGATCAATGAAGAAGTCAAAAAATTAGAAAGAGAGACGACAATTCAAAAATGGCAGGAAGAATGGGACAACACGACAAAGGGAAGGTGGACCCACAAGCTGATTAAAAATGTTGACAAATGGCTCAAGAGGGGACATGGCTCGGTGGGTTTTCGGATGACGCAGTGCATGTCTGGACACGGAGTTTTTGGAACATACCTCCAAAAGATTAAAAAGGCTTCGAATGGAGGATGCATGTACTGCCCATCGGAAGCAGACGATGCCGAGCACACACTCTTTGTGTGCAGCAGGTGGGACCAGGACCCGTGCGGGGTTTTTGGTCCCCCATCGGGCGCGTCCCCAGGTGGTGGATTGGGGAATGCCTCACAGAATTAAAACTTCTGTTGTGGTACCGGAGAAATTTAAAATACCCGGCGCGAACCAAAACCAAACAAATACATGATGGCACAATTTCAACTTAACTTACCCCAGGAGGGTACCGACCGCGGCGCGGAAGGAGAATCCCTCACTGGATTTAGTCCAGTCAGCCCCACGGATTCTGGGGGGGGCAGATTTTGCTATGATGAAATAGACCCGTTTAAACGTAGAGATAGTATCAGGAGAACTCCGCCTGGACAACTCCTGACAGACAATAACGAAGACAAAGGGATAGCTGAAAGCGACGACATATTCGAAAGCAATCGAGAAAAAACGCCCAAAAGGCCAAATAAAAAGCGAAAGAAAATGACGAGCCCAACAGCTCCACAAGATGAGGGAGTCCAACTCCCAACTGAGATTATAAATCTCCAACAAAAGGCCAATGAATTGATGAAATTCCTTAAGGATAATAAACATATTCGCAAAGAGGTTAAGAATTTTGCAGTAGATATAACTAGCTTGATCAAACAAGTCTCAGCAAACCATAAACACGAGGCCACAAGATTTCAAGAACTACACCACCAGTTTCAACAGTATAAAAAGGAACAAGAACTCAAGGAAGCGATACTAGAAGATAAAATTACAAATATGAAATTAACTTATGACAAAAAATTTCAAGATATTATAAGAGAAAACGTAGCGTGTGGGACCTGTAATCTTATAGAAGGAGTAGACCTTAAATCTATCAAAAACTATGAAGACTTATCAAAAGCCATGAAAAGGTTCTGGAAACAAAGTGATGTTAAAAATGTAACAATAGAGCACAAAGACATCTTCGACAAATCGGGGGAAAATGTTGTCTTCTTCTGCAACGTGAACGAGAAAAAGCAATCAAAAATGGACACCAGAATTCTTAACTATTTCCCAGAAGCAATGGAAAGCGAACGCATAGCCTGCAAAGGGGGCGAATATATCACAATGGAAAGAACAGTCTCATTCAAAACAAATGAAGGTATCAAGCAAAGATGCAAAGATGTTACGATATTCTTCGGAGATATCTCAGATGAAAGGGTGCTTTATGAACAATGTTTGGAATTAAAGGAACTGTCAAAGAATTTTAAAAATAAAAACGTTATTATTGTATCCCCACAAGGGGCCGAAAGGCTTTACATAATAAGAATGCTGGCGGTGGTATTCCAGAACTCAGATACCAAAATAACAATCAGATTTGATGGAAGACACCAAGCACCAACATATGGGATGAAGAACTCATATAAGGACGAAATTATCATAATAGAAAAAAGTGACAACACATACGCTGACACGCTTAAAAAACTCAAGGTTAGTCTTAAAGGATCACAAATAATTCAAAACATTAAAGGGACTAAGAAAACAAAAGGGGGTGAATTGCTTATAAGAGTAAAAGAACACAAAGAAGAGGTCTCCAAAGCTATCTCCACAATCCAAGGATACAAAATCAAAGAAATTATACAACGAGTAAAAATTCTTCATGTAAAAAACATAGATGGAGCAACGGAAAGGGAGGAGATAGAAGATGCTATTCGAAACTGTGGGAAAGTAACCCAACCTGAAAGCATAGAGGTAAAATCTATTCGACCTATATGGAATGGAAACCAAATTGCCACAATTGCTCTGGAAAGGGAAGACGCAAACAAATTGATTGGATTAAAAAAAATCAAAATAGGTCTAAATATCTGTCTTATCCAAGAAAGAATCGACGTGGAAAAATGTTATAGATGCTGGAATTATGGGCACAAAGCCATTATGTGCAAGGAAGAAGACAGAAGCAAAAAATGTCGCAAATGTTCGGGGGATGGACACACAGCTGCGGAATGTAGCTCAGATGAACACTGTCCACTTTGTAATAAAGCCGGACATATAGCCGGAACATCGAGATGTGAAACTTTCAAAAAGGCATTGACAACAGCGCGCGCTGAGCGAGAGGCAAAAAAGAGAGGGAAATTGCAAACAGATCCAATTTTGCATATATAGGGACATGTTTGAAATGCACATGAATATAATACAGATAAATACTAATAGAAGCAGCGCGTCTCATGATATGGCAATGGCCGTTGCCTTAGAACGAAAATATGACTTTATAGCTATAAGCGAACCAAACCTGTCAAGATGCAAAGCCAAAAACGTTAACCATTATGTCAACGAATCCGAAGATGCTATGATAATAAACGTCAGTGGAAAACACCGAGTTGTAAAATATCGCTCCGGAAAGTGCTATGTATGCATTGAAACAAAAGACGTATATTTATACAGCGTTTATGTGAGTCCCAACAAACACACCACATCGCAAGAGTTCGACAATATTCTCCATGAATTACAGCGAGATTTCGTAAAGTCAGCTAAGAAGAAGGTTATAATTACGGGTGATTTTAATGCAAAACATACCTGCTGGGGAGGAAAAATAACGAATACCAGAGGGAAAGAATTACTGAACTGGACGCACTCTTTGGACTTGGATATATTGAACGACGGCAAAATACCAACATGTTTAAGGCCGAACGGAGTATCTTTTATAGACATCACAATAGTAAATAGTGCCATGACGCAAATGAATCCTGCCTGGTCTGTCTTGGAAGGAGAGGAATCAATGAGTGACCATCAGATAATTCTAACACAAATGGGAATTCCAACAAAAAACGAGAGAACCCGAACTGTTTACGGAAGACCTGACATAGATTCACTGGACAGAATATTCAAAGAGAAGATTGTTAACAATAAGTACGATGCAGAGGCATGCGAAAAGATCTTGACTGAGGCATACAAGGCCACCACTCCAAAAGTGGGATGCGATAACAACTATAAACTGCCGTACTGGTGGAACACAAACGTCCAAACCCTCATTAAAGAAACAAGAAAAAAGAGAAAACTTTTTCAAAAGTGCCATGATCAAAACAAGGATGCCTTAAAACTTTTATACACAACTGCAAAAAAGAAATTAAAATTTGCTTTGTTCGAAGCCAAAAAATTAGCATGGGAGGAACTTTGCGAAGGCCTAAACAGAGATGTTTTTGGGGACGCTTACAAAATCGCTAAGAAGAAACTACAAGTAGTCAACCCAAAATCCGAACTACCACTAAATGAAAAGATAAGTATATTTGAAAATCTGTTTATCACAGCTGGATGCGGAGATTTGATGACGATTGATGTGTCAGAATCCGAATACCTAGACATTAGAGTTACAAAAGAGGAAGTCTTGATGGCAGCAGCCAAAATAAAACCCGGAAAAGCTCCTGGTCCAGATGGTTTACCAGCAGAAGTTATAAAGGAGATAGCAAGCAGAAACGCACAATACTTTGCTGATATTTTTGGCCGGTTGTTGAAAGATGGAAAGTTTCCGAAACAGTGGAAAACCTCAAAACTCGTACTCATAGACAAGCCGAAAAAGAGCCCAAATGAGGAAACAAAATATAGACCGATCTGCTTATTAAATGTATTGGCTAAACTATATGAGAGTATTATTAATACAAGACTTATATCGGAGATCGCAAGAAATGGGGACTTTAATCCACACCAATACGGGTTTCGGAAAGGAAAAACCACAATTGATGCAATACAACATATAATAAATATAGCAAAAGAATCTAAATCTAAAGGTAAATGGAATGCCCTTATTCTTGTGGACGTTAGAAATGCTTTCAACTCAGCGGCTTGGCCGAATATCATATCTAGAATGGTAGATTGGGGAGTTCATAAATACCTGGTGAAAGTTATAGTAGACTATTTTACGGGCAGATCCGTCCAACTTGAAAGGAGTACTGTAATGGAAATTGGAGGAGGAGTTCCGCAGGGTTCGGTCCTCGGACCGACTCTGTGGAATATCCTGTATGATGACATAATGTCAATCCAGGTTCCGCGAGGTGTGCAGTTAATTTGTTACGCCGATGACTTAGCAATTTCGGTGGTAGAATCATGCCGAGAAAAAATGATAGAAAGGGCAAATGAGGCTATGCGCTCGGTCGCCGGTTGGATGAAGACTGAAAAATTGGATATTGCACCTGAAAAGACGGTTGCGATTGTTTTTAACAGAAGAATTAAAACTGGACAGATTTCCTTCATGTGTGAGGGTGTCAATATAGTTCCAGAAAGTGAGGTAAAGTATCTGGGTGTCACAATCGACAAGGGTCTCCTTTTTACAGGACATATAAAAGCGGTCTGCGCAAAGGCTGAGAAAACAGTACAGGCTATGCGAATAATTTTGCCAAATACACGTGGTCCTCGAGCAAATAGGAGGAAAGTATTGGCCCTAGCCATGCAGTCAATTGTCATGTATGCTGCACCAGTATGGCAAAAAGCACTCGAAAAGCGAATTAACAAGACAAGAATTGCGAGCGTACAAAGGTCCTTAGCTCTGAGGGTATGCTCTGCATATAGGACGGTTTCTGGAGATGCCGCAGTGGTGCTTGCTGGCCTTGTGCCTCTGCACCTGCTGGCAGTAGAGAGAGCAAAATTATATGAAGAGAGGGAGAGAGATGGCCCGGAACTTAGAAAAGAAATAAGAAGAGACACAATGACAACCTGGCAACGGGAATGGGATGTCGGCGTAAGTGGTCGATGGACATGGCGACTTATAAAAAATATCGATCCGTGGATAAGTAGAAAACATGGGGAAGTCTCTTTTCGTATCACACAGTGCATGACGGGACATGGAGTCTTCGGGAAATACCTCCGAAAGATACAAAAGGCTCAGTCGGAGGAATGCGTATACTGCGGTGCAGGAGAAGATGACGCAGAACATACCGTGTTCATGTGTCCAAAATGGGAGGAACAGAGACACGATGTGGCAAGGGATCTCCATCTGCCAAACTTCCCGACACCTGACACCCTGATTGACGAAATGCTGTCCAGGAAGGAAGCCTGGGAAAGAATAGGAGCCTTTATGGAGGATGTCATGAAAACAAAGGAAGTCGACGAAACCCGCAGTCAAAGGGACCAAAGGAGATAATAATTAGACAATCTGCGACCGCGGTAGGCCTTAACGGCAGGAACGTGGCCGCAGTGTAGGAGGGGGTTTTAGCCGGTAGAAGTCCGGCACTACCGCAAAGGTGTCCATGAGGATTTCCCCCTCACCAAAAAAAAAAAAAAAAAAAAAAAAAGGTGGGACCAGGAGAGGAGAAATCTCGCCGCTAGTCTCGACTCTGACATATGCGCAGACAATATGGTGGACCACATGGTTGCATCACCGGAGTCGTGGAACGCCTGGGAGGCCTACATGGAGAGGATAATGTCGACTAAGGAAAGGGACCAGCGATAACTAAGACAGCCTGCATTCTTGGGTAGACCGCAAGGTGGGGACCAAGTCTGCAGTGAAGAATGAGGGGTTTTAGCCGGTGGGACTCCGGCACTACCTATCCAGAGGTGTCCATAATGGATTTCCCCTCATTAAAAAAAAAAAAAAAAAAAAAACCCATCGACTATTACTTTTTCCAAAATTTGGATAACCTTTAAGCACAAAAAAAAATTCAATTCCCGAGACAGTACAAAATGCCTTTGAAGAGTTTGTTGCCTCCAGTATAGCTGATTTTTAAAAGAAGGGCATCAATAAACTACCGCTGCATTGGCAAAGATGTATCGATTGCATGGGTGATTAGTTTGAATAACAGAAATAAAAAAAGTTGAAAAAAATCTACCTACTTAGCCTACGGCTATTTCATAGGTAAAGACCTAATATTGCTTTTATTTTCTAAACGTGATAAATTTGCAAAATTTTTCACCACACCCAAATGTTTGATAATCTTGGAGACAGTTGCGTCATCTAAATGTGGCATATTTTTTTCTAAAATTTCAAATGTTTGCTTCATACATTCACGCAACTTTTCTTTCGCACATTCATTTTTATTCTCACAATTTGTTAGTGACACAAGATTCTCCATTTCTTCTTCATCTTGCACCCACTCATCTATGGATATTGCATCATTCATGTGTAGTATGTCTATTTTATAAGAATGTACAATGTTGGATATGTCCTTATTAGTAATTAAACATTTTCTCTTCATTTTCCCTTGTGTAATCTCATCTCGTGCCTGATCAAGGATCCTGTAAAATAATAATAAAATTATTGTTAAAAGAATATAGCTCAAGAGTAAAACAAATTGTTAGGTGGTTCCAGTACTTGGGCTCCACTGTAACCAGCAGTAATGACACCAGTATGGAGATCAAGAGGGGAATAACTGTGGCTAATATACAGGGTCTTATGCGAGTCCACAGACACCTCAGGTATCGATTGCTGACAAGAAGTAGCAAATTATTGCTGGGCAAAACATTGCTGCAACTGGTTCTCATATATGGTGCTAAGTAAGAGGAATGCCAACGCACTGCTGGTCTTTGAAAGAAAAGTGCCCAGAAAAATCTTTGGACCTATGTATCTGTGAAAATGTAAAGTGTGGTGGGGAGAATAAGGTAAAACCACGAGCTGAAACGACTTTACAATGAGCCCAACCTAATAAAATTCATCAAGTTGTCAGGGCCCCAGATGGTCGGGACACGTACAGGGACACGAGGACAATCAAACACCTATTTTCATTTTTAAGCTCTTCTTCTGCGGCCTCATCCTCAATGTTGAGGGTAGTGACTTGTCATCAAAATGCTGTGAATTGTCCTCCATCTCTCCTGACACATTGCACCAATGACCATTGTTGCTATGGCCGACATATTTAATCAATTAAAAAATATCAAATTATGATTTTAAAATGTACAGATGAAAAGAATCAAGTTAATTGTAATTTGTAAATTATTATTGGTTAAAACTCAAATGACATACTTGTGTTTGGGGATTCCGTTAATTAATTTCATAGCAACATATTCTCTATCTTGAGTGGAGAGCCTAAGATGTTCTAATTCCATTTTATGAGCATAATGTGTTTTTTGCCAAAAAACTGTCACCTCATTGGTTTCTCCTTTATCATATGTTACTTTTATTTGGCTTGTGCAGCCAAAATTTAACTTGCAGCTTCCTTTACTTTTGATACGCCGCTTCCCTGTCCATTTCGATTCTCTTCCTGTTGGATAGATAAATGACAATATAAGATTAATATAGCTTTTTTGTAAACACAGAGTATTTGAAAAAAAGTCAAATAAAATAAGGTTAATATAGTAAAACTAACAAATTATCTAGACAACACAAAAAACAAAACCATGCAATTGGTTTTGTCGCCAGGTAATCAATTAAAGAGAGTTTTATATTTTTTACAATTTGCTAACTTAAAAATGACTAGCTATAGAAAATCATAAAAAGACTAACCTGTTTTTGTTCTGTTACAGTTGTAATAGGCAACTTTCCCCTTGCGATGCGCTGCAACTACATACATACAATGTAGCTCTTGTTCAATTTCATGTTTCCAATTCTTGAACTCTAAAAATAACAAAGTGATTATGTTAAAAAAACTTCTTGAGCAATAATTAGGGGAATGAGAATGATATTACAAAAAAATGTTTTAATTTGAACCTGATTTTGAATTTTGATTAGTTCCATAATGTGAAAAAGTAATTCTACGTAGGATATGTGGAAAGACTCTGTGCGTTAAGAAAGGAATGAGAATATTAGGAATAAATGTGGTATGGAAGTTAGTGTTGTAACAAAGATGAAAAATAATAAGTTGAGATGGTTTGGGCATATTGAAATAATGGATGCAAATAGAATAGATAACTAAAAGTGTATTTATATATTCTATTAGTTATTTTATTTGCTGAATTATGTAAAAAGGCGTGGTTGACTGAGAATGACGTGGATCGAACACATTGATTCTTTGCTCAAGAAAGGCCAGATAAGAAGTAAGAGAGGTTGTATGAGAAATTATATGTCCGTGGTAGAAGCGAAATAAATGTATTTGGATAGAAAATAGTCTAAATCCGTTCCCTCTACCTACCCCTTTAGGGACAAGACATGATGGGTATATCATAACAATACATTCTACCTTTAAATCCCACTTAGGGGCATAGGGAGGAAACAAGAGCTCTCCATTGTGCTCGATCTTGCACAATGTCACTATGAGAGGGTCTTCCTCATTTCGGGACCCTCATGGGAGGATGAACAGCGCTTCCCTTGGCCAACTTTCATTTGGCATCCTTAACGCATGTCCCAACCATGTTCACCTTCTCCCTATTATGATAGAGGTGATGGGTCTGCACCAGTATATAGTTGTTCATGATTCGGTGATACCATATGATACCCCTTGTGCCTGGGTTCTATTCAGGTGCCAGGATTCACACCCAAAGGCTGGAAACACGTAGAAAGCCGATAACGACCCACGCCGACCAGCTCAAAGGATGCTGTCTATGGTTTCAATGCATTTAAATGTCATGTCGGAAAGCGAGTTCCTGCTTTTGCTGTTCGTATCCCCATTCAAATACATTCATTCACACATTCTTTGTGCCAGTCAGCGCGGGTTGTTATCGGCTTTCTACGTGTTTCTACCATACAGTAGAATGGGTAACACTCAGGCATCAAACAGTTAACATTTCGTTGCGACACCTTTCACACTTTGGGCATATTTAAGAGAATAAAAAAAACCGTCACAAGTACTTATCTAAACAATCTATTGATATGTATTTTAGTATACTTACCAACTACATTAGCAAAAGTCTTTTTTTCGTTTTCAAATATCTTATTGTGTTCTTGTTCAAGATGACATATCAGTTCTTTATTTTTCCGATAAGAATTATTGCAGTTCGTTTCTTGACATGTATACTTCGGTTTTGAATTATTGCTATCAGTCGGCATATTATGAACTCCTCGCATATGCCTGTCAAGCAAATATTGTGTAGTGAACTCTTTTTGACAAGTACTACACAACACAGTTGGCTTGTCAACAGCAGATGGTCTATCGCCAGCACTCACCACGTTATGCACTTCTCTCATATGTCTGTTTAGAGAAGATTGAGCAGTAAATCTTTTTTGACAAGCAGCACACATTACAGACGGCTTGTCAACATCAGATGGTCTGTCACCAACATTCAGTACACCATGCACTTCTCTCATATGTCTCCTTAGTGATGATTGCATTGTAAATGTTTTTTGACATGTATCACACGTTACACCCATTGTATCACACCTTAACAATTTTACTGTAGTATTATTTAAAAAAAAAAAATACAGCGTGTTATAGTGTAGTTATCATAGAATATATACATGTTTAAATTATAATGATCATAATAGTATATCACTGGTTGATTTTATGTCACTAGTGAATATGATGCAGTTCAATCACGTTGCTAATATGAATGGTAGAATACTTGATTTAGTTTTATGTAATCGTTCCGATTGTAGGGTCGCTGCATGTGATGACCCGCTGGTGGAGGAAGATATACATCACAGGTCGATTGTGGTCGAACTTCCGGTCCATGTAGATGTTTACATGCCATCTGCCTCAAGAGTTGCCAGAAATTTTCATAGGGCCGATTTTGATTCGATTAAAGCAGCTTTGACTGCAAAGGACTGGAAGACTGACTTCGAGGATTGTAATGTAGAGCAAGCATCCGATCTTTTTTACAATGTTTTAAATGATGCTATATCAAAGTATGTTCCCTCAAAAACTGTATCAGGCTCCCCAAAATTTCCTGTTTGGTATAGTGGTCCTCTCAGAAGCGTTATTAGAGAGAAACTGAAGGCTCACAAAAAGTGGAAATGCTCGGGATTGTCCCATGACTATGATGTCTACTCACTACTCCGTTCAAGACAAAAACGTTTGCAAAAAGAATGTCTAAAAAGACACATTGAACAGACAGAAAAATCTATAAGAGCTGCAGCCCGATTCACGGAAAAGTTTAAGTCTAAGTTTAGTTCGAAGTTCGAACGAAGTTCGATTCAAACTTTTGTGAATAGGGCTGCTGGTAATAATAATTATTGTAGGCGGCGACTATCTATAGTCTATGTACCTATTCACGGAGGGTTTGAATCGAACTTCGTTCGAACTTCGAACTAAACTTAGACTTAAACTTTTCCGTGAATCGGGCTGCAGATCCTGGACGAGTTCATCATTATATTTCATCTAAGAAACCACATACCGGATATCCGCCAAACATGTTTTATAAGAGTATTTCAGCCAATGACACAAGTGCGATGTGTGAGCTCTTCAATGACTTTTTTTATTCTGCTTTTGAGAGAGGTGGAGCTGCGCGGGATCATCGTGTAATAAATTCAGGTGAGCTTGATCTCAACATAATCAATTTTGATATGGATGATATTCATTCTAAATTAAAGGCACTAGACTTAAATAAGGGTCCAGGCCCTGATGGTATACCTCCATTGTTGATAGTCAAATGTTCTAGAGAGCTCTCAGTGGCTTTGACACTTCTTTACAAGAAGTCGTTTAATGAGGGAATTTTTCCTACTAAATGGAAAATGTCTTATATTACACCAGTTTTTAAGTCTGGCGATAAACATAATATAGAAAATTACCGCCCCATCTCAAAACTTTCGCTTTTCAGTAAAATAATGGAAAGGATCGTCGTCGAGCAGATAACACCTGTAATTAAATCCTTTATTATGGCAAATCAACATGGTTTTTTTCCAGGAAGGTCTGTCGATTCCAATCTTGTTCAGTTCACAGACTATATTTTGAAAGCAATGGGCGATGGTTCGCGGGTGGATGCGGTGTACACAGATTTTTCGAAGGCGTTCGATAAGATAAGTCACACAATATTAATAAAAAAACTTAGTATCTATGGTGTACACGGTAGTCTATTGAGATGGCTTGCATCTTATATAGACAGCAGATTGCAGGCTGTAGCAATTAATGACTGTATTTCTAAATTCCGACCATGTACTTCAGGTGTGCCTCAGGGATCTCATTTGGGCCCTATATTATTTATCATGTATATTAATGATATTCAAAACTGTTTTGAATTTTGTGATTTTCTTGTTTATGCCGATGACATTAAGATTTTCAGTAGAGTAAAAAGTTTGCAGGACGCCGTGAACATGCAGGCGGATTTGGATCGTTTGTATTTATATTGCAAAACAAACAATCTTTACTTGAATGTTTCCAAGTGTTCTTGTATTTCATTTACCCGTTCAAATATCCAAACACTGTTTGATTATATGATAGATGATGTACCATTAAAAAGACAGAATGAAGTTAAAGATTTGGGAGTAACGCTTGACAGTAAGATGCTATTTAGAACTCATACAAATAATATGGTAGAAAGGGCCTTAAAACAGCTGGGATTCATCCTGAGAGTCTCTAAGCCATTCCAATCTGTTGATACACTTAAACTACTTTATTACACGTATGTTCGAACTTTGCTTGAGTATGCATCGATTGTGTGGAATCCCCAATATGTAACATACATAGAAAGGTATGAAAGGGTTCAGAACAAATTTTTAAAAAACTTGGATTACAGGTGTCGTTTGGCTTTTGACACTAGGAAACAATCGGCCGAATACCATAAAATCACTACCTTAGAAAATAGGCGGACTATTAAGGACTTGACTTATTTGCATAAAATAATACATGGCGCTGTTGATTCCGAATACCTTGTAGGGCTGATTTCTCTAGATTGTCCCATTCGAACAACAAGAACACATTCAACCTTTAGACTCCCACGGTGTAGAACAAATTATGCACAGAATTCCTTCATACAAAGAACATGCAGTAATTATAATACTTTTTTCAGGTGCGTCGACATATTCCAATCTTCGGCAACAAAATTTAAAAGTCTCGCGGTGGCTGCCCTGTTCAACTCACGGTAGCTGGTCTAACTGCACTGTCTGGTTTGTGACTGCGATTTCCCCAATTCCCTTCTTCCCTCATTCTCCCTTTTTAAAGCGTTTTTCTAGTTAGTAATAGTGTTATATTTATACGTAGAAAACTGTTTCACAACTTATTATAACTTCATGTATTGTAAGCATATGACATAATTATTGTAATTGTAATATTAGCATACTAGTTGGTCGAATCGATGTACCAAATTTTAAATTTATAATATATGTTACATGACTGTAAGTTTGCTTGAATAAAATAAAATAAAATAAAAAATAAAATAATAAAAAGAGTCAGTGTCTCACAAATATGAATATATAAACAGAATCAATATCTCACAACACAAAGAAAGAGTAAATAATGTAGTCTATATCATTGGCTTTAAACATTGATCTTATATTCTATATAGATATAGTAGGTCTATGGCTTTAAATAAAAAATTATCTCGCAGTAGGTAACAGTAACAGAGTTTAAAGAAGAGTTTTAAGTAAGTATTATTATACTCTATGAAGAAGAGTCAAAAACCTAAAAAAAATGAGTGATTAGTACGATAAAACTGCAAATTACCGGTCAACACAAACTTTTCAAGTGGAAAACACAAGTAACGAAATAGTTTAGCCGCCAATTTCACCCATCCAATACAGCACCGTTAATAGACCAAACAACTATAATATATGGGCTCGCTGCTCACGAACACAGAACACAATATACTCTCTAACGAGCTCACGAAGTTGTGAAATGGTTGTGAGCCATTATCCGTCCGTACTATTATAATATTATCTTTGTTGGTATTTTGACAGTTCATGCTACTGTCAATTTTTAAGGTTATAAATTTTCGCGCCATATATTGTGTCATTGTCAGTTTTTAGTCCGAATCCGTGTTGGTTGTAGGTAAATTGTTTGAACGCCGTCTGTTGTCCTCATTTTGATTGTTTAGTAATACCTTAACAATTTCTTATCAGTTGATTACTTAATAAAAACACATATATTTTTGTTACACATAATCTTGAAATTGTTATTTTGCTTAAAATGGAAGTAAATATTGAAATTCCATTCAGCATTGATGAAGTTGTTCCAGATATTTGGATGAAACATGAAGATCATTATAAATCTTTGATAAAAGATGAAACAATCAAAAACAAGGTATGGAAGGACTTCGTTATCCAATTTTTGTTTTGACCTTTTATTCACCTTCAGGATTCCTGAAGGTTCCAATCCTTAGAATATTGGTTAAGCCAAGTTTTAATAGTTCTATAAAGTTTGTAAGTTATTTAGGAACATAGTTGATCGCCTGTCATAACTTATGTGCAGTTGAATGATTTGAAAAAAAATTATATAATGATTATTCTATTCCAGATTCCTTTACTAAATGTTAATGCATTACATCACTTGCAAGATAACAAGCTAGTGCGGTTTATTGGCATGATACAAGACATGCACACTCCGGAATTTTACTTTGATTCCTTTGAAATTTTCAATAAGGAAACCAAATTATCCAGAATAAGCTCTGGCAAATATAGAGACACCTCTGATGTTTCAGTAAGTTTTTGACATTAAATACTTTATATGTGAGTAAATAAGCAATTTTCTTAAAAACATATTAGGTATGTCGTTGTCATCATCCTCTTGTTCAAAAGGGAAGAAGCTAGTTAATCTAAATAAATAATATTTGTAATTTTTTGATGCAAAAATTTTTTTTTATTAGATATCGAAATAGATTGATACACAACCATAATACTAGATTCACGCAGAATGAGGGATTGGTAATTCCTAAAGTAAATAATAAGTATGGTATGCGAACCCTAGAATATCTGATTCCCAAAGTATTAAATATGCTACCTCAGAATATTAAAGATACCCAAAGACTAGGTGAGATGAAGATTCTTATGAGACAGTGGATTGTGAGTAATATGGATATCATTGATGCATTGTGAGATATGGTCGTGCTAGTTGTGGGGTTTGGTGAGTAACATGTGTGATTGATTTTATTTTAAAGTAAATAATTAAAAAATAGTCATGGAGAGTACCTATATAGAATCTTTGTACTTATTTCGTTTTGTTTTTTGTATGATTGAAGATTATATTTGTTGATTTAATACTTTGTTTTGTATATATTTTTTTTATATATATGACTGATGAGGATATTTATTGCTTTGTTTTATATTTTGTTTTTTGTATAACTGATAGGGATATTTATTATCTTAATAGTTTGTTTTCTATTTTATTTTTTTTTTATGATTGATGATGATATTTACTAGTTTAATACTTTGTTTTATATTTTATTTTTGTATGACTGATGAGGATATTTATTGGTTTAATGCTTTGTTTTATAATTTATTTTTATATGACTGATGATAATATTTATTGTTTAATACTTTGTTTTATATTATATTTTGATATGACTGACGAGGATTTTTGTTGGTTGAATGCTTTGTTTTGTATTTTTTGTATGACTGATGAGGATGTTTGTTGGTTTGATGCTTTTTTGTGTTTTGTATAGCTGATGGGGGTATTTGTTGGATTGCTTGTTGTTTTGTGGAGGCATTTGCCATGCATTTTCGAAGATAAAAAAATAAGAATTATTTGGTAATGTTTGGCGTGCAATATAATGTGTAAATGTATTATACAATCTGCCTAATGGTATAATAACATGTATGATTGGTTTTGTTTGTATCTATCTTTTGTTTTATATAAATTTATTTTTGTAATAATTGTGTAAAGAATCTGTTGACAAGGCTTGTAAAAGCCTTAACAGGACTTGTATTGTTATTATTTTGGTGAATAAAGAGAATTTAAATAAAAAAAAAAAAAAAAAAAAAAAAACTATGCATAAGGCCTTGTGTACCTACTCTTTGAATCTTAAATTGTATTGTTTCTTGCCCAAATACCTCTTATAGGTATTTCTGTTCTAAATTATTTGTAAACTACTCCTAGATAATCATAGTTTCCAAAATCATTCAATCTCGGGTGGAAGGCCTCAATGCATAGTAAAAAATATTCAGTATTAGTAAATTTGTGATAATTTCGGGTTTTATTATTGTGTAATTAATAGTTAATTCAATCTAGGAAAATGAAGTACTGGACTATACTTCGTCAAATCTAAAAAGTGCAGAGCGACAGACGATGGTGACCATATCACTACCAGGCTACAATGAATGGGCTCAGAAGATAGAACATGAGATCCATTATAAACCCCATCTTTCTCAAGTACCGACTACTTCAAACAACACTAAATATAAAAGAAGTCACGAAGAAGAGGAAGAGTCCATGGATATTGGTGAAGTGGCTGAAAATGTCACTAATGAAGGAAAGAAACCTGTTAAAAATGGGAACCATACTTCAAATGAAACTGCAAATCAAGTTAGGAATATTCCCATTCTATCCCATGATCACATTTTGAATTTCCCTCTGCCCGATTCTGTAGGAAAAGTTTGTCAAATAAAGGTAATTACTAATCAAATTTTAATATCTTAGATAACACACTCCCTTTGTGATCCAACACAGAGGCTTGGAGAGGCAGCAAGAGCCCTTGGATTAATTACAAGATTTTAATGTTTATACTTAAAAAATGTAAAATTTTGAAGGATCCAATTTCAAAGAATATGAGCCAATTAGCTATTTTTTTCTCCAATTGTAACTGAGGGAGATCAAACCCCACAAAAGGGGTTTTCAGACATTTTTTTTTAATTTTAACCCTTTCAATTTCAATAATGTTTGTTCTAAAAAAAGTTAATCAATACTGTTATAGGTATACAATACTGTTATAGGTATACAATACTGTTATAGGTATACAATACTGTTATAGGTATACAATACTGTTATAGGTATACAATACTGTTATAGGTATACAATGACTTTGACAGGCTCAAGTTGAACGATATGGTTGAAGTATTTGGTTTTCTTTCTGTTGATCCGATTCTCGGCAACGAATGGAGCGGACAGAAAGATCAGATGACTGGTGAAGATGCAGATGAGGAGACCCTGACACATCACCCACCGCCAAGTTTAGTGCCCAGAATACACGCGGTACATGTAGAAACCCTCATACACTGTAATCCATTACTACCAAAGTCAATTGATGAAGGTAAACACTCTCCCATCTTTAACTAGCACAATATGAATTTGTTACAATAATAAAGTTTTTGTGATAATCATGTTCATAGGTGCTAGAGAAAGACATTTGAGAGAAGCTAAAGAAGCCCGCGATCATCTTCATTTGGCTCTGACACAAATTTTATTTGGAGATGTTTTGGCTGCAGACTATCTGATATGTTATCTCATATCTTGCGTGTAGGTATCTTTATTATAAAGTTAATAATTATTAAAAACTATGCATTTCCCCTAGGATAATTATCTGTAGTGCGGTCTCTGCAGTTTTTCTTTCAGCTATGATAAAGAGCAAGCCTGGGTGCTGTATGTTATGGCCTGTTTATTTAACACATTGTTGGACACTTCTTTTTAGGATCAATGGATCCCCGGCATGTGTCTGTTCTTCTTTTCAAAAGCATATAGACGCCTGCGCCCCCTCTGGCTAATGATACATATTTCAGTGCCATAAAGCATAATACTACAGACAAAACTCTTGATCAATCCTCACCTTGATGTCAATTTTGGGACATTCAATTACTGTGACTCTTGCCGGATGGACTCCACTCATTCTTTCACCTGTCTGAGAGATGCCATCCAAAAACACAACATAACCTTGTCTCTTCCATTGACCATGCTTGGTTTTGTATATTAATTTTCATGTTATATGAAACTTGACAAAATATATATTTAATACTTTATTTTTTGCCCTTTTAGTTACATAAGGCAGGATGTTCTTAGTATTGGAAAATTTGCTCTAAACATTTCTAATATACCATGTGCCAAACACCCCCATTTTGGTGAACGGCTCTATGAAATAATTAAACTTATGGTAACAAAGAGTTACTATTTGCCACTCACGGTAGACAACATGAATACTCTAGCTTTTACCCCAAAGTAAGTATTTGATTTAAAATTCCATTAATATGTTTTTATTTAAATTATCATTTAAATCCGATGTAATTTTATTGTAGGAAAGACTACACTTGTAATCGCCTCACGAGTGGAGTTCTACAACTCAGTAAAAATACTCATTTAGTGTTGGATGAAACAAAAATGCAACCCGGCCAGCTGAACAGTGCGGGCTTAAGTAACTTGAACACTTTGAAAGATGTAATTCAAATGCAGAAAATCAAATATGAATTCAAATTTTATCAAATGGATTTTGATTGCGATATTCCCGTGCTTATATTGTCTGAAGGAAAATCTCTCCTACCGGTAAGTATTTGGAATGTCAGATTAGATTCCCTGATGCTTTAACTTAGACAAAAGGGTCTTCATCTATGGACGTGTTGAGCAGCTTTCTAATGCCAGTCAATGCGTTGTCATTTGCCTCGTCACAATTTTCCTTGATTTTCTATGCATTAAAAACTGTAGAAATTGATATATTTCACTGGGAACTTTATTGGTTTTGAAAGTTTTTAAATTATCCCTAAGGTTTCCTGAATGCCAGCATTTTCTTGACACTATATTTATCTTACAATTAGAATTTATCTCTAAACTTTTTTATATTATTTATTTGTTATCTACTCAACATTGAAACAATGCAGAAATGTTTATTTAGTCAAAATCATTATTCTTTGCATGTTGAATGAATATTTGTGATTCAGTTAAGCACCTAGCAGGGTTATTCACAAAAAAGTAAAGTTCAATCTTTTCTTTATTATTTCCTTAAGGGGCATTTGTAATAACGTTCAGAAGAAATCATGTTTAGGTTAATGAAAAAAATTCCCATTACACCCTTTTTTCTAACTCCACCCTTATTTTGAAGTTAAAATGTAAAGAACTCGCTATTGATTTAAGTTTGTTCTACAATAATACATAAATTTCAGTTTCGTATATTAAATATTGGTGAAGTATTCGATTAAGTGAAAGTGACAAAAACTGGTGTATTATAATATAACAAAGCTCCCTTAAGTCTCAAATATTTGACTTTTCCCGAAGGGGGTAGGCAGAGAGTACGGATTTCCATTCTTTCCTATCCAAACAAACCTCTTTCGCTTCTTCCAAACGCATAACATTCCGCATACATGCTCTTCTATTCCTTTTGCTTCTGACTTGGCCCTCCTCTAAGACTGAACCGATATGGTCGGACCATGTCATTCGAGGTCGGCCTTGTCTGCGTGCACCCATTCTTTCAGATTTATATATCCTTTTAGTCATTCTCTCCTCGTTCATTCTCTCTACATGCCCAAACCACCTTAATTTATTAACTTTCATTCTAGTCACTACGCTAACATCCACTCCACATTCCTTTCTAATATTATCATTTCTCACCTTATCAATTAGTCGCTTTTGCATATCCTACACAGTGATCTCATTTCCACAGCATTTATTCCAACTTCCAAATTTTTCGTCTATGTCCAAGATTCACTACCATACATCATGGATGGAATCAGGATTGCATTGTGCATCAACTGTTTGGATTTAAGAGATACGTTATTATTTCTCATTAGAGGTCTAAGTGCACCGCCAACCCTTCTACCAGCCAGTTTCCTTCTTTCAATCTCCTTTTCACACCTTCCATCTCTGTTAAATAGACTACCTAAATAGATATCCTTCCAATCAAGTTTGTGAATAACCTCGTGAAGGTCTGCCTATTGTATGTCTCTATTTAATACTTTACTTATTGCCTCCTATTTCTGGAAGTAACAGTACCACATTATTAACCATTTTCAATCTTTGCCTCTTTGGTTGCCAATTTGTTTCATGTGTCACAAAAGTGAAGCTATGTAATTAACAGCCTCAAAATCCCTTTGCGTGATAATTCTTGTATGTATAATAATGGTATATTTTGGATTGCAGAGTGATTTCCATGTGAAACTTGAAATAGACGAATCAAACGAATCAATCCTGAATGAAATATTTGAGGCGGCCGGACATTATTTGAACAAAGACGATACTCTCAATAAGATAAGGATATATTTAACTTCTATGCAGATGGCAGATTATAAGATAGAAACTGAGCCTGAGGTGTGTAATGGTTTCGTAATATGAAATTGCTTCTCAAGCAGCTTTTCAACTTCTATTCATATTTTTCAATCTTTGCAGTTTGTCCAAGAAGATTTTGTTGCTATGCGAAGAATGGTCAATGGAGTAGAACAAAAAGCTACTGCAGAAGATTTACATAATCTTCTTGTACTAACAAGGCTTATAGGTCTGTCTCGGGGATACAACACATTGACCAGAGAGTGCTGGGATTTGGCCAAATCTATGGAAGAACAGAGATTATCTAGATTAAATTAATTTATTATTTTGTGTAATGTTTGGTGTTATGTTTTTGTACATTTTTACTTTTGGTACTATTTTCAACTAGATTGTTAGTACTATTACAATCCTGAATTCTGTTTACCATTAATATACACTTTTATTTATAATAAAATAATTACTTTTAAAAATGAAAAGTAAATTTTGTTATTTATCACCTAAATTGTTTTGCCCCCGAAGTATCTGTGTTAATGCAAATTCTCTATCTTTTAAACTGTTAACATAGGCATGTTGAAGAAGTGGACAACTTTTGTAGGGTGTTGATTTTCAAATGCCGCAACTAATAATTTATATGGACCATAATGTAAAGTTCACAAGTCAAATCTCAGATGAAGTAAAAAACCACTGCCTTTGAAGAGTTATAAGATTCCTGTGCTGAAATTTTTTTGTTATCTAAAAATAAAGTACTGGAAACTACATATTTGCATTTGTTTCTATTTTGCATCTTATGTGCAGGTATGGGTCACAGCAAACTTCTTGTCACAAAACGTTAAAAAAGCAAATAAACCATTTATTTTGTAACATTTCATGACGGTAAGAGAACTTTAGAATATAATGTGCCTAAATTGCTTAATATGATGCCGACATCTATTAAGAAATGTGGTAGTAAAAGTGTAACAAAAAGACTTGTCAAGGAATGGCTCTTGAAATGTGGATTTGTTTATAATTGAAAAATCTGTAAATAATTATGAATAATATTATGTTTGCTGCTGTTGGTTAGGTTTTAAGTTACTATTTCTTATTATTGTTTTTATTTCTGCAGAAGAACGCGCCGACAAATCCATTTGTATGGATTTGGCGCGACTTCATTATTGTACCTTAACTTTGTAATAATTCGTTTTAAATCTAATAAATAAAAAAAAAAAAAAACTTTATAACTCATGGAAGAAAATTAATTAGTGTTGATAATTAAACAAATTATAATTATTTATTTTGTCTTGCCTAACAATGTACCTGCATAAATCTTTCTTATTTTACTATGCGGAGAAATTTGCTTAGACACATATTTTCTCTGATTTCCCTTCCCTTGTTATTGTTAAACATAAGATTTGGTTTATGGTGAGAGTTTTCTCCAGTTAATATCCCCATTACTGGAAGGACAAAACTGTTTAATAGTTTTATTTAAAACGTGATTGCCGGATAGGTAGTATCAAGAGATTATATTATAATCTACGCAGTAATCCAACCTTACACACAAAGTATATGCAATATAAGAATTTGTGATTATCGAAGAAGAATACTACTTGATACACCTCACCGTGAGAAGATAATTTATTTTTATTATGCTTTCCAGATCACAATCAAGTGATTTCGAGGGGATGTGGGTTGGCTTGATAGGAAAATTACTTTTAGTCTATGAATCTGTTTGACATTTATTATTGTCTGTGGTTGACGTTTCTGTGACAATTCGGAAAGACGTGTCAACTTTTATATTGTTTTGAATGTTTTAAATTTTATATTTTTATGAAGTAGGTGTTTTAAAATGTCAGGAACTTTCAAAGGATTTACGGAACAAGATATACAGCAACTAAAAAAACCTATGAGTGGTTAGTATTGTGTTTACTTCCACCCACTTACATTGGAATACAATGTTTTCTTTCCCAAAAACTTAGTTTCTTTAGTAACTTCACTTTCTCCAGAATAACTCTTTTTTACTGCATGGTTTTAATTATTTTTCTGGTAATTATTTACTTCGTAGGCTTCTTCGATTTTTCACGATTTTTTAAATGAAACACGTATCAAATTTATATGCAGATTGGTAAATAAGCATGTTATGGATTGATTTGTTAACATTTGAAGTATTTTATCAACCAATTTTAAGTAAAAAACAATTTTAAAAGTTGCATATTTTCTCATACAAACTTTTCTTTCATTAAGTGACATTTTATTTTTTGATTCTAAAATTGGTGTTTTTGTCTGAAAAATGAAGATATTGTTGATCATTGTCGTTTAGTTAGTCAATTTGGATAGATTATGGGATTTGAAAACATCCTCGAATGAAAACACCACGATTTGAATAGGTTAGGCTAAGATTGGAACATAGTTTTAAAGGGGGTTTTTAACTTTTACTCTGGACACCTCTCCGAATGATAACACTACACTCTGTTAGGTTGAAACATATTCATTTAGAAGGGTTTTGTCAAAAATCGAAGAAGCCCGTGAAGTAAATAATTACCATTTTTCTTAACGATCAACTTCATGTATTCTGGAACCTTAGTCAATACATTATATTATTATTAATGAGCTATTCTCAAACTTAATATTTTGTCATATTTTTTAAGATATTCCACCAACTGGTCCGCCACTGAAGAAAGGTATCTTAAAAAATAAAAATTCTCATTCAGTTACAATAAGAAAAATGCCTGGTGAGCAAAGAGTAGAAATACTGGATAATAATGCTAGATTATTCCAACAAGATAGCATTTCTAATCTAAACAGCCAAGAAGCTGGTAAAAATACAATAAATGTGAATTCTATTGAGAGTGCACCTGCTGTTATAGAAATAAAAGATGAAATAACCAATGATACTTCACCTAAGACTTCTCTCAAAGATAGTACAGATGTGAGTTTGTCAGAATTTAAAGAAATTGATTTAAACAATGAAGTTCAACACTCTTATGACAAGCGTATTAACCTGGAAGAATTTCAAAGAACACAAAAACTGATTGAGGAACAAAATCGTAGAAGAAAAGAGATGCTGTCAAAAGCTCTTGAAGATAGGTCAGTTAGTATTTTTTCTTCTCACAAAATAACCTATAATTTGAAGTGAAATTTGTTGTTAAAGCGAATGACTTTTAACACAAAACTACCAGTAAATTTTATTTAGTGCCCCTTCATTTCTTGTTAGTGGTATTTTAATGTTTAAGTTGATATTTTTAGGTCGAAAAAAACTGCGGAAGAGGTTGAAAAAATTAATATCATCAAAAAAGAGTTACAAACCTTAGATAATCAACTTTCCGATGATGTTTCCATTTTGCGTAAAAAAATCGAAAAGCATTGCGTCATCTATTCTGAAGCTGAGTAAGTCTTGCAAGATATTACTATTACCATTATTATTTTTATTTTTCAACACTTAGACGAATGCCCATACAGCTTCTGCAGAGTTTTGGCTTCGTAACAATGTATCTTCAAGTCGTCCTGTTTTACAAATTTTAATAAACTCCTTCTTGCGTATCCAGATCTCAAGTGACGTTATCCATTCATTTCAGTCTTGGTTTTATTATTGTATCCTTAGACTTATAACTAATGTAAGGGTGTAAAGAATGACTATCAGAATATCAAAATAACGCGTTTCATAACAACCATAATGACATTATAAACCCGACTTTATGTTAAAGTCTCATTATTGGCACTAAAGCCGACTTTAGTGTAGTTCATTCTTTTAACACCGGAGTTCATAGAAAATTTCGTGGCGCTTTAACTGTCAATTATGAACATTTGTATATGGTGACACTGTGGACAATAATGACCGAAATAGGGTGGAAAACATGGCAAAGCGGGAAGATTATTATTGTTTACTGATTTCATTTACTAATTCATAAACCATAATAATAAATTAACAACACATTGATGCTTTATTGAGAAACAAAATGGACATATTAACCAATATTTCGCGAAAATATTAGTAAACAACCTATGTTTTCCATAGATTTCCATGGTAACACTATCAACTGCTACCGACTTTCAAATATTTTTTTTATGAAACGCGTCAACTTAAAGGATACTTTAAATTTTAAATGTTCCTTTAGCTAAAGAGTTCTTTAGTCGCTTGTTTTGAAACCGGCCGTATGGGTTGGCTAGAAGAGATCCTTCGGGATAAGTCCGCCCTTTGACTCTTTGCCTATATGCTTATCACTTTGTTGCAAACAACCAGGGGCTTACGCATCTTAGAAAGTTCATTTGTGGTTAAAGACAAATAAATCAAAGAAGTCAATTTCAAATTCTACCTAGTAAATTAGTATGGACGTTGAAATGTCAGATAGTTTCATAACTTTACACCCATTTTTTATGGATGATTGTGTTTGTTGTTAACCATATTTTATATTCTTTTATAGGAAAGCTTATTTTCGAGTTGAAAAAGAGTTCCTGAATGCAAAAATAACACTACAGAAAGAGAAAGAAAAGAAAGAGCTGTTGACGGAACATCTGTGTACACTCATTGCCCATAATGAAGCTAGGAAAGCAAAAAAATTAGAAAACTTAATGGAGCAGTTGGCGTATGACACCTGCGCTGAGAACCTCGGCGCTGGTAAAGTCCCCGCAGGATGCGATGGAGTATGTGAGAAGACAGGAAAGATTTTGGAGATGGACAATGGAAAACCTCAAGAGATAAATGTGAATGATTGTGAATAAAAAACATAATCAAGCAAAACTTATATAAACTTACGATTGATTATTTTGGTATTGTTTTCCTAGATGGAAATCTAAATATTTACTGTGAATTTATATTTGTTTTACTTGATTTATGAACATCATGCACTATTTTTGTAACAGTATTTTTAATTCAATTACTATTTGACAATAATTTGTTTTTATGGTGCTAAAAATATTTACAATAAAATAAGTTAATTCTTAATTAAAAAGATTATGTCTTCACGACTTAATACAAAAGTACTACAAATATATTTTTTGTACATATTTTGTTTCATTTACAACGTGTCGATTATTTTAAAATATGAAACACTAGAATAGACTATACATTTTTAAATTTTTTTATTTTAATACAAAAAAAGCAATAAGAAATAATGCCAAAAAATATTTATTGTAAATTGTATGTGATGTTAAACACAGAAATTTATGATATAAGCTTTTGTTTTCTTCAAGTGCGAATGAAAAGTTAAAATAGTTTTAAAAATAAACTATTTTAAATAGTTTAAAATGCTGTCTTATTAAACAATCTAATAAAATATAATATGTCTAAACTTATATACAATTATTTGTACATTTATTTTTATGCTATAATTTTGAACTAACAGTACAATGTTATTTTTAAGAGCCAATAAGTTTTCACAAGTGTGTTTTGCATTTATAATTTTATCTTTTTAAATGCCATGTAGTTATTACTATTGAAATCTTTACAATAATTATTTGTTGTATATTTTTCTTAAATTATTCTTAAATGCCATCAGCCTTCCATGACAGATACAAGAAGCTCTAAGAAGTTTGTACATGCAAGAGGCTTTGTGTAAGGCACAGATGGAAGTAAGAAACAAAGCGAAACTCAAGGCAATATTTCAAAAGTAAGAAATAATGTAGAGTTTTAAGTTCAATACTGTTTTATATACTTAATTAATTTCAATTATTAACCTGTGTGGTTCTGTGACTGTATATGTATGTTCCCGCCTTTTCTGACAGTTCCATTCAAATTTTATAAAAAGAACATTTCACTGCCATCTATAGAATGTTTCTAGACACATTTTAGTTGAAATTTAGATGTTTGCGAATTTACAGACTTTTTTAAGGCTAAATTGTTACAAAAAAATACTTAAAAAAAAAAACTTAGGCCACCAGTATATTCAACCTCGTTTTTTGCCAGTATCAGGCAGATTAATATTAAAATGCCTTTCTAATAATAAATATCATATCAAACATAAGGTTTTTTTATCAAAAACATTTAGAATTTTTATAACTCTTGTAGGTTTATGAAAATTGAGATTATTTGTTGTATTCAAATACAGTGAAAATTCGAGATTTATAAAGTTTATCACAATTATTTGGTAACGTTATTTTATACGAATTGACATTGACACACTCGCGAATCAGCCATACTATTACGATAAAATTCAAAATATGGTATAAAATGTTATTACTCTTAGTTTGACTTCAGCCAATCAAAATATTAGCATGTAAAGATTTTGGAAGGTTTTTTGGAGCAGACAAGATTCGAAAAATTCCGTGGTAAGATTCAACAAGTGCTGTAAAATTTAAATAACTTTCGATTTATGTAGATTGTTTTGTTTTATAATTCAAGGAACATTTTAAGTTTTATGTCAAATTCATTAAATTTTAATACTTTTTTATAACTTTTTTTTGTTATATATATACATTCATTCTTTTGGAACAATTAGAGATTCCACTGTATTATATGTTAAGAATTTCAAACCAGTACTTGTATGCCCATGACAATAATACTCGATGGGTAGCTTTATGTATAAATTATATATTTATTTATCCTTTGTGATTTATCACATAATTACTAGTAAACAAGTATTAAAAAATATGATAGTTACTAAAGGTCCAGTTTAAGACACTATTTAAACATAAAAAAATGTATAATTTTTATGTTAACCTGTCATATATGTATATTGTAGATTTATGAAAATTAATATTTTTATACTTTGAACACTTGTTTTTATTTTTTTTTCTGTTATCTGCTTGTTTCTTATAATGTCTTATCAAAATACTCCATATTTTTTGGTGTAGTAAAAAATGATTTACAAAAAGTAATCTTATGCAGTAATTTAATAGTACAATATATTAAACGTTTCACAAATAAATAAATGATAATGATAAAACTTAAAAATCTACGGTAAAGTTTGGAAAAGGATGTTATTTTCTATTAAAATACATCCTTTTCCCCGTATGCTATCCTCTTCCATGGGAATATTTTCCCTCTGAGTCTCTCAAAACCTTCTCAATATTCACAGAGGCCTTTTCTATTGACTTCTTATTCTCTAGTTCTTTGTGTAATAATTCTAATCCCTTCTTAGCGGCGCAGTAATATCTTTGGCTTAAGGATGCTTCTGAACCTTTGACTCTAGGGATATGTCCTGTGTATCCAGCTATTGGTGGAAACTCTGGACTGATGGTGTGGTTTTCTGAAAGAGAAAAAAAATGTTGATATCACAATCCATTTTTACTCATTTTACAAATTTTTAATTAAATTAGAGATATTAGTGTCAATGTTCCACTAGATGTAGGTACCTATGTTATTATCCTCGATGTTTTGGGCAGAAGGTGCTTGGTGATAGTCCATTTCAAGATAAAAATGAAAGAGTCTTATATAGTTCTATCACACAATTTATAATTCAAACATGAACCAGTTTTCGGAGACTACCGTCTCCATTACCAAATGTTTAAGACTGTCTCCGACAACTGGTTCATGTTTGAAAATTTTTGAGAAATTTTGGAGCAAGCAAATTTAAAGACTGCTACAGCACCAGGATATGAATATATCCATTTTGCTTTATATAATAATTTTATTATGTCCTCAAATCATGAACTGAGAAAAATTCTGACCTGACCGGGAATCAAATCCGGGACCTGTTGAACAGAAGTAAGTGCTTATATCGAGGTCAGTATCAAACTACTACTACATAAAATTTTAAGCAAATTTTAAAATTACATCCAATATCATATGAAAATAAACATATATGACGGCCTCAGATTGGTGACATGAATGAGTTCAATCAATTGATTCTCTTTTTTATACATATGTAAGATTTTAAGCAAATCTTAAAATTACATCCAATATCATATGAAAATAAACATATATGACAGCCTCAGATTGGTGACATGAATGAGTTCAATCAATTGATTCTCTTTTTTATACATAAGATTTTAAGCAAATCTTAAAATTACATCCAATATCATAAAATGAAAATAAACATATATGACAGCCTCAGATTGGTGACATGAATGAGTTTAATCAATTGATTCTCTTTTTTATACATAAGATTTTAAGCAAATCTTAAAATTACATCCAATATCATATGAAAATAAACATATATGACAGCCTCAGATTGGTGACATGAATGAGTTTAATCAATTGATTCTCTTTTTTACATAAGATTTTAAGCAAATCTTAAAATTACATCCAATATCATATGAAAATAAACATATGACAGCCTCAGATTGGAGACATGAATGAGTTTAATAAATTGATTCTCTTTTTTCTGACCTTACTACTGAACCACAGGGAGTTAACAACCTTTCCAATGTGCTCGATCTTGCGCAATATGTCCAAATAAATCCTTAAAAATAACGGAAAATTAGATTATTGTTTCAATTACCTTTGTACACATTCTTCCCTTCAAACTCCCTGAGTGTTCGTTTTACAACATCTCTTCCATGGATTGGTTCCATTTTAGGCGCACTCTTCGATCTTGTATATCTTTTTTCTATTTCTTTCCTTCTCCTAAACTCTGTCTGTTTCGCACTGAACTCTGCCATACTGTCATCGGCCGCTTTGCCAAATGATTTTCCGTATCTGAAGTTGACTCCAGGTATATAGCCAGTGTAGCCAAGAATGTATTTTTTTCCTGGATGATTGATGTCATCATATCCATTTGGTATGATGGCATCCTTAGTTGCTGTGGTTGAAGGTTTATACATTGAATAATCTTCAATTCGAAAACTTGGCGGTGGCCTTTTACTGAAACAAGGGAGTGATTAAACTTAAAAGAGGATATACTTTATAAAATCTACATAGAAACATTAGAAAATTTCCAGGCTATAATCGATACAGTAACATTTTAATAAAGTGTTTTGTAATTTTACCAGGAATATTCCTGTTTTATAGTATATTATACGAAGTGGTTGGTAAAATAGCGGTTTAGTAACCGACTTTCGTTCTGAATGGCCGTGGATTCGATGCCCATTACCCAACATCTTCGTCTTTCACAAGACAAGTTTGCTATAGGCATGTGCGTATGTGAAATATGTCAAAGGTGTATTTGTGGTAATTTTGGATGAGCCTGATTCATTAAAAAACATCATAATAAATTTTGAATATTTAGATTTATTTTTGTTTATCTTCATTGGTTGATGTAACTTTTTGTTAGTTATGGTACAACAAACAAATACTCACCTCGATAAAATAAAAATATCGAGAGGTTAGGTATAAAATTTACAAAAACAATTCACATCCTTTGAAGTTAATAAAAAAGGCACCCTTATTTTCTTTTCTTGTTAAGTTAAAACTAATTTGGGGGTTAAGTTAAAGAAGTTTTGACTGAAATAAATATCCATATTTAGGTAAGTACTATAAAAATATAAATTACTTCTTATCTCCATAGGTAGGTACATAATTAATTTTTATCTATGTTTTTTTTTAGAATAAAATAATGTTTTTTTTTTCTATCATTATCATCTCTACTCTAAAATGAGTTTTCTCAATCAAAAAAAACAAAATGTTTGAACATTTCCCTTCTTGTCAGATACAGTCAAAGTGAAGAACAAAGACAAATATGTTTATACTGTAGGTGCTCAGTAATATCAACAAAACATTTTCCAATGATTGTAATAAGCATAGAACTTATCACGAATGAAATGGCGGGAAATTTTCCCGCTTTTTTCAGTTCACCTTATAAAAATAGTCATATGCTTATCAAGAAGAAACATTAACTTCAAAAATTTCAGAGTGCTTCAACAAGATAAAAGCTGATTTTTAAAACAAACTGAGGAATGCGTTAATAAAGTTTCACTTACTTATACACTCCTCGAGATGTCAAGTCTTGCAATATTTCCCTCGTGTTGGTTCCATAACATCTGCCAAAACGAAATTTCAAAGTTGGACAGTGACCCGTGTATCTGTAATGTCAAACAAAAGAATAACAAATCGATAAAATCTACTAACAACCCTCAAAATTTAGATGCTACATTTCCTATTAGGCGCGCGTTTCCCGAATGTATTAGAAAGGGCGCCTACTTGTTGCAGGTACTTAGTACGTACAATCGTTTTCCTCGAAGGAAATTTGATAACTGTAGTACCTACGCACAACTTTTCATTACTTTTGTCTATGGAATGCATATTGCATCGTTAGAAATTTTTCCATGGATTCTATTATCAAATTTTCGATGAATTTATGAGATGCCTATTAATAATAGGTACCTAATTATTATTTATTGGTGTTATGCATAATATCAATACAATATAGGTACCTAACGTTATTAGCGCATATTATTTTGTATGGGCTGCAGAGCTTACCGAAGTTTTCTGTAGAGACGCTATAGCCATTTTCATTTATAAAAACTCCGTTATATTACCTACTCCGGTGTTAGGTACATCTCGGAAATAGAACAGCTTGTTTGAGAAATATTATGTCTCTTTTGCCTACCCCTTAAGGCTTAAGGGATAGGTTTGATGCGAGAGTGTTGCTTATTTTTGTAATAATTATTTTGTGTGAGTCAAAAAGTGCAACCTAACCAAAGATTAGGCACAAAAAACCCCGCCATTCAGAAATTATGGGTAGATATTCGGTGGCAGCGCCGCATCACAAACGACGCTATACGCCGTCCGGCGCGGAACCATCACCTTTACCATCTTGAAAAAGAATAAACATGTGTTAAGAATGCCAAATGTTAGAGATAGAAAAAGAAGACACGGTGTTACACAATAATTGGTATAAATGGTTTAATTCAATAAAATTTCAAAGAAAGTATGTAGGAAGTTAATAATTCATAGGTAGGTACTATAAATTATACGTAATTCGACCTTGTAACGAGAATGATTGATGACAGAACGTCGCCATTTTTTTACACGAGGCAAGTAGGTACTTAACTAGCTATTACCATACACTATTTCGCTCAATTAGGATAAATTATTATCGTAAGAAATATTAAGATTTATATGCAAGCAGTACCTACTTAGTTATGTGACTCCTGAGTTTTATGTGACAGCTAGTAGGTACCTAGAGTAAGATAGGGGAATATGGCACACCATAAGCTTTAATCTCAATAAAACATTTTTGATTCGTTGTAAATTAAATTTTATTACTTCAATCGATAGATAATTTAGTTAGGCAGGACTTCTTAGGCTTTTTTGTGTTAAAAACGATATACAAAATAAATTATATAAAAAAATTTAAGACAATCAAATATACAAAAAAATTCACAGTGTATGGGAATATGGCCCTGTGCCATATTGGGCATTATAAGGGTAGGCCATATTGGCCATTCACTTAACAAACCTTAAAATAATAGGAAAATTATGAAACACAAATGATTTTTTTGTTCTATAAATAATTATTTAGCTAGGTACTTATCCAACATACAGTCTAAATAATAATTAGGTAAAGAGTTTGAGGAAAAAAATGAAGAGAATAAAAAGTAATAATTAAAAGATAAATAAATAAGAAAGACAATTAAATATTCACAAATAAATAAATCCTTGTCTACACCAGCACATTCCTCATGAACCCAGCATTTGCAAGAAACGCGTTGAATCCATTTTTCCCCTCCTGTAAGAAAATAAATAAATTTTCACAATAAAAACATTTAGAGTCCGAAAGATTAGTCCTTTCAGGACTTTCATCCGACGAGTCTTGAAGTGGTGGTTCTTCTTCCAGATCTGAGCCGGAAGTATCAGATGCTAACGATCTTTTTAAGCTTTTTTAGCTTTCTTTTCCCTTCTTTGCTTTCGACTCTTTTTCGGCTTTTTTCACCAATGAATTTTTACTAATTCCTTTTTGTATGGAGATTCGGTGAAGTAAGTCGATTTACTTGCTTTACGGTCTCTGTTAGATATTTCCATCTCCATTGCCTCTTTATCCCACGTTTGCCGCTTTCGGTGAGAATCTGGCACTTTTGGGGCCGAAATAAAATTTTAGTAGGAAATTATAACGTATACATGCCAATATGGCCTAGTAGGCCATATTCGCATGTATAGTGGTGGGCCATATTGGAAAAATACACATGTCGTCAAAATATTTAAAATTATTATGATAATTGTAACTCTACGCACGTACATTATGTACCACAATTAGAATTATTAAATGATTTAATGGTAATAAATAATAAATCGATATTACAAAGGATTTTTCAAAAAATACAATAGTTTAAACTTACCAGAAAATAATATCAAAATGAGCAAAAACGTATTTATGCTTCTCAGAGTGCGTGCGCTCTAGCCAAACTCACGAAAAGCACTGAGAGTTCGGTAGACGGGACACGTGTACGAGTATGCTAGTAATATATTCCATAGCTCTAATGGTTTCTGGGATAAAGCGGTGGGCCATATTGGCAACCCAGGCCATATTCCCCTATCTTACTCTACTTAAAGATTATTTTGATCTGTAGGTACAAGAAATACCCACCACAAAATCACAGAAAATTTTATAGGAAACCTACACACATTCACATACGCTTACCAATTTTCGACACTTAATCAAACGAAATTTGCACATTTCGTTTGATTAAGTGTCGAGAATAGGTAAACGTACTATGACTGTGTGTAGGTTTCCTATAAAATTTTCTATGTAGGTATCTATGATAATGCGTTTTTTTTTCAAGTTGTTCTCGTTAATAATAATACGGGTGTAAAGTGAGACGTCATTTGACAGCTCTGCTTCGCGCTCCAATCTGCCATACATTTTGTATGGAAGTGGGGCTAGTACGAGTTTTCGATCATCGAAACGATGAACGAATTACGAAACGAAATATGAGTTTCCCATACAAACCGACTTGTCAAACGGTTCGATCATCGAACAGACCTTTCGATAGGAATCTTCGTCGTTGGCGAAGTTTCGTAATGAATTTTGACGTGTTAGTAACCTTTTTACGCTTAGATTACAGATATTTTTCTCAAAATTTTCATGCACATAGCTTTGAAATTATTCAATTTGATATTGAACGTATATTTTTTTCCCTTTTTGGATTTTTTAAGTTTTTTTTAGTAAATTTTCCTTATGTATCCCGTATTAAAATACCACTAGCCAATTTTTTAATACTCTTATAGTAGATATAACAAAGTAATAAACCAAAAATGTGTTCACAATAAAAAAATAAAAGTAATATTTATGAAACTAAGTAGAGATTAGACAACTTTTAGAAGAAAATATTTATAAAACATAGACATGTCATTTCAATTGCTCATTTTTACAAAATGCGACAACCATATTTGAATGTAACATTTTGGATAAAAATATTATATTAAATCCGTATAAGGCCATTTGTCAATCTCATAAACAGTTTGAAGTTTGTTTTAATAGAAAAATAAACGTAATTTAAATCTTTTTCATAAAGATTTCAATGGTTTTCGAAAAAAATAGGCGATTTCCATACTATACGATCGTTCAGCTGTCAACATTTCGATCAACGTATGAAATCGGCGATGGAAATTTTCCAACGAACGCTTATCGAACGAAAGGAAGGGTTGTCAGAATAAAAAATAAATTTAATAATTATTTTTAAAAGGGAATGAAAAATAGGTTATTTACTAATAATTATCTACGTCATATATTATATACTTAGTATTTTATTTGACTGAATGTTAATAATTTTATTATTTTTACAATTTCTGAGAATAATAAAATATTATTTCTGAATATAATCATAATAGTTTTTTTCCATTGGCAACTTATTTCTCAAATGCCAAATGCACTTCGCGGGATGTTCGTAACAAGCCCAAAACTTGCTTTTATTTGTCTTTAATTGAAAATTATTTTCGATAAATTAATAATTGCAAATGAGTGTTTCTACAGACGTTGTCGAACAGATATGAAGACTTACCAAACAGTTGCAAGCGAATAAGGAAGTACTTACAGATAATGAAAAAAATCTGATTGCACATCCTTTGACAACTCTCGTTTCTGAGACATCACGTAAAATCGCAATTTCGTATCTCTGCATACACACTTCACGCAACGAATATAATATGTACATATATTAGACGACCCCCCTCCTCCCGTATTATTGAGATGCCCAGCACCGAAATTTATAGAAGACACCTACTCTTGAAGACACGGAAGCTGGCATTGAAGGAAGATTTGGAAGACCGCCACGTTTATGGTCTCCACCCTTGCAGGAAGACTAGGACTGGACTTCAAAGTAGACATCACACAGGTCGGGAACTGAACAAACGACTAGGACTACAGAAGCACCTGATTAACTTACAAAGAGGACCCAGCGGAAAGAATAGGACATAGGAAGGAAGATTGCCGAGGAACCCACGGAGAGGAAAAGATTATATTATTTAAAATCAATTAAGTAATTGTGTATTGACAGTGCGTATCTGTAAGTCTTGACCCTTAGTTTTATCCATTATGATAGATTTTGTAACAAATAAAATAATTTGTTAGTCCAAAAAACTCTCCGAAGGACTCAAGCTGTGTGGAGTAGAAACTTAATAATTAACAAGTCCTTCATTGTATATATAATTTTAAGATGTGAAGCGGCTACAAAATGAAAAATATTGTTAAAAGCCATTCTCACAAACAACTACTTACCTCTGGAGATCTTTATATTCCATAAGTGAGTAAACTTACCTATTCCTATAATCCATACTATTCTCGATTGAAAGTAAGTATTTATCTATGTTTGGAATGTATGAAAGATCAGTTAGTCAAATGTATCGATGATCTATATTTTGTATAAAAAATGAATCTGCGCTTACTCAAATACACTCTATGACAAAAAACTACTAAATTCTTGTTTTGTTAAAGCGAGAGATTGTTGGTACTTGGGAACGAAAGCTGGAGACGAACCACCAGGCTACCGACCACTTCTATCTCATATCATCTATTTTCATTTTCTCTATTGTAAAGTTTTCTTTAAATAAAATAGCTAGTGCTTTATTTAAAAAAAAAGTGTTTCTCTATCAGCCTTTAAATATTCCTAAATATATTATGTAGGTATGGTATGTTTTCTTCTCCAGGTTTTTTGCACACTAATTATAATACCACCCACCTGCATCTAAGGAGTATAAATAAATTTCTTTGTTGGTCCACTAACTGTTTATTGTTAAGAGTTAATATGTTTTGTAAATAACTGTTTGTTTACATTGATAAATAAATATTAATTAGGAAATAATATGAAGTTTTTTTTTTTATTACAACATGTACCTATCAATCTCAGTATTAATAAATAAATAAACACTTTATTGGACAATAATAATAACCCAATTTGTAAGCTTATTGCCTTGGGTAATTTCATCCTACCAACTTATTGGGAATAATCATTTTATCAGTTCTTGCTTGTAATTAAAAAAATACACACTCTTACATAATTAAAAAATACATAATACATTTTTATTTAAAAAAAAAAGCATTAAATAAATTGGGTTCGATTTTAAGAGAGAAATGTTATAAAAAAATTAACCATTACGGGCTTACGACTGTCTTCTAATGTTGTTTCGAAGGCCTGGTTAACGTAAAGTGATCATACTAAATCACTTCACGTTAACAATGTTTGCCAAATATCTAGTCAATAGAACACCATAATATCATCAAATTGTTAACTCTGTAATAATATGTTAAGATCTAGTCCTGAAATAGGACTGAAGAATCCATCAATATTTGGAACATTGTGTACATCATGATTTTTATCTTGTTTTCTTTTTATCATCTATTAAAGCAATTTTTTCTAAGTTATGGGGCTGTTTACATCTATAGAAAATAGGAATCTTAATTTAATTATTATAGTTATTTTAAAAATATTCATAAATAAAGAAAAAATTAAAATCTTCAAATTATTATTATTATCTCTCAGTAATCTTCCTTTGTCTTGGCCATAAGCTTAAGGGTGTCATCCAATATAAAGACACCAAAGACCTCGGTTATTGATGTATACAGGCCTCTCCCTGAGACTTCCACAGCTCCCGATTCTACGCCCACTGGATCCATCCCTCGCCGTCAACTCCTCACACCGTCAGATCATCTTGCTTAAGATGCCATGCTGATGATGAATTTCATCTTCTGAAATGAAAATGAATGTAGGTATGTTTTAAAAGTGAATTAATAATTATATTTAATATGGTTCGAGATACAGCATGGTTAAAGATTAAAGTGACAGCTCATGTATTCAACAGTGAGAGAAGCCTTGAGTAATTTCCATGGTGTCTCCGAACTTGGTAATTAGACATTCTTGAATGATGTGATTCACAGACAATCTTTACTATTGTGAAACCATAGGCAACCAGTATAACAGTGAAATTTTCACTTTAAAGAGACCATTTTTCCATGACTAGTTTTTACTCTATTTATAATTATAATTATCTATTAAAAATATATACCAAGTATTAAGTATGACTGTCATGTCATCTGTTTATATTCAAAATGAAGTCAATCCAAGCAGCCCAAATAATTCTGATATTGTACCAACTTACACATATCAGCAACCTGATGTAGGTATCAGATTCTTTTTCTTCATCAAACCACTTCAACTATGGTCTCCAACACCCATCCTCCCTTCGTGCGTTGTGGAATGTTATACTACTTAACAATGAGTGCTCATTCGACCCTGTACCTTAGATGCCGATGATTGCCAAAATATTTCAATCTAAAATAATACAGATACAAAGTTAACACAATATATTATTATCTATTGATAACACAAACCTACAAACCGGCTTCAATTACCCGTCGGGTAGCAAAAAAAATATTTTTCAATTGAAATATATATAGAAAGAGGCTTTGATTTATTTATTTAAAAACACTGAACAGCTTAGTACACCATAAACATAATGAAATTTCATGTATCAGAGATAATATTATCAATATTATGTATCTATTACATTACTTCATTAAGGTTATGATACATTACAACCAATCCTATATTGCAAAGGATTTCTAACATGCAATATATATAATGTTTTGTGAGAAATCGTTTGTTTCGCGAAGATAAAACTCTAATTTTATGTTTATTTATTTATAGATATCTACTATTCAAATTAATAATAAAAAGTCAGAGGTTTATTCACGTAATAACAACACCACCTTATGTCTTGTTGACATTGTCTTAATATGTAAGGAATAAATTATATTTATTGTGTAACTACTTACCGGAAAGGATTATTTTATCCAGAATAATTACTGCCACATAAAATCTTAAATAAAAAAACGAATAACACAATATCTTATCATCGATACGGAATAATAATCATTATTAATTTGACATATCGATTGTGTGAACAAAATCAACTCGCGGCATTCTTCTGGCTTGTGTCAGAATAGTTCCGAAATCGGCCACCGTATGGCGCATGCAGTCTCTTTTGATCATGGATGCACGACGTAAGTGGATGGTAATGGTCTGGGTTCCTACGGATACGCCGCTACTATAAACAGCGATGTAGGTATATGTCAGTTGAGAACATTGCCAATATTGTTTCCGCAGTAACAAAAAAACATTGTCATATAATTTTTAAAGACGCCGTCTTGTCAGATGACGGACCGTTCCATAGGAACCCACTGCATGAGTGGCAGTCCATCCATTCCTTTCAATACGTCCATGCTTTCGATCAATGTACCTAATAACGTTTCGTTCATCGTCGGAAACCATAGATAATAATAATATTTCATTCGATCATCGAACGAACCATTCGTTGAACGAAAGGAATCTCCATACAAAATTATCGAACGTTCGATCGTTGCGCTAATTGCACTCTAATAAGCGCTTATTAGGGTGCAATTAGCTTTCGATGAAACTCGTACTAGCCCTACAGCAGTTCCAGAAAAAAAATTGTTTGTTAGAGAAACCAAAAAAATAGGATTAATGCTAATCATTGTACTGGAAACAAACAAGGGGAAAAACACATCTTAAAAACGTCGTTTGTGGTTAAAAAAAAATAACAAGCAGCGGTAGAGGTCTCTAAACATTAACTTTACACCTGCAGCCCTATTCACGAAAAAGTTTGAATCGAACTTCGAACTAAACTTAGACTTAAACTTTTCTGAAAACTTTTCTAAATATCTAGCCATATAAGTAGTCTGTGATCTGTCAGATTTACTACCTGTCAGATTTACTCCGACTTTTCCAACTTTATTCATATTAAAATAATATTATTACAAATAAACACGCGTGGCTTGTAAATACGGAATAAATCAATTATAAAGGCTGAAAAAGAAATTTAGATGGGCGAAATGTACATATCTAACAGACAGAATTTTTGACAGCTCAATAAGTTGGAAAAGTCGGAGTAAATCTGACAGGTAGTAAACCTGACAGATCACAGACTACTTATATGACTAGATATTAAAATTTAGAAAAGTTTAAGTCTAAGTTTAGTTCGAAGTTCGATTCAAACTTTTTCGTGAATAGGGCTGCTGTATAGAACATCGGAGCCAGATTCCGTCTGATTTTTTTCCAAGTAAACTTATGTTCCTATTCGAAGTCGTTGGTAGACTATTTACCTAGCGGTAAAGACGTCGGCTTTCGTACTGGAGGTCGTGGGTTCGATCCCAGGTCCGGAACATTTTCCTCTTTCACAACTCAAGCTTTAAGTAGATTACTGTGAAATAGTGTACCTATTTGTGTCCAATGTGAGTGAGCACAGATTCATTTATATGTAAAAAAAATGTTCCACAACTTGGAATCTTTTCAGTTAATAATCAATGTTTTTCTCTTAAAAGCAATCAACTCGAATTTGATGAGACCGGTTGACTAGAAAAAAATAAATACCGCCGGCAACACACACACACTTATGTGGAAAAGTGTAAATTATTTATTCGAGTAGGTATTAATATTTACAAATGGAGAAAAAAATCAAATAATATTTTTTCTTTGTTTTCTTAAATGTTTTTAATATTCTGACTATACCTATAGTTTTGTCACACATCCTACGTGGTAACATATAAGACTCAGAAACTGTAAGGAACAACTATAGTTTCTTTGTATCTTGTTTCTTTCTTTGTTCCATGTAAAACACGTGTCTATAAAGTTAAAGGATAAAAAAAACTCCTAATTTGTATTTATCGAAGTACAAGCTTACTTCTTTGCTTTTTTTTTTGAAACGTACGATATACAGTAGGTGTTTTGCAAGTTAATTCAGAAAAAGTTGTTTTATACCCAGTTGATAATAGTAACGGAAATGAAATGTTGGGGTGTAGAAGAACGAAATAAAAGTTGGTGAAGTGGGATGATTATAGGAAACAGCTACTCCACACGCCAACAATGTTCAGAGTCAGCTGCTAATAAGATCCAACATTGTTTCAATACCAATTATTAGCTTCATGGAAAAAAAACCCAACAAAATAATATAACGATAGGAATGAAAATGATATCCCATGTAGGTATAGGTGCTTAAGAGTTGTTGGTTTCATAATATAGTCGAAATCGTTACTATTATTATAATTTGTTGGTGGAATGCGACAGGAAGAGGTACCTATTTCTGAGAGTAGGTATTCCATCGCCATATTATTTAAATTACAAATTAAGATGGCCGACATATTACCCACAGCCTTCCACAGTTAATAATCTGAGTTGATAGTTCATATTTTTTTAATTAATGCACTCGTTTTCATGTGTGATTGTTTCAATGTCTGACCAATCAACCGATGTGCCCAGACCCATTTCCTTAGAAAGCTAATAGTCCGAAAACGGGTTTAAACCACTAAAACATTGAAAAAAATGTAGGTAGGTATTTCCTTTATTAACGAAGTAGCATTCGCCGGATTTATGTAGAATGTTTATAATCTCATCAGACGGTGGCGCTAATCGCACATCTTGTCATAGTGCTTGTGGACTTCTAATTTGACACTCACATGAGTCACATGTACATTGTACATACCTACCTTCGTTAGTAAGCTTTATAGCTATATTATATTGTAAAAACCCCGATAATCCCGTCATTACATAGCGCCCCCAGACCTGAAGAGAGCCCATACCATAGCCAGAGAAAAGAAAAAAATCCACAGCAATCCTTAATTACCAGCTTATGAAGATATTTTCAATCCACCTGAAAAAAAGCTGAAATCCCGAAAACCTTTATGGACGGCAGAGAGCGAAAGCTTCAACCTGGAACCCTCTTGGAAAGAAAGATGGGCCACAATGCTACTTATTCCAGGAAAGAATCTCCCACGGAAGGTTTGGGTACATACCTACAGCAAAACATGGTAATTACGGAACACGGCTGCTGTAACTTCTTGCTCTGGAGGTGGGAGAAAAGGGATAATCCTGATTGTGAGTGTGGAGCTGTATGACTGTAAGGCATGTGATTGAGGAGTGCCACACCATAAATTTCACGGAGACCATCCAGAACATCCACGAGGAGAAACCGGAGCCGATAACTTAGCTTGCAGTGCTGCAGCCGAGATTCTAGGTTCTTGTGACGATGCAGCCTGCACGGGCGAAGAAGAAAGCAATCCGAATGCCGCACGTAACTATATATGCGGCATATAGCAAGAGGGAGGAAATGAATGTTTTCTTAACGTAAAGATTGTTAAGTAGTAAGTAAATAAAACAACGAATTACTGTTCCCATGGTCGGGTGTCCAATCAGGAGCCAAGGTCAAATGGTTCCCACACGTGCTAGTGAACACTGAGCGTGCTGGACTCTCCGTGTGAAGTGATTGTTTATAAAGTTGATATTGTAATATTTGTCACGAAAAGAAAAGCATGCAAAGCTTTTAACAATTCACATACATGCGATCTAAAACGGTGTTACCTACATTCCACTGTAAGTACTGAAATTATTTTGAACTTTTTAGCTACAGTAGGTATAGTTGGGTACAAGCAAATATGGTAAGTATTTTATTCAATGTTTGCAGTAGTTGTTAATAGGATTCTTGATTCTCAATGCCTGAGGTCATTGATTCTAATGCCGATGATAATCTTATTCTTCGTTCGTAACAAAAAGATTTAGAAAGGTAGGTACCTACTATCAAAACAAAAATTGATGACATCGTTTGGTCACAAAATTAAAAAAAAATACTCTAGTAGTCTAGATTGTAATAAATTGATGCAACATTATAAAAAAATTTTCAAGGGATAGATATTAGATTACATATTATTATTATTTATACCAAGTTAAAACTTCAAGATTCTGGATAGTATGCATGTAAAAAAAGTCGTCAGGAGACCTTAAAGAGTAGGTATTTAACTAACGAACGTAAAAAATATAAGTATTGTAATAAAGGAAAGTAATTACCCACGTAACGCTCAACATAAGTAACTAATGATGAGTGTATTTTTTTTATTTAAACTTAATTCGCTATTTTTTTTTTTGACAAAAAGATTCTTGTGAAAAAAAACGTGGATCGATTTCAAGCATTACAGGCTTACGACCGACGTCATCAACTGTCATTTGACTATACCTATGTCATAAAAAGACACATAAATCCCATAATTTTTATCCTTGTCAATAGATAAAAGGTTTCTACAAATAAACAACATTTTTTTTTGCTAAAGACACATGGAATTGGTTATCGGCGCTGGGAACAAAAATTTTGCAACTTTTACAACCATAATACTCAAAAGTAAGTTGTTCTTTATGAAAGATATCAGTCAAAAAACTAATTAAAGGTATTTATAGACGTGATTTGTTTAATATATTTGGCGAATTAATCACAATAAATAATAACTATGGTTGCTGTCATCACAGTAGGTAAGTAGGTACCTACCGCAAAGTAGCGGAAAACGTCCATGTGACGGAAAATTCGTCAAACTAACTGTGGCATCATACAGGGTATAGTCTAACAGGAAAATAGTCTTTTTACAGTGCATCAGGTACCTACTGTGTTTGTCATAAAAAATAAAACATAATTATTCGAATACTAATAAGATAAATTTCGTAATAATATGGTAAGTAATATTGGTAATTAGCATTTTTGGTTACATTATACGTTATGCAACAATCTACCAGGGAATTTTTTTTTATATATTGTTCAGATCTTAATCATAATGGTAGGGGCCACCCGTCATCGTCATCTATTGATAACTAACTTTCCCGACAGACGTGAAACACGATTCATATCAACAAATGGGTTCTAGCAATGTTAAAAACCGCGTTAAAAATAAAATAAATACGACTCTAAAATTTCAGTGTTATCATCAGAATATGCCATCACTAATTCCCAAATTATAATAAAAATTGTAACGTAAAGTAGGTAGGTACTCTTTTTATTATCACTTATAAGATTGGCAGCCTCATATTCTGACATTATGAAAAGTTGATGCGAATTGAATTAGGCTATTGTGACATTTGATGGGCTTATGCTGTTAAGTTACTTTTCTGTACTTGTGAATCTTAACGCCTGATTAGTTTTTTTAATCAACATGGGTCATAACAACGGTTAAGGTTAAGGTCAGACAAATTGGCAATCTACGACGAGAATTTGTTTATTTTCTCTTAAACTTATCTAATTAAAAAGCTATAAACGTCGACAGAAGAAGACATTTTCCAAAAACAAAAATGCATCTTCATTGATGAATCTTTTTCTATTAGGTATTCTTCACAAATCGCGTTTGAAATGTGTCGATAATATAGGTACATTATAAAATAGAATTTTTTTTACATTCAGTATCTGAACGATGCTCTCTGTACACATACATACCTACATTATTTAGATATGGGTCTTCTAATTGGTTTTCAGATTTAGCTTAGGTATACAAAGTTAAACGAATGATCATGCTTGAATCTATTCCGTTAAACGTAGTTATAAGCCTTTATGAACGAAACGACCTTGGAGTTAGAATCAGTCTCCCGTGAGGCCGTGAATAAGCTGTACTAGTGCATAATGTTATCCATTTTGTCAAATTAATAACAATGGATCGTAGTGAACAATCAAATGCAGACAGATGTTTCTTGTTGATCATAAACGATTTGTATAAATACACAAATGCTCAAAATGGGTTCCATTCTAAAATCAAAATATCAACTTTGAATAATTAATTTTGGAATGTAATGCACAGTTGTTAATAAAACATAGGTACGTAATCATAAAGCAGAATATCAATTTAAAATTTAGAATGAAATCCACGGGCTACTTAGATATTTTTAAACGATTCAAAATTCTCAATTTTAAATTTGGAATGGAATCCACGTGCTATTATGTACATTAAAACTACATAGGTACCTACTATCAGTGCTCCCTGAACATTTGATTTTAAATTTGGAATTGGAAACTAATGAAAGGACTGATTTTGAGACAGCCGCATAGAAAATAGATCTAAGGTAAAATTGTCATGAGAACTATGTTCTTGTAATATCTATTACCATCTTCAATAATAAATTATATATTTTTAACCTCGGATGATTGCACATTACGGTTTGTATAGTTTTTCAAACGATTTAAAGAGTAATGAGGCGTTTGATTGTTTTCTATAGAGAAATGGTAAAAAAATAACACAAATGCAATCACGTAGGCATCTTCTGATGAACCTACATAGACACTTCATTCTTAAACACGGAAACGGAAATAAAATGTTATTATAAAACATTCCACAGATAAAAGTTTTACAACAATGAATACGACTTGATACACGGTATTAAAATCTTAATAAGTACCTACTCTTGTCTTAAAACACACTATAAATTTTTGCAAAAGTGTTCTCAGATTATAAGGCACGTATGTCGTATAACTGTAAATAATGTGGTACCACCACGCCAAGAACGACGCTATACGCCGGCACATCTAGCGCATGCCCATCTCTTCAACCATTGTGGAGATGGGCATTGCTGGGACTGATGAAAGACTGTAGCGGAAGACAATGGTAGTTCGATGCTTTGGTAAAGGTGGTTAAGGTTTGAATGGGGTGCTTATAAGTTGGCACAGAACATTCGCAAGCAACTTTAGGGGCCGTCCATTAATCACGTGATGTTTTTTTTTTTGCAACATTTTAGACCCCCCCCCCCTGGTGATATTTGGTGATGTTTCAGAATACCCCCCCTCTCCCCCAAAAAGTATAAAAAATAGTTTAAAAAATGAAAGTAAAACTATGTTTTTTAAATTCTTCAGAAAAAATAAATACACGTAATTTTCATTCTACCCCCCCCCCCTCTTCTACGTGATCTTTCGTGAATTTTTTCCAGACCCCCCTTCCCCCCTTTTGAGCTCACGTGATTAATGGACGCCCCCTTAGAAGAAAAGGATTGAAAGGATTTTATACCTGTAATCATAATCAATCTAAAATAGGAGGCAATATAAATTAGTTTCCCTTGCTTTATATGGAATACACCACTTTACTGATAGGTATATATTGTATCTGTTATAATCTTTGCAAAGTTTTATGAAGCATCAGCTGCTTAGGCACGATTCAGTATTAAAGTTACATAAATTAATCTCTACCAACTGTAATTACCTAGAAAACAAATAGTGAAGTGTTCCAAAAATATCGCTCACTACTAACTACTACCTTGTAACAGTGGCTCTCAAACGGTGCCATTTCACGAAAATGATGAAACACGTTCCACCGCAGGAGAGAGAGAGAGAGACAGACCACACTCACGGAGAGGAGAATCAACAAATCCCAATTTATATAGGTGGGAGTTCAACCTGTGATGGCCAAATCTCATTCTGCAAATTGTGGAGATAAACGATCTGCTGCTCATATTTTTTGCTTTTGTACCATGTCATGATAAGAAAACAACAGAAAATTGTGTTTTGGATAAGAACAAGCAATCTATAGCTGGCAGTATGGTGTTCCTTGATTCAACAGGTAAAAAAAATCTTAAGAAAGGAAAACTATGTAAGGACATGACAACTTGACAGCCTTAAAAAAGAAAGAAAAAATATATATTATCTATGGGTTGTTGAGATTCATCGGTAACTTCATAAAAGGTTTGGAAGCTCTCCTACAGAAACTTGATATGGATGTGAATAACGTTCTAATATGAGTAGGTAAGTATACCGAAAGTCGGTTGTAAACCGGCGAAGTTCCAGCCTGGTACGAACTTGACCCGAATTATTCAGGATGTGGTGTCATGAAACGATTAGGTACTGAATACGAGAGGGTTGCTTTCGCAGGTAATTAGACCAAGTTACCAAAGCAAACACTATACTTTTACACGTAATTTTTATTATCGGACCTGCACGAAATCGCACGAAAACATCGTCTGAGAAAGTGTACTAATAAGAATCGAGAGATCAAGGGAGCACTTTCTGGTAGAAAGTCAGAATTTCACCAAAAACCTACTACAAAATATGAGAAATAGAGGGTGATTGCCAATAGGCAATAAAGATGAGACATTTACAAAAATGGATATAGTTATATCGTGGCGCCAAATACATGACAGCAGTCGCAGTCTTTAAATTTGGTTGCTCTCTTGTTCTCAATAATTTCCAACTTTTATCTCTTTATTGCATTAATTATTTGATATCTACTTGTTGCATACATGGGATTTTTCGACATGTTGAACATGTTGAGAATTATCATGATTAGAAGTTTCGGAGACTTAAACATTACTACCTAATGGCGAACGTTGTTAACGTAAAGTGATCACACTAAGCCAGCCTTCGAAATAACAGTAGAAGACGGTCGTAAGCCCGTAGTGGTTTGTTCCATTTAAAAATCGAACATCAGTAATGAATTCTTAGAGTTTTTAGTTGTTAGATATTCGTTAAATGAAATATAGGTATTGGAGTAAAATTCTCTGAGTCAATTTTTTCTCATGACTAATTAACAACAAGTTAACAGTACTTACAGTCAATTGAAAACAGATAAACATAATTTATTTAAGTTTTACGTAAAACGTTCAAAAACAAATAGACCACTGGGTTCAGATGTTTGATATAAATAATAAAAAAAACTCGAGGCATCATCATTTTGAAAAGGTCTATGTACCTCAATCGCCTTAATATCCCTAATGGTTCATACATAATGCACACACAAATAAAGATAGAATCGTTACAATATGTCTTGGAGCTAACAAATGGCGGTGATAATACCAAAAGGGCCCAGTCAGTGGGAGATAAAACATAAACGCACCTTTACATATACCAGGTCCAGGTACCTACTTACTCTAGGATTCCCTCAAGTCAAGTCATATTTATCTAAGCGACGATCATCTGTCAAATCCCACATAGAAACCAACACCCCATGACTGATTTTTAACGTGTATTGTTTCAAATAATATCTAGCAACTTTTAAAACCCTCGCCTCCCTCTGATGATACGTGTTGAGGTTTTAGACTGAGGATCCCCCCCCCCCGCTCCCTTCTGATTATTTATTTTTTGGTAAAAAATAAAAAAAAAAGTAAAAAAATACTTTTGTGATAATATATATATCGTACGATCCCCCCACCTCTTTCGACCTCTTTTTTCGCACAAAAAGTGTTTTTATAACTTTATATTAACAACGTTTTTCACGTCACAATAATTTTTGAACGAATTAATTATAAAAGGTATGCGAAGGACGACATCGATGAATATGCGATTTATTTTGAAAAATTCTTCTTCTTTTATAGGGAACTTAAATTATTTTTTTAATTATTGATACTAATATTTTTTTGTTTTTGGTCTAGGTATAACTTTTAAATAATTATAGACCAAATGTTTTGTTTCTGCAAATTGTGATTATTTTTAAATGAATCTTGGCTCACCTAAAGTAGGTAATCACAAATACTTTCGACTTCTGTCAAAGAAAGTAAAGCTTGTGTTGGAAAAGTAGAAAAGGGTCGGCACCGGGATTCGAGCCCCCGACCTTCAGTACGCTGCGCTTACGAAAGCCATCGATTGAACCAAAAATGTTCACTAACTATGTAGATGAATCTATTATTTGCATATTTTTTTGAATAAACCCAACTAGATAGGTAGGTACGTCAGAAAAACATAAAAACTGTTAAGCATCTTATCCTTATGTTCTAAAAAACCCATATTTTAGAACGAAATAACTACACATTCGAACATTTTCAAGACGGTAAGATAGCGGGTCTATTTGATACCTAGGTCTGTGGGGGTCCATTAATAATTCAGAAAACATTTGGTGGGAGTGCAATTTGGCAAATGGAACCGAGTCTGTCTCAGATAATGGGATAAAAACTAAACTCATTAGAAAGCGGGATTAGGGGCTCGGGTTGTGTAACTTAGAAAAAGGCTTTTTAATGGATTATTTTCAGACATACTGTGATTCTTCGTGATCAGACTCAAAACAATCTGCTAATTGTACACGAATGCTGTTGAGTGTTATTGAAATAATCAAAGACACACATAAATCGGGTTTTTGTACATAATAGTAAATTGTTTGATCTCAGTATAAATGTAGCACAGCCGAAAAATGTTCTAGATTTTTGTTTCTGCAGGGTTATTCACGAAAAAGTTTAAGTTTAGAACTAGTCAAATATTTGAGACTTAAGTAAGGAGGCTTCGCATCTTAACATCCGTTTTTAGCACATTTTCTTAATCGATTTTACACCTTAACGATTCCAGAGTCCTTAACATACGAGTAGTCTGGTTTTATTGTAGAATGAACTTTAATCAAGTTGTTTAGCTTATTAAGGATGATTTTTATGTAATTTTCTTTTTTATGGAACGTCTCTCAAATTTTTCTCGATACATAGCTCGTAAAAATCGAAATCGACGGCTATTCTTAGACTACTAGAGGTGGGCACTATAACGATGCTGATAAAAATATTAGATAAATAAAAATAACGCCTCTAACGTTATTTACATTTAACGATATTTGTAAATATTAGTTGATAAAAATAATAGTCATTAAAAGCAATAATAATAGCCTACCCCTATTTATATGACAGATATAATATTAGGTTCGCGCTCATTTATCTGAATGATATTGTGAAAACTACCTTCTTTTTTTAGGAAAAGTTATGTTTCTAGATACGTAATCTTCATTTAGGTTTGTAAAATAAAAAAGCTTTAAGCTTTTAATATTAACGTTATTTTCAATTAACGAAACTGCTATAACGTTTTTGAATTTAAGCTAGCTAGCTTAAATAGTTACATCACAATACACGAAATACTTCAACGACAGGTAAGTAATGAAATTCATAAAAATGACTAAGATTAAACAATAATTAATTTAATTACGTCTTAATTGGTCCAATATTATGCAACATTGAAGTTGTTATTTCTCTTAAGCAAATATCAGTAACGGGTTTAACAATGGATTAATTACTTACGGCGGAGAAGATTAGCGACACACAAGTTCCGGATAAAAAGCGAAGATATTTCGAACGATAGCACTTGATTGTTTTCTTTTTTCACACATAACTGCTGTTTTTATTAAAAAGTTGTTATATTCCACTGCCGTATGTCAGAGGTTGCCAAACTGGTGATATTTTATTACGGTTCTCAAATTTATTAAAAACTAGCTTTCCCGACAGACGTTGTCCTGTGGACCCTGTGGTCCTAACCAGAGGCGGCCCGTTCATTGTGCACTGCGCCTCGAGAAACAAAATAAACTAATAAAATAATAACATTAAATTACCTATTAATTCTAAAATATCCATATTTCATACGTATTCAAAGCTCAGGCGAGATCAACGCGAGAATATAATAATATGCGCGCCATTTGGTTGACTTTGTATGAAAAAAATCTAAAACGTCCGAAACGGTGGAGTAAGTGGGATGGGCTACTGTAAGAGGTGCAATTACGTATGCGAGAATGAGATGGCGCAGGTGCAAAAGACAATAATTTTGTTGTTAGATTTTTTCAGAGACGGCGTCGCATGAAATTCGTTCCATACTAACATTAATATTATATTTTATATTATTTCTTATCCATTTTTCAACTTTTTATTAGTTATTCTGTTATCCGGAGCGGAGAAGAATCCAATAAATCACACATCGGAAGAATCTGTTGAGCCGATCTCGAGTTATGTGTTCGCACTAACCCGACTTTCATTTATATTAGAGATTGACGTTTTATTTAAGTGATTTCGATAAACTTGATACAAATTCACAATTTTAGGAGGAATCTGTAGGTATAACATAATTAATACCTACTTGATTTATTTTTCATAATACCAATTGTATAAAACACAAAACACCGAGCATTCCATTCAGTTTTCCTCACAGGATGTAGCGAGAAATAAGGCTGTGAACTGTGAAAAGGCGCGAAAGTTTGAAGTAAAGAGACAATAATTTCTCTTCCCTCTCCAAGTAGTATCATTACGTAACATACGACATGTAATAATTATTATAAAAAAAATATTAAGCTACCGATGTTTCTAGAGGTAATTAATTACCATCACAACACCGTGTGAACTTTCTTCCGTCTGTGTCGTTGGAATACTAATACCTACTATTAAATGAGGTAGATACCTAAAATAAATAATAATCTATGGTTTTTAAACAATTGGAGTTAAAAAGACAAATAATAGTAAGTATCTACATTGTTTAAAAAATATTTTCCAATTACACATACATTTATTAGGTAAGTAATTAGTTTATCGTTTCCTGGAAATTTAGTAGGTACTTACCTACAAAGTATTTAAAAAAAAAGCGAAAGAAGAGATTCATTTATACAAGGAGTAAGAGATAGGCAAAAATCAGCAAAAGATGAATGGGGGGGGGGCGCTAAAAAATAATTTGATTGTAACCCATAAAATATATCTCCATACTTATAAAAATGGAGCCCTTTTTCCCGTGGTCATTGCATCACGCGTGGTCGACTGCACCGATTTCGCTAATTTAATTTTTGTTGTGCTTGCTATTGTCAGGAAAAGGTTCTTAACATTAGAAAATCTGAGTAACCTTAGAGTAGGTAACATTTTTAGTGCTTTTTATAATTTAATTCTGATTTTGAAATTAAATTGGCGTTTGTCATAAACTGTCAGTAGTTTGATAGTTGGTGCGATTGCCACATATATGCATCTGTCGGAATAACATTGGTTAAAAGGTAATTAATTTATCATTAGGTATACAAGTTCTAATTAGGACTACAGGACAACTTCTATCGGGAATGCTAGGATTCAAATAAAAATACCGACACATTACATAATAATATTTGATATAAATCATATTATTAAGTTGAATAACATTTTCAATTTACAGTTAGTATTACTGTATGTATTGATTGTAGTAATCTCTTTGCTACGTTCGCCCTTTCAATGTCACGTTTAGATTACGAGATTGTGAAATGTGGCGTGTTTGGGATAATGTTTGTTTTTCTATATTATTTCATGCATGCTTTAATGTAAATGATCACGTAAGATATCTTATATGGTTTTATGAATAATATGATTTTTACAACCACAAATATTATATTCGCTATGAACGGGCATTTGCTTATCGTATATAGTAATTTTTACTAATATTTTATTGAAGACTTAACTTGCATTCTGGGAGAGAAATTGAAGGATAGAATGAGAAACACCGTTAGGTTATGCTCGAAAATGTGCTTTTGGCGTCACGATGTCGAAAAAATGAACGATGATAGATTCCCACAGGTAGCAGGCTACAAAATTCCGAAGGAAAATGGCCTACAAGGAAGACCCTCCGAGAGATGGCGAGACAGTTTGAAGCTCATTGTCTCAGGTAACCTCTTTACAATAAAAAAACAGGGCATCAAACCTATTTCAACAGAAATAAGAAGAATAACAATAATTAAGACTATCTGTGGTGATTATTTGAAGCAGTTACTATTTACATCCTTCACCTCCGTATACTTGTGACAAAAATTGTAAAAATTTTGTTACGAATACCGCATATAAACAATTTTGAAAAAAATAATGAAGGGTGTATCTCAATAAATAGCGTCTCTGTGATCAATTATATCGTGACAGTCTTAGTTTTTTCGAAAAAATCGAAAAAAAATTATAACTCGAAAACGACAAAAACTCGTAGAACATACATTGAGGTTTTTGGATAGCCCTGGGGGTCCTCTATCCCTGGTTTACTGATTATCCATAATTTTTGGGACAACCTGTATATTTAGTTGTGATAATATACCATCCATGATGGTATCAGAATTGGTGAAACTTGGACGAAAAAATGAGATCATTACGCAGGATATGCGGAAAAAGACCGATTGATAAGGTCTGGTGAGGATGGATGATATTAGTAAGAAATATGGAGTGAATGTCAGCGTAGTGACTAGAAGGAAAGTGAAAATATTGAGGTGGTACGGGCATGCTGAGAGAATTATGAATGAAGAAAGAACGACAAAAAGGATCTTTAAATCTGAAAGAATGGGTGCACGGAGACGTGGCTGACCAAGATTGACGTGGGCCGATCATATCAGTCCCGTTTTAGGAGGGCCAAGGCAGTAGCAAAAGGAATAGGAGACAATTATTATTCTATGTGGAACGTATATACCTAATGCTCTTGAATGATACGAAAGAGCTTTCTTTGGATAAGAAAGAATGAAAGTCCGTAGTCTCTGCCTATCCCCTCCGGGATATACGGCGTGATGGCTGATTTTTTTGTCATATATTCAGAAACGATTGGATGAGAAATATAAGCAAAGTCTTTTGAAATAAATAAATAAATAAACAATGCTTTATTGTTACAAATTAAAATCCAATCCTGATACAATCCATTCACTAGAGCAAAGGGCGGACTTATCCCACTGGATCTCTTCCAGCTTACCCAAATAATCAATTACAAGAAGTTAATTGGTATTGGACTGCAGATTTTGAAGACAATAATAGCCCATAGAGACAGTTGACAGTTAGTTGTTGTAGTCGGTTATTGGATAACATCCGTCTAGCTTAAGTTAGGTACCGATTACAATAGACGTTTTAAACGAATTAAAACAATAAAAATACAATGATAGCGTCACTGAACTATGAGAATGCAATCAAACGAGAGAAAGTCGGAGTAGGTGACACAGCTCTGAACCTTTCCAATACTTTCCATCTTACAATAGTTCATTTTACAATAATTTAGGCATTAATGGAATAATGCAGGAAACCGGGAGTGAATTGATCTATTATTAATGGTTCACTCAAGCACATATTATTATTATACTTTCAATGATTCTAGGCCATGGCCATTTAAATTTGGGGAAAAATATGAAAAGATAGCTAAACAAGGAATGTATTTCAATTCGTCATAAGGGGGTGCCATGACCTTTACACGCGGTACGAAAAAGACAAGCAATAATCAAAGAGGAAAAATGCGTGATCTATGTTTTTCCGAGATGAGTGGAATGTGCATCAAATTCGTACGTAAGTTATTGGTCATAGAAATATCCAATCCAAATCCAAACTCCCTTTAGACCCCACTTAGGGGCATAGGGAGGCAACAAGAGCTCTCCATTGCGCTCGATCCTGCGCAACGTTAATGACCTCCTCCCACACCATGTCCAGATTCCTCAGCTCTGCCTCGAAGGAGCGGAACACAGTATGAGAGGGCTTTACGAGGAAGACCCTCTCATACTGTGTTCATAGAAATATAGTGCAGTTAAAATATACTTTTTCCTATCTCATGATACAATAAAATTTTGTATCTAGTGGAATTTGGTAATAATGTCGGACCATCGAACAACAAAAAAGAAGTACTTTGGAAGATACGACAGGCGTGCGTCATATATACGTACTACAAAAGTGATACATTATTAAAATAGGTGAAATCAAAAGAAATCACTTCTTCTAGCAAAAGCAGTGTGGAAGTGTTGTAGATAATAAGGCATTTTGTACGAATGTAATGAGATACGCGTTACATTACCTGCTGCGATTAAATACGATATTAAAACACACGTGTTCCATATAAATATAAAGTTACTGGTTAATATAAAACGTAATTAGTGTTGCGTGTATTATTGTCGGTCGAATAATATATGTTATTTTGTCTGATGAGAATAAGCAATTAATGTATGATGCGTCTGATACTTATTAAAGTAAATGTAACTATCGAATATTACTTTAATAAAAAATGGATGATAGTATTTTTTCATAATGTACCTAAATAAAGCAAGAAATATCGTGAAAATGCCTAAAAAGACTTAAAAAACAAACAAAGATTTTATTTTCTAATGTTGTTGTAGATGAGTCTGTGACACACCAAGTGGATTTATTTTGCATTTTTGTTTTACCCAAGGCGCTAGCCCGAAACCTGCAGTTACATATGGTGACCCGTTTATGTTTTTCTGCTTATTCGCTGCACAAATAAGCTAACTGCTAAACCCATCCCGAATTATTTTCTGGCTAGGGCCTTGGGTAATCCTCATCCATTATTTTGTTAACTTATAGAAAAGGTATTATTGTGTTAACTATTTTATTGTATGAGATGATACTATTCAGAGGAATAAATTAGCTCACTGGTAAGTATACACAATAAAATAAATCAATATTTTCATTGTTAGAGATTATTAGAAAAAGATAATTTTTGAGGAAAAAATCGATTCCAATAAGTTTGTCCCATATAAAAATAGCCAGCTTCGTTTCGCTGTGGGTATCTTTTTGCAACTAAGTATAGAGACTAAATTTTGATTTAACCATCTTCCAGCAAAATAAAAGATATATTTTTCTTGATTAATAAATCAAAAAAGTTAGATAAGTATCATTCTGGCTGAATGGGCTCCGAAAAACTTTCAAACAACCGCACCAAATGAAATATTATATTCAGAATCAGATGTGATTTTTATCATGAAGATGTGAAGCCAGAGATACTGAATAACTATTCCAGAAAAATAATTTTACGAATCTTGGCGCCATCTATTATCGGTAGTCGCCGATCAAAAACTTGATTGCTAAAAATTGTTCTTGTTTAACAGAGACCTATTGGAATATTACAGTAGGTAAAGAGTTAAGCATAACACTTGGATGTAACATTTACCGCAATTAGACAAATAGCTCGTATGAGTCAAAGTCTCTACTCAAAGTAACTACACACATAGGTACTTACTTTGAGTCTCTACTCAAAGTAACTACATACAAAGGGACTTACTCAATCAATTATCTTGGCAAAAAACATTATTTTTGCAAATTGCTATCTATGCTTTGGCGAGACCACGTGAAAAGAGAGGATTTACGGAAATTGTAAAATACCGTATTAGTTGTTCTAATATAACGTGATATTTTTCGACCATTTTGAAAATAATTGGTTCTTCCCGGTTCTATATAAAAAATTAAATTTTGTTGGATTTGTCAAAGGAAGTTTTCAACGCTAGCTTCTCCCAGCCAGCGATTTGACTACAGTTGAATCACGTGACATGAGCTAATGAATGACAGACTACTGAATGTTTTGTGTTGCCCTATAAATTCATCGAGTACTTTTAGTACCAACATTGTTTGCAGGTGAGTGCTTGGTAGCTGCTACCTATGAACTACTATTCAGTGGAATAAGGCTGACCCAATTATGACTATTTTATTGACTGATTCTGAGGAGGTACCTACCTACGTGGGCGCAGCTGTCAGTAAATTGTCAGCTTTCATTAGACGACGATTTACTCAAAGATTGTGGTATACCGACCTGTAATAAAATATCTCTGAGGGATTCAGAAGAAAAATGATAATAAATGAATAAAAGCTTATTAGTTTTTTTATGAAATTTAAGAATTTAAACTTGTGTTTTCAGCTAGAGTCATAAACGTATTCACCCGTAGTGAACTTTTTTGTGCAACGCAGTTAGAAGTATTTCATCACTGTGTCAACTCTTGGCTTAGTTTCTAAATAGCCTGCAGGGCGTGTACCTACATACGAAACATGCCAGGGGAAATGAAATTGTGGGAAAAAAATTCCTTTAAATTTCATTAATTAAATAACTTTCCACCAAGGAGAAAAATGCATGTTCAATATCTTACAAATTATTACTTAACTAGCTTATACCCGTCTTGCTTTACGTTTTTGATTCCGATTGTCAGGCTTGATCGGTAGGTAATTAAACAGGTTCTAGTCTAGCTTCCCATTGCTTAACAGACCTCTATAACTGACATAAGCACAGAAAAAGAAGAATGACACTTTTACAATTTTACATTTTACATAAAACCGACATAATTTGCAAGTTTTCATAGAGAGAGAGAGAGAGAGAGAGAGAGAGCTCTGTGGTTTGAATCTTAGCTACATTCCCTAATGTGTGATAATTAATTAGGCTTTCCACCCATAGAGGGTGATTTATTGTGCTATCTGTCAAACTTGGCTTTCCACCCATAGAGGGTGATTTATTGTGCTATCTGTCAAACTTCAAAATGGAGGAATCATTTTGCAAATTTTTTCATTAAATCTTTATTTATTGAGAATAATAAGATTTGAATAACATTTATATGTATAACAAATCAATCTACAATTATTTTATTACATTTTCATACCGTAATACCAAGATTCCATTCAACGTTTACATGAGTAATTTTGTTTCCAAAAGATGGCTTACTGTCTTTTTGAGAAATTTGTATGAAGATCCTAAAAAAATAGAGTTTTTTAAATAGCTCTAAATATATTAAAGTTAATGCAGCAAATTGTATTTAAGAACCTTCTCAAGCAAATTGCACCGCTCTGCGCAGATTCATATCTGACGTAGCATTTGTATTTTGAGCGTGATGTTCACATATACGATAGAAAGCAGACAAACATTTCTGAATTATTATGTAGATTGTGTTAACGTTCCATTTCTTATTCTCACCAATCTGTAATTTGAGGTTTAAAAACAAACATTGGTTGTTAAGAATGACCCTGATGGTTCACAAACATCCCTAAAATGCTGTTTAATATTTATCCAAATTACTTCATAGATAAGTATGTCATCAAAGGAATTCTATGAGAGAATAGAGAGAGCCCCAAATGAAAATAGTATATATAAAATAGCCAAACAGCGCAATAGATCAACATTGGACTTGAAGAATACCCGTTATATTAAGAGCAGTGGAGGAGAACTGCTGACAGCAAATGAGGCAATAAATTCCAGGTGGAAGGAATATTATGAACAGCTATTGAATGAGGAATTCCCAAGTGAGGAACTGCCGGTACAAAGGGAAATCCAAGGTCCACTGGATTGTGTCAAACCCGAAGAGATAAGGCGTGCACTTCAGAAAATGGAATATAATAAAGCACTGGGACCTGATAATATGCCAGCAGATGTCTGGAAAATTCTAGGGGAAGGCTCATTGAACTGGCTGGGAGAACTCTTTAATAAAATTGTATGTGAGAACAAAATACCGGAGTCATGGCGTTCTAGTTACTTGTGCCCTTTGTACAAAAATAAGGGTGATGTTGCAGACTGCAACAATTACAGAGGAATAAAATTAACATCACACACACTTAAACTTTGGGAAAGGGTTGTTGCTGCAAGATTGTCGGCAATAGCTAGTACCACACAGAATCAGTTTGGATTTACTGCTGGAAGATCAACAACAGAGGCCATTCAGGCTATACGAGTCCTGATGGAGAAATACCGGGCTAACAAGGAAAATCTTTACATGGTATTTATTGATCTTGAAAAGGCCTTTGATAGAGTCCCTAGAAATCTTGTATGGAAAGCAATGCAGGCACACGGTATACCGGAAGGGTACATCACACTGGTGCAGGACATGTATAGTGATATTAACACGAGGGTGAAGGGACCGGCAGGCATGAGCGAACCGTTTCAAATTGGGGTAGGTGTGCATCAGGGGTCAGCTCTTAGTCCATTTGTTTTTAATTTAACTATGAATTACATCACAAGGGATCTGCAACAGCCAATACCGTGGTGCTTACTATATGCGGATGACATAGTACTTATAGACAGGAAAGCATCTGACCTTCAAGATACCTTTAACACGTGGGTAAAAGAACTAGAAAGACACGGTTTGAGGGTAAGTCGCACAAAAACAGAATACATGGAGTGTGACTTTGGAGGGACGGAGAGCACGGGCCACGATATACTGATTGATAATAAAAATAAACTTCCCAAAGTATCACAATTCAAATACCTAGGATCAATGTTGACGAGCAATGCTCATGTTGAGGCTGATGTCAACCACCGAATCAGTACTGCATGGTTGAAGTGGAGATCTTTGTCTGGTGTGCTCTGCGACAAAAGAATGCCTATAAGAACTAAAGGTAAAATATACAAAACCGCTGTAAGACCTGCAATGTTATACGGAGCAGAATGCTGGACAACAACCAAAAAGCATGAGCAACAGTTGCACACTAACGAAATGAAGATGCTGCGCTGGGCAGGTGGTGTGACTCGTGTGGACAGGGTTAGAAATGAGCATATCAGAGGATCATTTAAGGTGGCTCCTATACCCGATAAAATGAGGGAGACCAGACTGAGGTGGTATGGTCATGTGATGAGACGTGATACGGACTATTCAGTGAAAACAGCGCTGAGTATTCCCACAAAACCGAGAGGAAGAGGAAGACCCCCGGCAACCTGGTGGACCGCAATTGAGAGGGAGTTGACAGCACAGAATGTGCCTCAATCGACAACCCAGGACAGAAGATCCTGGCGCATGTGTACAAGGAGGCCTGACCCTGGTTAAGCCGGGAAAAAGGCAGGGCAAAGAAAGAAGGAGACTTCATAGATAAGTATCTCTTCTACATAGATCACTCTCTCGAGAGTGAATTGCCACATTGTAAAGAAGAAGAAGTATCTCTTCTAGTTACATTGTCAAAAAATCTAATTAAGAGAAAATTTTCTATGGATTTTCATTTTGCTTGTTTAGTTAAAGTAACGATAGTATTCTATTTTAAAATTTATGTCCAATTCTGTCGTGTATCTATAGTATTGAAATTATTCAAACATACAGTGAATTGTTGTTGACCACATTGTCATAGTTCTCGGAAGTAGGTATCTACAGTTTGCAGACAGGTACTGACTTATGTACTTCGCCATTTCCTGTTGGATTATTAGATCAATAATGTTGCATGTTGAAGATATCTAGAACAACAATTTTCAGTTCAATTGACATAGAGAAAAACGATGCCAAAATTGTTTTACAAATTTACCGACTCCAAATTTAAACAGATTACCCAAAGATGGATTAATTTTCCCTCCTACGACTGTATAAGACTATCTTATTCAAAAGATCTTGGTGTTAAGGGCCTATTCTTGGAAAATAGTCGTATTTCACCATTTTGCACATTGAATTCCGACTCTAAATTTACCAAAACCGATTTTCAAATGAGGTTTAATTATAGATCAAACCTTTATCTGAAACATGTTCAGCTGCGATTATCCATCAACAGCATGCTTTATAAGCTATTAGTGGTTTTATCGATGTTTGCTCCGACATTATTTTACAAATATCACGAAAAGTATAAGACTTGGACAAAATACGTTTGGATACAAAGATGGTGTTGAAATTTCTCTGAAATTTGGTTAGCTGGGATTTTTTATTTGTTGCATAGATTTTTCAACACTAAAAATAATTTTCCCATTAAAATCCTTATCAACGCTATGTCTTATAGGATTACACTGTCGGTACCTACTACACTAAGAGTAGTACCACACTTATGCCCCTACCACACGCTCCGTCTTACCTGTGGTCTTGCCTGCGCAAGCCTGGCTTGTCAGGTAAGACGGAGCATGTGGTGTACTGTTTTATACCAACCACACGCTCCGTCTTACCTGACAAGCCAGGCTTGCGCAGGCAAGACCACAGGTAAGACGGAGCGTGTGGTAGGGGCATAAGGCAATCGGAGAAAGCCTTTTTGTATTGTTGATATTTCTATATACAAGCACTTGTGTTTATTGTGTTGTTTTTGTTAGATAAATAAAATCAACAAATGAAAGAGGGTCATTTTGAATATTAATTTTTTTTTAAACATTTTTCGAAAAAATAAACAACTTTCTGAATTTTTTGTACTAAAAATGTAGACGTGATGGGGGGGGGGGGGTATTCTAAATCCTCACCAAGTATAACCAGGAGGTAGGGGGGTCTAAGAAGTTGAAAAAAAAAACATCACGTGTATAATGGAATTGAAGAAGGTGACCCAATATTTTTTGACAACTCTTACACTGTACTATTCATTGAAGCATTTATAAAAAAATCTATACTTACTTTAATAATTCTGACATTTAAAGACATATAGGTAAGAATCTGCCTCATTGTTGAAAATATTGTTCATATTAAATGAAATTCGTATCGTACTTGAACTATCAGAATTGATGTAGGTATAAACTTCATCGAATCATTATAATACCTATCATGATCAATATGATCATCGAGGTCGATGTTTTACATGCACACATGTAACACATTACTCCGATCAAACTCAAAGATACATTTTTTTTATTTCCCTATTGAAACTACATACGACTTTAATTAAATTATAGTATTAGCCATTTTCAATGTCATACAGGTTAAATGTATGCCCGTATAAGGTATATAGGTCAGTAAATAATAATATTCGTGAAGTAGGTAGGTACTTCATAGACAGCGTCACTTCTTGTCTGCGATCTACAATGGAGGTCTGATTGCTTTCAATGCTATTTTCGTTGAATTTGTTGTATTTTTAAGTCAAGATGCCGCGTTTCTTAAAGGGAGGGAAGAACATGAAAAAATTCATTTCTTTTCACGTACAACATATTCTACGTATAGAGTCTTTCAACATATTCTAAATTTAGAGTTTTCATCTAGGTAATGTACATTTATGTAAACTTTATTCCTTTTACCATGTTACATTAAATTTCACTTATGTACATCATTGATGGTAACAACATACAACATGCACTTTCCTAGATTCAATTTATTCTGGTCTGAACGGATACCAATATATAAGCACGATCCACGATGTTCTACACTGATTCAAACTTCGGTTTCACGGTACCTTCTAAAAGTTTGAAAATACGTAATTTCACACATTATAATCAATGGACGGTACAAATTACCTTAGTAAGTACCTACCTACCAACAGTTTGGTGATTGTTTCAGAAAGTATAGTGCAATCACTAAAACCACACTATCTAGCTGGAAGATGCTTTGATTAATCCATTTCCTTGACTAGTAAACACAAAACTATTTGATTTATAGCCAACAATTTATTATTAAAATAATAAATTTATATATTTTAAAAGAATAAACACAAGTAAAATATGTTTAAGATTGTGATATGATATTATTCCACCGATTCTCAAAGTTTTGTATGTTAAAAACAAACATTGCGTTTAGCAAAAAATTTCCATAAGTTTCTAGTCTAAAATCCTCAATTATGTTAAAAAGAACGACTTTTTTTAAAATAAGATGAAACATATTTGTTAGTGTTTTTTTTTCTTTCTTTTCTTGCTCTTATGTTAGTCTTTTAGAATTAATTGTTATATATGTAAGTTTTGAAGTGTTGTACTCTCGCTGTAATTGCTTTTTTTATTTTGTTATATTTTATTAACAGGCATTTCATGCCGTTTATTAATTAAATAAATAAATATGAATTTTAAAATTTATCAGCCAAATTTGATTGTACCGTAATTATGTAACCAGTGGTAAAACTGACACCTTTGAAATATGGTCATGGCATCTGCAAGCGAAAACCAAGGATTCTAGAGCCTTTTAATAAAATAAAACTCTGGATCCTCAACGAACTTAGCATCTTTGAGAGATACCTACTTTGCTATCTATAGTTGACGGGTATTGGGTTTCTGTGGTCACATTGAACCAGAGGCGAAGCAGGTAACCTGAAAAGGGATTCACCGGAAGAATTCTGTCGCGAAGCAGGGCCACGTTCGAATGTAAAATAATCATCTCAGGGTGCATTTAAACCAAACGAACATAGAGTCAGAGCTGGAAGTGGAGTATATTTTGTTTTTCGTTGATATGGACACTAATCTATCATCGTCCATTAGTTAGCTCTTAATATTGTTTCCATGGTGTACATCAACCATACAAGAAAGTATACTATGTTTCTTGATTCGGCTCTTTGGATGTGCGTTAGGTGTAAATGCACATTTAGGTACATTTGGGTGTTCTGAGTCAATCGTGAGGTTTGAAAAGCAGTGGAGTGTGTGGAACAAGAATAAGGTGACCGCCACATCTGAAATAATTATTCTCGGTAGGTACTCACAGACGTATGGAATATTAATCAGTTGATCATATTAAACGATAAGAAAGTGAAACGGTATTTTTATAAACTAGGTACGCGAATATTATAATGAAGTATTTAACAAATAACTCGCAGTGTGTGTATGGCCGAATGTGCGGCATCAGAGACGCGTGGTAAAAATCTACTCAAGGTTTCTGTATTGATTGGTCATTATTTCGACACTCTTAAAAGGGTTGAATGGTACTTCCTTACGATAGGTTTCCTCAGGCTTTTTGTTTCTTATCATGACCTTCGCAGAAATACCTACGCATTGTTTTACCAAAGGGGTTGACAAACAATTATGATTAAAATAACAATTATTTTTCAAGGATTATCAACATCTTTATTTTTGTGTATAAACTCCATCATGCCGAATCGCTCGAAAACGAGTGCAGGGCTAAAGGCCTCCCAAATGCGAGCGATGTCACTCAATAAACAATGATCGTGAGTGGGGAAAACCGATGAAAGAAAACTTAAGTTTAACATCTGTCATAATGGATGATATACATTTGGAATGATCGTGATAGGGGGTTCTTAAAAAAGTATCAATAGCTTACCATGCCACACATTTACGAGTAGGTAATACTTTTCGATTTGTATCAAAAAATGTTTTGATTCAATGAAATTTTGAAATGCGTATGAGTAAGAACACGTAGAAAGCCGATTCCGATCCGCGCCGACTGGCGCAAAGAATGTTATAAATGCATTTGAATGGGGATACCCACAGAAAAAGCAGGAACCCGCTTTCCGGCATGTCCATTTAAATGTATTGAAACCATAGACAACAATTTTTGAACGGTCGGCGCGGGTCGGAATCGGCTTTCTACGTGTTCTTACCCTAACGAAACACTGTAAAATGATAAAAATAATATACATAAATATAAACTACAATTTGGGGAATAGGTGTATTTTTTAATGGGTGTTTTTTTAAACTAACTATAAGTACCTATGCAATGTTTACATTAATGTAAATAATTGTGATAATTGCTTTTTTTTTCTACATCAATATGCGACTATGTAAATTAATATTTTAAGTAATTAGATAGATTGATGTGTAGGTATGCTGTATATAAATAATCGCATGTAAGTATTTTTTTTAAACCCTTTGCACTCGTTGTCCATGTAAGTATTGGTACTAAATAATAAAAGCTCCTTAAAAAGAAACATTAGAAACATACTTTTATCCTTATCTTTGAATATAGTAAAAAACAATTTAATTGAATTAACACTTTCCTACACTAAAGACCCTCTCATACCGTGATCCGTTCCTTCGAGGCAGAGCTGAGGAAATGGACTTGGTGTGGGAGGAGGTCATAAGCATTGCGCAAGATCGAGCGCAATGGAGAGCTCTTGTTGCCTCCCTATGCTCCTAAGTGGAGTTCAAAGGGAGATTTGATTGATTGATTGATTACACTAAAGAATAAGCCACAAGGCAAAACGTCTTAGTCAACCGGTCTAATCCTTTTAGTAGATACCATTTAGATTTTTTAAATATGATTAGGGCTAAGTAGAAATTTCCAACAAAAACACTTCTACGATCTCCTATCTCCGATCTATTCTTGACCGACGATCAAGAATAAATTCCTAGTGAAATAAGTCTACACTAATTAAACGACCGAGATTCCGAGAATCATCAATATGTAATGTTCGAGTTATTTTATTACTTGACTAGCTGACCCGTCGAACTTATCGAAATAAATAATAAAGATATTTTAGGTTTTATGACACATAGCTGAAATTCGGTTTTTAGTTATACCTACAACACGGATGACCATTTACTGGCATTAGCAAAACCTGCATACTACGCTGCGTTCATTGTGTCTGAGTTAATTTTTACATAAAAAATCTTAACCTATGTAAAATGTAAAAAAAAAGAATTTTTGTCATTATTTTCGATATCTGAATAGTTATTCTGCTCAGTTAAAATGATATTGATTGTTCGAATATAGTGGAAATAATTAAAAAGCTTACTTAAAGCAGTAGGTACCTATCATTTTTTCATATTATTCTTCAATTTTAACCTTGTCAGACGTTTTTCAATTTGTTTATTTTAATTAAGTAAATAAGGGTAGATCACAAGTAAATTATATCCAGCTTCTTTAACGTATCAACGATGCACATGATAGATATGTTAGAATGAAATTATGTAAGCAATAGCGTAGGTACCTACATTTTGAAATCAATATTTTTAACATATTACTAAGTAAATTGAGTTCTTATCTAACGCCAATTTGAGAAATTCACATTTGGAATAAAAATTATGTTTTAAAGTAGTAAAAATGTTACCTACTTAGAGTTATCTTTAATTTTCTAATATTCCACGCAATTTTCAAAAAAAAAAAAAAACTATGAAAACAACCTTCTCCTGATAAAAGCATACACGACCAAAAAAGAATTAGCGAAATCGGTCAAGCCGTTTAGGCGTGATGCTTTGACATCGGGAAATAGCTCTCCATTTTTATAGTTTTCATGATTTTTTTAATTTTTCATGCATTTCTCTTAATTTTCTTCTTCGAAAAAACCTTCTCCTAATAAAAGTCTACACGACAAAAAAAGAATTAGCGAAATCGGCCCAGCTGTTAAGGCGTGATGAAATGACATCGGGAAATAGCTCTCCATTTTTATATTATCTGGTACAAATCTTTCAGCTGTGCTTCGAAGGAGTGGAAGTTAGGACAGGGATCAAAATTAATAGAGAAAAAGATTCATTAAGGTTATTCTAAACTCGTTAGCTAAATACCTATAACAGTTTTCGAATGAATGTTGTCGAAAATTGCATGCTTGTAAAATAGTCGTGTGTCCTATTCATCATTAAATTTTATTACACAATATTATGAAGGTATAGGTAAGTAGGTACTTACTGTATCAATATAAAGGTAATCTATCAATATAGGGTCAGTTGCATGCTCGCTCGAAAATAAGGTCATATGAAATTTTAATGCGAAAATGTATTTAGTTGTTTTATATTTTTAGTATACATAAATGTAAGGTTAATTTGTTAAAATCGATATTCTAATACTATAAAAATATTTATACAATAGGTACATTGAAAAGTCATGTTGAAAATGTTTTTAAACGAAATTAACGAAGTACCTATAGGTAGGTGCCTACCTACCTATTAAAGAAAATAAGTACCTAGTAGGTAATTAATAGTAACTCATAATATTTTATAGCACAGAATGTATTTATAAGTAAAATATTTTGATAAAATGTTGGAAATATTGGAAAATAATTATTAATATTAACCTGAATAATTAATTTTATGTAAATTAACCATAGACAAAAAGAAAATTACACCAAAATTAGGTAGTACACTAGTACAGGCATATCCTGTAGTTTCGAATGTTTTTGAATTTGAATCACGGATATTATACCTACCTACATAATTTCTTAATCTGGGTACCTATTTATCAGTAGTAGATATATTATTATGTTATCTATGCCTATGTATTTTCTGACTGAATGTCATGTAGATAGAATGGGTTGGCTGGCAGAGATTCTTCGGGATAAGTCCGCCCTTTCTACTGTCCAAATGTTTTTTTTATTCCCATATTGTACCTACTTATAGTAATAAAGTTTGGTTTATTTATTGATTTGATATTTTCTAGGTAGGTATGGGTAGAACCCGTTAAGTAGTGAGACAACATATATTAATATACAACAATAATTATTGTTTAAAGTATGTAATATGATCACTGATCAGTGTAGATTGTAGAAGATGTAGATACGTGTGGTTTGAATCGTTTTCTTCGCCTACTCCACAAGGGACGTGATAATAAGACATATCATATATTATAATGTACACATATACCTAATAACTTATAATGTCTGTAAAGGATCGTTAAGATTTATTTAACGTGTTGGAGATAAATAAATAAAAACGGAATGTATTGTCATTATAAGAAAAGCTAAATTTTTCTCAGTTACTTCAATTATTATAAAATGGATAAAAAGATTAATAATAAAATTTTAATGAAGTAGATATGTATTTATTTCAATTATTTTGAATAATTAAAAAATAACGATTATCGTCAAAAATAAAATTGTATACTTTAAAAACTCAATATCCTTAAAAAAAACATAATTTACTGAGGCAATAATAGGTACCTATCTATTAAATTGTTGGAAAAGAAAACATACCCAGGTATTAGACATCCGTTGTTTTGGGAAAGAAAATGGCTTTTTTCTTGCTTAGATACATCCACCCACATTATGTGCTTTTTATATAATTTTATCAAACAATAAAATTAGAAAAGATTTATAATACACAACAAAATGTGATAAATATTACGTTTACATTACACATTTTCGAAATGATAATAAAATTAATATTATATAAGAAATAAAACACTTTTTAATTATTGATATAACACAAAAAAAATAATTTTATAGGTGCACGTGGAATTATCTAGAAACTTGCGAGTTAAATCGAGGAAATATTTTTATTTCGATATACGACGGAATAGTAAACGATAGCGAATACAGAACGAAGCACACAACTACACTAAACAACACGGTCAAAGCGAATGCAAAGCAATAACAAAACAAAGGTGACTACATTCTTTTTACAGGTTGGTATAGTTGGTACTTACCTAGTTAATTGCGTTTAAAATTCGAACTTGTGCGATATTTTCATTTTAATGCATTGTCATTTTTGGTTTTATGGTTTCGAAGTGGAGTAGGTACATAAAACTACTTTCATTTAATTTTTTTGTTGTTCAAAGACCTCGACCCGAGATCGAGTGATTTTGAATTTAAAAGTTCTTTTTGTCATTATCAACGTTGGACAATTTTCATCAATTTTATTTAAATACTTAACAAAAACTTACCTATTATGTCAATGTGATCAATTACTTAGGTAGGTATATTGTATATTATATTCAAGGGCGGATCCAGGGGGAGGGGGGCACGAGGTCTAGGCTGGGTCCATGCCCTAGGGCCTAAGTGAACCACCGATTTTCGTATTATTTATTGTTTTGCTTTGATATTGTGTTATTGCTTGTAATGCATTGTAACATGTAAAAATTGTAATTCATATTTTAATGAACCCGAGTGCCTCGTAAGGGGTCTATGGGGGATAAAATAAAGATAAAGAAGATTAAATTTGTTAAACATAATGTTTTATATATTTTTTTGGCTTTTAAGTAGGTACAGTATACTTATATTGATTAATAAAATACCTACATTTTACTTGTATCTATCTATTACATATTATCAAAATAAATTATAACTTCTTGTGACTTGACCACGACTATGTGACCCCCCCCCTGGCGCCAAAGCTGGATCCGCCCTTGATTGTATTCCGTTCCATACAATTACTTATAATAGGTATTGTTCAATTTTACATCGTATTTTGTATTTGATTGTATTTTGAGATCTTTTATAAATATACCTATATTTTTTATTGTTTTGAACATATTATCGAAGAATTTATTCATTATATTAATTTTTATTTATGCTGTTTTGGTACTTTTTTATATTGATTTATTTTTATGATAGCACTCCCCGTTACAGGCTTTTGCCTAGTGGGGGTGTTAATTTGTTTTTATATTCTTATTAAAATTATGACGAATGTATATTTCTATGATTGTCTGTTGCATACTATATTTTATTGACGAATAAAGATATTATTATTATTATTTCAAATCATTTATTTATTATTATTATTAATAATATATTGTATTCCATAATATTAAAATAGACTGTATGTACCTATATGAGGAGCAAACATTCAATTATTCAAACCGTGTTTTGTCACCAATACAAAAAAGTAATTAGTTATGAATGCAGAATTATTATAGTTTCTATCATTTTTCGTGTTCTGTAAGAAACATAAAGTAGGTTACTATAATAAAATAGTGTATTATTTTATACCTACCTAGTTATTTTTTGTATCAATGTTTGCATTATGAAACTTATTTATGACATATAAATATAAGTAATGAATTCTAATAACATGTTATTTTGTATATTATATTATCTACTAAAATAATTATTTCAAAAGAATCAGATACTACTTTTTAGGTAGTACTAATTGTTGTTCTAGCAATAATATAATATAATATTCAAGTCACATTCAAGTTTACCGCTGCGATGATGAATATAATATTATCAACATTCTCTATGGAATATCTTTCGCAGACTTTCTTTATCTATGGTAGTGTTATCTTTCTGCCATTGTCGGGAGTGAAAATATTTTGCGGTTCGATAGCGAGAAATTGTGATATCAGGTATTAGTTTTTACCTTCGCAAATCATCATCTGTTACGTAAATGTTATAATATACGTTAAGTAATAAATAATAAGGAGGATGTCTGTAAATTTGGTTAAAAATCGAGAGGATTTATTAGCCGCTTGGAAGGATGTATTGGATGACAACTCCTCTACTAACTGGTATTTATTTATTCTTATTCTTTCTTTTATGTCAATATTTTGATTATATATTGCACAAGTCCATTAATTTCACATATTGTTGATTGTTTTAATCTGTTTTCAAGAAATGAAAAGATTTTAAACTCTGAAATTTTCATTCCAAATGTTTGAAGAGCTAAACAAACTTTCATGTTTAAGAAAAGAATGACTTATCTTTTTCATTAAAATAGATTTTATATGTTTTTGTTTTGCAAGTGCAGTATATTTGAAATAATTCATTCTTTTTTTCGGTGTAGCTACTAACGTAACTCGGAAAGTAGGTCATTTGCAAAAATCCTATAAACAGTGTTTAATAGAGCGTTAAATTAAACATTTGCAGGGCACTTTTTGGTTATGATGGACAGAGTAATGACCTCAAAGTTGTCAGTAAAGGGGATGGAGGTATTCCAGAACTCACTGAAGACCTCAACACTGGCAAAATTATGTATGCCTTTCTAAAAGTGGACGATTCTAAAACGAGTTTAGCCAAATATGTTTTAGTCAATTGGCAGGTATGTTTGAACTCAGAATTTATTTTTAGTAAAGTCTAGATTAATCTAAATCATATAGATAAGAAAATATAAATAGGATAGCTATATAGTGATGATTTTGAATGAAATAAGATTGTGTACTTATCTGATAAGATTTTTTTTAATTGGGTACTTACCTATATTGATAATTTAATTAAGAATTGTACTTAATTTACTTCTATGAAAGCACAAGTGTGTCGTTAATAAGTCATATTATCATGACTCAGTTTCGATATTTCATGGAAGAAATTATTTGACTGATAACACAAATTGTCAGAATGTACCTGCCTACATGTTTGCTTTTACTTTGACGGTTTTGTTGGTAATTTTTAGTTAAACTATTGTCGTATGCTTGTAGTGGTTTGTTCCATTTAAAAATACAAAATCAGTAATGAATTGTTTAGGAGTCATTTATTGTTACATATTCGTTAATATCTAGTTCCTAAAAATGGGCACAAGAATCTAGACACAATTAGAACGTTGTGCACCAACAAAGCCAAAAGGCAATAAATATGAGACAGTAACAAAAATGGATATAGTCATATCCTGGCGCCAAATACATGACAGCAGTCGCAGTCTTTAAATTTGGTTGCTCTACTCGTTCTCAATAATTTCCAACTGTTAGCTCTATATCTCATTAATTGTTGAATATCTACTTGTTGTATAGGTACATGGGATTTTTTGACATGTTGAACATGTTGAGAATTCTCTTGATTGCGGGTTTCGGAGATTTTAACATTATAACAATGGCAAACGTTGTTGGCGTAAAGTGGTACACTGGGCCAGCCTTCGAAATAACAGTAGAAGACGGTCCTAAGCCCGTAGTGGTAAAATCGAACATCAGTAATGAATTGTTAAGAGTTATTAGTTGTTACATTTTCGTTAAACTAGTAACTAGATTTAGCATTATATTTATGTACTAACTCTGCGTGTACCTATCTCACAAAAACTAGAGAACGGGTGAACCGATTTGGCTAATTTTGTTTTCGAAATATTCCTATAGGGTGAAAACATGTAGAACGCCGATTCCGACCGACATAAAGAATGTTTCTATGCATTTGAATGGGGATACGCACAGCAAAAGCAGGAACCCGCTTTCCGGCATGCCCATTTAAATACATTGAAACCATAGACAACATTCTTTGCGCTGGTCGGAATCGGCGTTCTACATGTTTTCACACATATGATCGAGAATATTTTTAAATGGAGAAAATGTGAGAAAGTATGAAAAAATTGTAAGGAAAATAGAAAAAAACCAACAATTTCGTTTTGCTACACAAAATGTTCCTACCTGTCAAATGTGTCACAATAAAGGATCATTATGTTAATTTTGAAATGAAATAGATAGATAGGTTAACAATGTAGGTGATACAAAGTTTACAGAGTCGTCTAGTATCTAATAAACAACATAAACTAAGCTCGGACAAACAATATGAAAATAACTTTGTTTTCTGGTTCCAATGATTCCAGTAGATGGGATTTATGAAATCTTTGTAAAAATTGAACTATATTGATTCTGATCAATTTATATTTATTGTTTATGATGTGGGATGAAGTTTGATCAGTCTGTTAACTTATGACTATTCTTCTATGAATGTGTAACTTTAAACATTTTTCAAGAGATGGCGGTGTAGTAGAACATAAGTCACATATGAAGTATGTTACGTTATTTTAATCTATCTATCAATCAAATCAAATCTCCCTTCGAAACCCACTCAGGGGTTTACCCTGTTTAGGGAGGCAACAAGAGCTCTCCATTGTGTTCGATCTTGCGCAATGCTTATAATCTCCCACACCGTGTCAAACTCCCTCAGTTCTGACTCGAAGGAACGGAAATTAGGAATCAAACTATTGTTGATATTTACTAGCTGATCCGACAAACATTGTCCTATTACGCCGTAAGTTTACATCAGAAAAGTTTATATCGTCAAAAGGACTACGAAGGTTACAGTCAAGACAAATAAATAATCTACTACTCTAGTTTTGTCTCCGTATACTCTTATGCCAACTCAAAAGACAGTATTTATTTAAATATTCCTTAACAGGGAGAAGGTGCTCCGACAGTTAGGAAGGGAACCTGCGCCAATCATCTTCGAGATGTATCCAATTTTTTCAAAGGACATCACCTAACATTCAACGCGCGTACAGAAGAAGAGATGGACGCTCAAATTATAATTGACAAAGTAGCAAATGCAGGGTCGGCGTATAGTTTTAAAGCACCAAGATCCGAGATATCGGACCAAAGAGTACCAGTGGGCACTGTATATCATAAAGTTATTCCAGGTATTTAAATTAATCAATGTATACTTTAAAAATTGAATTTTTTTGAAGTTGAATTTTTATTGATTTTTGATGAACATACTTATCATTTTATTTTTAGGGAATGAAATAAATGCTAAAGAGCGTGATCAATTTTGGATTAAAGAAGAAGAGGAAGAAAAAAGGCGAGTAACTGCTGAAAAGCTAAAGAGAAATCAGGTATGTGATTTCATTTTTTTTCTTTTAAGTATCAAGTTAAGATTTTTTCGTTCTGAGTGAATAGAACAAATTACCAGATTAATATTCATATTGACTCACATTATTTCATTTTCAGGAAAGATTAAAAAATGAGGAAGAAATTCGAGCGAGAGACGCAAGAGAAGCGGCCGAGAGAGAGAGTTTGGCAGAGAAGAGAAACGAGGCTATAGCTAGACGGAAAGCTGCGGAACACAGTCAAGAGTTGGCCAGGAGAAGGGAAGAAGACCATAACGAGACACAGAGGTTTGTCATGTAAAGTAGTCAAATCTTCATTATTATATTCATGGGTGTGTTCAAGCATGCATTCATGTCTATATATTGTGAAGTTTTTACCCCATTAATCTGCTTTTACCCAATTGTATATTTCATTGTGAATTTTTTCCCCATAAACTTGCTTTTAGCCCATTGTCAAATTATACCCTTTATCCCATCAACTCACTAACAATGAGTTTTTCTATATTATAAATCCATAGATTTTGTTTACTTAAAAATCTTTTTCTTTGTCTTAATTTCCTTATTGTTATATGTATGTGTATGAATTATTGTTCATTAAATATGTTGTCTATTTTATGGGTTATTTTGTTTTGTAAAAAATAATGCAATTGTTTACAAAAAAAAAACTTAATTCAATTCAATTACTGTATGATCGGTTGGTAACAAATATTTCATTTTTATTTTTCCTAAACTTTTAACATTAATATTTTTACGAATTCAACCAACCTTTTTTTATCTATTAATAAAGTTTGATTGCGATTATTTTAACGGTTTTCCCTTTCCTGTATCTTCCCTTTATTATACTTTTTCCAGAAGATACCAGTAGCAATGAGATGAGATTGAGTTTTGATGTGTTTGTGTGACCGAATTTTCATGTTTGTATTGATTTATAAATTTGTTTTAAAAATAATTTCAGGCTATTGAAGGAACAAGAGGAGAGTGTGACTAGAAGCGGAATGAGTGCCAGCGAGGCGTTGAGGAGACAAAGATCCAGAGAAGCCAAAGAGCTGATTGGACATTCCACTTCACAGGCCAGAGCCATTTTTGAACAAACTACAGCAGAAGGACAGATGCACAATAAGTTAGTCATAATTTTTTATTCAAATGCCTCCTAAGCTTTTTCGTTTCTTAGTATACCGTTACCAGCATCGCTACATTAGTGTCTGTTTTTGGAGATAGATAATTCGGTCTACATAGCATCAGACCCCCGTTTAACCAGCAGTATTATATTCTTTATTTTCATCAAGTCCCTATAAATATGAGCATGTGGAGGTGGTTATATGCAATTCAGTGGATTACATTTTTCAACTTGATTCCTTTGCTTTTTAACTGGTTCCTCTTTTTAGTTCAGTTTCGAGTTTGTTCTTATGAAAATCGGGAGTAATGTCGAGGTGCTAACTGAAATAGCATTCTTTTATAATTCTCCCTTCTCTTCAGTTCTTAAATACTGAAACTGTATTGCTCATATGCTACTCAAAACTGAGTTCAAAACTTCAATTGGGTTTTTATTAAAAAATTGCTACAATTTTATATTAACTGTCTACATAATAAATGTTTGTATGTTTGCAGAAACTACGTTCCGCAGAAACCTGTCCGTAATTCAGTCGTTGCACAGCGAATAAACAATTTAACACATCAAAATAGTAATGACAGCGGACCCAAGAGTCCGTCACAGATTCAAACTACAATTTCCCCACCATCGGAAACTAGTCCACAAGCTAAAACCAGTCCTATTAAAAATATAGACAAGATTAAGTTAAGCTTAGAAAGCCCTTCACAAATTCAGCAATCCATTGATCCCACCATCAGCGATCTCAGTCCCAGCGAAGTGAACCCAATTCAGTTTACTTCCATCTCACCCAGTAGTGGAGTCAATAAAAGTCCAAATCATTCCGTGCCCCAGAATCCGGAAATCAAATCTAACATTCTGGAAAATGACATATTTGACACATCTAATTCATCAGGCAATGATTTCGAAGATGACGATAGTGATAACAAATTCAGCACCATAAAGAGATCTCCTCACAGCAAGAATAACATTTCTGAGGGATCACTGGATGATAAAGATGACCCCAATGACTTGAGTAAACAAAGTACCGTCGTGGAGAACATCAACTATAATGGTGGAGGACAGACCAATGGAAACAGTACTCCCGAAGGTATTTATAATCTGTGCTAACTCATTATCAAAGTCTATACAACTTAAGTATACAACTGTGTTTGAATTGGCTCACAAGAGATTCACTCCAATATAGACCAGTGATATTAGAATTCCATCTTAGCCTTATATAATATAGTGAGTTAAAAGAAATCCCCAATTTCTGTAATATTTGGGCGATGAGGGTCTTTCAATGTTGCTCAGCCCAAACATTTGTTTCCTGTTGATTCCTCAAATGCCCTTCTAGCTTTTCTTTCAACAGGAAGTAATTTTTCAATCTGAGGCTCCAATTTTGTCTCGGATTAGATAGGATGCATGATTGGAAGAAAATTTTGTTAGATTTTATTTCTGCTAGCTATACTTAATATTGACACTTTGTATTATGTAATTTTTCAGATGTATCGCCGGAAACATTAGAAGATGATGGAGTTCTCTATCAGGACTTGGATGAGACTGGTTTAACGGCCAGAGCCTTGTACGACTATGAAGCTGGTATGTTTTCCAAATACACACAATGTTTTTTGACCATTTAATTTCCGTTAAAAAATTACATATAAATAAGGACATTATGCTAAAGAGGTTTCAAGAAATGCTGCATTTCTAATGATTTGTGAGATAGATGATGGAATTTTGTGGATTACTGAAAGGGGTAATGAAAATTCTGACGATACCAATATGACGTCAATGAGTTCTTCTGAAATCAGTTCAGATTCGGAATAAACATTTCTGTTTTTTGTTGTTATCGTGTATTTTGTTGTAATATTATTTTTGTTTTACATTAATTACTTAAATTTATTTAAATGAGTGTAACCTATTTTATTACTTACTAGAGGTCCGCCCCAGCTTCGCACGGGTAGATAGATACTTAAAAATAATTTAGTTTTCAAACAGATCCCTAACTTTTTCAAAATATTTTATAGCATATGTTAATCTGGAATAATTGCATTGCAATGTATCGTGTCACGTCACTTTACCACCGTGACTACTTTTCGCGGTATTTCTACTGAACTTGACATGCTCCCCTCAGTCCCCTCCCCGGCTCCCGTACGCACTCTGCATCGGAAAAGTTGAGATGATAAGAGACTATGCTTTTTTTTCCAATACTCACATTTTTAAACTCGTGATAACTTTCGAATGGAATGTCCGAATTGAATAATTCAAAAAGTTATACAAACATATTGAAGCAGACTTGAATATGAACTAATTTATTTTAATAAGGAGTAATACCAAGATACCAATAAAGAGCCTTTTCTAGAGGTGACATTTTATTGATTTTTTTTTAAATAAAAGAACACTTATTGTGGCATAACTATAATAGTTAGACATATGCTGTCGCGATACTTTTTGTAAATAATGATGTCTTCTACAAAATTGTAGTACATTGTTTTATTCTATCATCATTAGTTTTCACAGCGTTCGCGATAAAAAGAATATTTTAGGTAAATTTTTTACACCTTGGGTTACATTTCGTAGGTTACCCACTTTTTTTTGGAAATTAAATATAGCCTATGTTCACCGCCGATATTGTAGCTTCCCAAAAGTGAAAGAATTTTTCAAATCGGTTCAGTAGTTTTGGAGCCTATTCGATGCAAACAAACAAACAAACAAACAAACAAAAAATCAAATCTTTCCTCTTTATATATTAGTATAGATAATAACCTAAATATCTAGGCTAGGCTTATGTGATTGAATTTTACATTCTTTGAAATTTTAGGAGTACTTTAATTTATAAAGTCTCGGGGTTTTTTTATAGGTAAAACTTATAATAACCTAAATATCTAGGCTAGGCTTATGTGATTGAATTTTACATTCTTTGAAATTTTAGGAGTACTTTAATTTATAAAGTCTCGGGGTTTTTTTATAGGTAAATGTATCTATGCCCACTCGAAGTGAACACTCTTTGACTCTTTCACAGTAAGCTACTTAAAGCTTACTAGTAAAGTAGTAAGCTTTATGTAAGACCTCCAGTATGAAACAGTACAAAAGTCAGGTAACTGCCAGGCTACCAAGCACTTCTAAATTAGGGCTAATACGGTATTTGATGCATTTAATTATTTTGGTGTTGTTTCAATATTTATTTGTTTTTTTTTTCATTCCAGCTGATGATTCGGAGATAACGTTTGATCCCGGTGATATAATAACACACATAGACCAGATAGACGAGGGCTGGTGGCAGGGACTGGGTCCTCAAGGAATATTCGGTTTGTTCCCAGCCAACTATGTAGAACTGCTTCCCCTTAATAAGCCAAAATATTAATAAACTGTTCACGTTTGTTATTGTAAATATGATTTTATTCAAATTCACCATATATATTTCATTAAAGAGATTATTGAATCTTTCTGGTCTATATTATGAATTTCCAAATCGAATTTAAGGATTGAAGGAAATGAATTTTTAATCGCGTCTAATCATTTTGTGTACTAGTGTAATATGATATACTTACATAGTAGAATCTCGATTATCCGGATTTTTGATTTACTATATTGTTGAAAAATATACAAAGTTTTGCTTCAAATTGATTTGTTCCTCCTTTTTGATTCATAGAACTGCGTATTTCTCTGTACTATGTGATTTGTATCTGCTTTGTGCATATTTTTTTAAAACTTTACCTAGTTTGTCTATTTTGATAAATTTTTAAATCTACACAATTGATATCTAAGTAAAGATAAAATTCACTAATTGATGAACATGCATTTCTTGGTGGAGTTTATTTGAAAATAAAGTTCAAATAAAAAATTGTATAACTTTTCCACAAATTTTTATTATCCTGACTAGTTTCGTAGGCACACGTCCTACATGGTCACAGGTCCTACGAAACTAGCCAGGATAATAAAAATTTGTGGAAAAGTTATACAATTTTTTATTTGAACTTTATCTAAGTAAAGCTTGTGTTGTGAAAGAGAAAAATAGTCGACACCATTTTTTTCAGTTTATAAATGGTCGACTGATCCGCTAGGTTACCATCAACTTTTTACTTATCATCTCTTTATCTAAAAATGGAGCCCTATTTTCCTTGGTCATCGCATAAACCACTGGATCAATTTCACTAATTTCTTTTTTTGTTTTGTGGTATTGTCAGGAGAAGGATAGGTTATGAAAGTAAAAATTGAGAAAGTTGTGGAGAACATTTGAAAATTTAAGAAAACCTAACGTAGTAACCTTCTCATACATCTTGTAACTTGATAGTTGGTTAGATTGTCAGAATGTGACCTGTAAACATTGTTTTAAATAGATTTAACAGTTGAAATTATATTGTTGTTTTTGTGTTATTTAATCCGGATAATAGTGGTTCTACTTTCCATTAAAATGACCATGTAAATATCCTTATATGTACTAAAGAACATTTGAATCATTTACTACTAAACTGACTAATATATTTTAAGTAAATCCATTAGTTTATCATAAGACTTAAGTCCAAAATTAATTGTAATATTAGGTAAAAACAGTCATTCTCATAATTTGCGCTTAATGCAACAAATTTGTCATTTTCTTTTTTTTGAAATACGGTGTTCAGACGAGGCGAATATCGCCAGCCAATTGAACCGTGTGAACAGATTGTCGATAAATCTGAAGCGATAAAAATGGTTGAAAGAGATATCGTCTCAAGTTGAACGCCTTTCAACTTTTGTATCTGGTGGAACGATTCACGCATGCGCAGATACGCGCGGCGTCCGTATGTTCTGTTTCTTGACAGTTGACAGCACTGCTCTAAATTTATTTATCCTTAGAATCCAATTCCGCACCTAATATCTGCGTTTTTTTTTATTTTTCCTCAATTAGGAGTCTTTTTATATCGTCTAAAACAATATTTTCAACTAACTCCAATTACTCCACGACTTCTACCTCGACGTCCGCCATTTTTAAAACAATCAGCGCACCTGACAGATTGAATGTATGTCGGTGGACTCGTGTGAACACATCAGACGATCAATGGGCGACCGAGCAATATTTTTTTTATGCAAGCGAAATCGTCTGGCCTTACATCGCCCCGTCTGAACACCGCATTAAGGTTATGCATTCTCTAATTATATGTATACTGGAAATAAAATATGCACTTATGCCAAAAAATTCATTTTGAGATAATCTAATAAAACTGATTTTTCTCCCATATAGACATAGTACTATGATGATTTTTGGATCTGTTTTTTTACGCCTTTAGATCATCGATATGGACTAAGTGTAATATTTAGGCTATTGGCAATGGCTTATAGAACATTTCCTCATACTCAACCCATTTTTTTCATTTTTGGCACTCAGTGCGTATTTTATTTCCAGTATACATATAACCTTTTTATATTGCCTCGGGATCAATTTTGTAGTATTATTAAGTTAAATTTTTTACTGCACAATAATATTTTGTTTTATACTTTTGTGAAATAGAAAAAATGGTTGTTTGAATGCTGTAGTGAAGGAAAGTTTTTAGAAAATATGGATAAGGATTGACAAGAATGATAGGAAACAAAATAGAAACCACATACTCCTTTGAGTGAGTGAGGAAGATGGTGATTATGGAAGATGTATGTGGAAATCGTATTGTGTGGTGCTTTATTATCTGCCTACCCCGCAAGGGGACGTGGTATAATGACATGTCTGTGTTTTGAGTACTAATAATATAATTGAGCAAATGATCAATGATTTTTATGAAAAACCTTAAATGCGATTCGTAATTTATTTAACACACTAACACTTTTTTTTCACATAAAATATTATTATTGTTTTGATGTATCAATAAATTTTTTGTCATGAAACATTTCAAATATATACAAAAAACAAATTATGTTGATTATGTTTCTCAAGGAATTGTGAATATATTTTTGGGTTGGTACTTAACTGCCAGATAAATTAGAATTGTATTTGTCTCAAATAATTCAATATATGTACAATGAAGAAATTGAATATATTGTGCTTTTAAATACTAGCATACAGAATATCAACTTTATCAATTCAAAGCAAAGACCGCGATATGGAGGTTGTGTCGAACATATTATATGGCCTACTTGGTCACATTCAAGTCAAATTATTGTTAGTTGGTTCTGTAATTATTCTCCAGTAGGTATTAAATTTTACTTCATGTCTAGTAGATTTTGTTGATTATATTTCAAACTTCATTGACTTATTTACGTGGTTTTAAGTGTTTGATTCTCTTAGGGGTGTTATCTGTTTTGAAACTGTTAAATCCTTTTTACAATTTTCAAAGTATTTATTGAGTATTATTTTATTTTATCATTGTTTATTGTGATATATTAAATTTTTTTTCATTTATGCAATCAAACGTTTTTTGTTTGACCAGCCTTTTGGCGGAATTATTTCAGCTTTTAGCATTGCACTGATAATTGAACGATTTTGCTTGCTACCACACGCTTAATACCAGAACAATCAATTTGATCAAAAACTTGGTCCAATTTTGAGATTAGAATAAGCTAGCAAAGAACGCCGACTGTATAAGTCGGTATTGTTTAATTTATATGCTTTTGTGCAATCATTTGATGCTATTTTTATACTTTAATCTATATTAAATCAATATGGGGAATAGGAGAAAGGAATGACTATGTCATGGTTAGGTGCCAAATTGAATTGGTTACGAATTTGAGTTTTAATTTTGGTCCGAAAAAGCAATGTCAGTATTATTTTGTTGGAATATTTTTGGTTCTATATTCAATTTAAAAAATTGTTAAATTACAATAAAGTGTATAATGTTAGTTAGGTAAGTATTAGCACGCTATGTAATAGTTATATAAATGTATACTTACCGTTAAGTTGTCAATGTTGTATAAAAGTTTTTTCTAATTTTATACCCTGTTCCAGTTACATAACATCCTTATTATAAATGCATTTAGATATTATTGTATCATTGTGTAATTAAACACCAACTTCATCCCATTGAGTATAGATAAATTTTATTTATGCATAAAAATAATTATCATACTACTTATTCTATATATTATGTTTAAAAATTTATACTTATTGAATTTGTTTAATAGCTAATTGATTAATATTCTTGTGTATTGAAAGAAAACAAATTTTATGATATTATTATTAAAATGACTATTAACTTCTTTTAATTTTTTGTGTAAAGTCAAATATACATTTATTTTGCATGAATGTTTTCTTCAAACATACATATTTCAAAATAAATAGAAAAATTCTCTTAATGATTTGGTTTCAATCAAATTACCTTTTATCCATTCACAGTGCCTTGAGGGTTGGTGGTAAAACATTTTCAAGGAAGGATTTAGAAAAACATTCCTCTGCCATTTTACAGGGTTGGATTTTAACGTAATCTACTAGGCATGTTCAACTCATTTGAGTTTGAAATTCTTCTGAATTTTCTTAACTTCCCAAATTGACTCAATTATAAGGGGCTTGTTACAATTTATCAAAATATTCGAACATTTGCAGGTATTAATAGATTATTGGTTCATGTTTTTTTGATTTTGACATTGCTTGGTGGGCAACCAAGACTTTTTGAGTTTGTTTATCATGTGTTTTTATGGTGTTTGACGGGTGTGTAGGTATATTCTTCTAGTTTTATTCAAATCATGCCATAATTTACATTTTATGATAATCGTACCCAAACAGCACTGATATACAAGACTGTATGCCCTCCAGGCAAAATGTCAAATAATGTCGTCATCCTTTAATGCCCGTCTTTTCTTTCATGGGAGGAGGTGAAAATCTCCATAGAGGTTGAATCGGACTTCTACCCAAGGGCAGACCTACTAAAAACCCCTCCTGGATCTCCACACTGATTAAGCTCAAAGCTTGAAAAAGGACAATTCTTGCTTGGTGTTAAAGGAAACGCGTATTGCCACTTCGGGTGTCAGTTTTTTAATAATGAATAATACAAAGTTACAATACTATTTTCACATACTTGTTTTAAAGTCGGTAACAATAATAAGCCAAAAATCAATCATTAAAATCACCACGGCCATCTGTGGAAACAAAGCCAAAACACTGATCTCAAGGATCGTAGAATAATTATTGATATCAATCCACGACCCATCAACTCATAAGACGCTTATTTGTTTCCCCAACAGATGGCAATGGCAGTACTGTCTTGTACTCAACTATATTATGTTTATTCACACACTACTGAGGAACCGCATTGCTTCGTAAAATGTTCTATTTAGCACGATGCAGTTTCCAAATGGCTTAGAAATTTATTTATAAAAATGGATAGGTAAGCAGGGAGATCCCTAAGAGACAGTCCCCAATGATGAGATACGAAGAACCTGCAATGACTGGAATCATCATTTTGATAGCCATCAAGACTTAAAAAACATATTTATTTTAGAAAAAATGAATCTGGGCTCACCCAAAGTGAACACAAATAAGTACATTTCAGACATCTTACACAGAAAGCGAAGCTTGTGTAGTAAAAGTGTACTTAAGTGGTCTGCACGGGGATTAGAACCAATGACCTTCAGTACGCTGTATGTGCGAGAGCCTTCGACTGAATTGCTGTCTAAGAGACGACTTCATATTTTGTTTACTAATTGAAATATGTTTCACTAGTACCTGAGGTCGAAAAGATATATTAGGTAGGTATTTATGTTAGATACTTATAGTAAAAATAACCTATAAATAAAAATACATGTGATTTTCTAATGACATCCCCCATCTTCTTTGAAAATTTTTCCGAAAGACCTCCGCGTTTCGATTAAGTACCTACACATAGACAACCCCATTCGTGCATAGTAATAATTATATTGTGTGTGTGATTGAGATGACACAATGAACCTCCATTTTTGTTTGCCACCACCAACATAGCATTAAAAAAGGGGTAATTTGAAAATTATTCGGAGAAGAATTTAAAGAGGAAGATGGTCGGCACCTGGGATCGAACTTCCGTCCGCACGAAACTGTACGAAAGCCGGCGTTATAATAATAATAATAATTTTTAACATTTTCATTCATACTTAATTGAAAATGATATTTTATCTGTCAGACAAAATGGATGTAAAATGGGATCTCGTGGGACAAAGGAATTGCTCTTAATAGACAGTATTATTTGTGAGCAGGTGAAACACAAAAAGAAAAATATCTCTATGGCATGGATTGATTACAAAAAAGCATATGATTCAGTCCCACATTCTTGGCTAATAAAAATTTTGGAAATATATAAAATTAACAACGAACTCGTAGAATTTCTAAAATTTTTGATGTCAAAATGGAGAACAAAAATATCTGTTTCTCAACCTTCTGGAAAATATATTACCGATTCAATCCATATCAATAGAGGTATTTTTCAAGGAGATAGTCTAAGTCCGCTTTGGTTCTGCTTAGCTCTAAATCCACTGAGTAAATTATTGGAATCCTCAAATTGTGGCTATGAATTAAAAAGGTCTGGTATTAAATTTAGTCATTTACTTTATATGGACGATTTAAAATTATTTGGTAAAAATTTAGTTGAATTAGAAAAATTAATCAAAATTACAAAAAAATTTAGTGATGATATAAAAATGGAATTTGGCTTAGAAAAATGTGCAAAAATTAATGTTCAAAAAGGAATAATCCGAAACAATCATCAAAATAATTCTTCATCTGTTACAAACATTCCTCTTTTAGATAATCAAAATTACAAATATCTTGGCTTTCAACAAAATCTAGTTTTTGACCACAAAATTATTAAAAATAACATTCAAAATGAATTTATTAAACGATTAAAAAAAGTTTTGAAAAGTTTTCTCTCCGGGAGAAATAAAATTATGGCCATTAATTCATGGGTTATACCGAAAATATTGTATTCTTTTGGAATCATTAAGTGGAACCAAACGGAATTGGACAGGATAGATTTAAAAGTGCGTGGTTTGCTCACACAATACAGGATGCATCACCCAAGATGTTCCTTGATGAGACTATATTTAGCAAGGAAGATAGGTGGTAGAGGCATGTTAAACATCAAAAACATGAATAACAAAGAAATAAACCTCCTCCAGTCTTACTTTATCTCATCAAGGAATAAATTGGGTTATGAAGACCTCATTGCGTGTGATTTGAAGTACACACCCTTAAATTTATCAAATCCTGTTTCGGGTACAAGATCGGGTTGATATATGGAAAGGCAAGTCTCTCCACGGTCGATTCTTCGAAACTTTAAATTCATCTCATGTAAGTCTTGAAGATTCGACTGGATGGTTGAGGTTTGGTGAACTATTTAGCGAAACAGAAGGTTTTGTCTGTGCAATACAAGACCAGATCATCGTAACTAACAATTATAAAAAATATATTATTAAAACACCTGATATAATTGATAAATGTCGTGCATGTGGCCAAACGGGAGAAACACTCAGACATATTTTGTCTGGGTGTTCTCTCCTGTGTGGTTCTGAGTATCTGCACAGACATAACGATGTGGCTAAAATAGTTCATCAAAAACTTGCCTTGAAATATAGTTTACTCGATTTTGAAGTACCTTATTACAGGTACACCCCGATTTCGGTAATGCAAAACAATAATACAAAATTATATTGGGATATACCAATACAGACTGACCGAACGATTAACGCAAATCGTCCGGACATTGTATTGGTTGATCGTAGGAACGGGATAACCTATCTCGTGGATATCACTGTACCGTATGACGAAAATTTGAAAAAAAGCCGAGCAAGACAAGATAATTAAATATCTTGATCTTGCTCACGAAATCAAGGATATGTGGCATACACCAACCACCCACATAATACCTATAGTGATATCGACGAATGGAGTTATTCCTAAGTCTCTTAAAGACAATCTAGGGAAACTTGGCATCTGTTGTGGTCTCAGATATGCCATCCAAAAGGCAGTTCTGTTGTCCTCATGTAGGATGTTAAGAAGGTTCCTTTCTCTGTAGTTCGAAGATCTCTCATGATTACATTACATCGTGATGTATCATGAGAGATACTACCGATATTTTTATATTTAGTATATAGCATTGTATTTAATTTTAATTTATTTTTTTTACAATGATGTATACCTACTTCATATGATATATTGTGATTTAATGAATAAATGATTTGAAATAATAATAATATAACACTTTTCTATACAAAGGTGTCAGTATAGCCGGCGGAACTTATTGCCTGAGGCAATTTTTTTCAGTCAACCGGTCCCGTCCAATCTGAGACAGGCCAACCTCGGGTAGAAATTTCAAGTGAAAAAACACTTAGAAAAACTCTGACCCGACCGGGAATCGAACCCGGGACCTCGGATCTGAAGTCTACGCCAGTACAACTAGGCTACCGAGGTCGGACAACTAGGCGTTGTAATCGCTAGTCTACCAACCACTTCGAGTTTCAATTGTTCGAAAAACAGTTGTACAAAAACACGTTTGTCAGAAATTACAATAAATTATTCGAATTTTTACAACTTCATGTTTCCATTTGACGTGTGCCTGTAGGTGCATACAATAGTCAAGAGTAACAGATCGCTTTGGAGCGACCCGACCTGCCCGAGTCAGCTTTGAGCTTATAGCAATGAGCCAAATCCGGGTCACGGATCTTTCCGGTTGGGACCCAGATCTTTCTCTTCAGGTGAGCCGTTCCCGATATATCACTGGACGATAGTTTGCATGGATGTATTATTAGGTACTTTCAATAGGTCCATGATATTTGGAAAGACCGGTAAACATCCGAATCATTGACCCGATAATTACAATGTCAAAATCCACGTGACCCTTAAATGGTCTAAAAAGTACGACGCTATCTTGCGTACCTACATTTTGACTGTAAAAATACCGAACTTCGGGCTTTGTTGAAGCGATCCTTTGAGATAAATCTGCCCTTTGAATATTTTAAATGATTTTTTATCATTGTTTAAAAAGAAAGAAAAAAAAGCCGAAAGCCCAAGATGATTCTGTATTTTACAAGTAGGTATGTAAACTTAATTTATCAAAATGCCAATAATTCCTCAAGACTTCTTGGGAAGAAAGAGTTTTGTGTATAACTGTAGTTCTACCTATAATAGATAATTCATTTATCTTTAGTTTCTAGTTTACGTACCTACCTATGTAAATACCTACCTAATTGGCTGGAGCTTGGACATTATTTCTCTCTGAGGACTGATGTACAGATAATCAGATTCATTCTCCATGCACTCGGGCAAGTACCTGACTGTTGGAAGATTAGAAGAATCTCAGGGAAGGAAATTCAATAGAAACTTTGGTTCGTGCTAATGTCGATAGAATATTCGCAACAGACGTCGAGAGGGACGGAGTTTAGTGACGTGCCTCCATTAAAACGATTTTTTATATGCGATATTTCGTACCAAATTCGTTGTTTTTTCTAAGCTTAACACGTGTGGAGTGTATGTTATTTATAAGACATGATTTTAACAAGGCTGCTGCAGTCTCAGGGTGCCTCTGAAACTCTATTTGGAGAAACCACGATATAAGAACAAGCAGCAAAGTAAAAATCTATAAGACATGTACCCATTATGACGTACGGGATCGAGTCCAGCACAGATACTACTGCGACCAAAAATGCGCTGAGAGTTTCAGAATTGAAGACCCTCAAGGAATACGAGGGTACGGAAATATGCGAGGTCGAGGACATAGTGAGATGGGGAAGGCAGCGAAGAAGGTTCTGGTATGCACAATGACATGTGAAGAGAATAGACTCTTCATGGCATTGCAAGGCCATTCCCATGGAAGACGGCTCCCGGGCAGACCACCAAAGAGGTGGAAGGACAGCTGGGAGTTGACCTCGCATGAGTCAAACCCCACCTCTTGAATTATTTATAGGCCACAAGGCCTAAATTAAGAAGAAGCAGAAGAAGATTTTGAAAGAATTGAGGGTTCCTACAGTAAATCTATAAAATATGATTTAATTATTGTAAACTACAGAAATAGTAACAAGCACTTTTGGACAAACAAAAGTTGAGAAATTAACTTTAGAGAAAAGATTGGAATGAAAATATCGTACTAAACTCAATCAAATGGAGGAGAAGCAATAGAATCAGAATAGATGCGTACAAAAATGGTGCTGAAGAAACACGCTGAAACTTTCCTGAGCAACAAGAGAAACTAAGATCTCAGTTCTTCAAGAAATTCAGATGTTATATGAAAACAGGGAGGAGTTGGAAACCGAAAGATTGTCTATTGGGTTGGGCCCTTACCGCGCGGCGTGCATAAAAAGACTATTCTAAAAAAGAAGGAGATGAATGTCAAAATGATCACAACTTACTTATTTTTTAATGTTTATTTGGTTTTCTAATCCGCGAGTTAAGAATGCTCTTCGGTGGATGATCGAGGCCGTCGTAATGGAGAATTAGCGAGGGATGTCCTCGGAGCGAGCGTATAGTTCGTTGTCTTGTTATTCAATTAAGCAGTGGTGGTGGATCCAACACGTTTTCTAGCATCCAGCGTCACTTCATTTCGTGTCTGTCTCCGTGTTGTTATTAGTGGAACGTGATCTCCTCTCGTTAGAGAGTACATGTGTTCTGTGGTGATCTCCATCGGTCTCTCTTTGTGGACCTATTTTTGGTTTAATCATTTCAAAAGAAACGTCATAGAATAATTGGTCTTTGTCAAATCCTTGAAAATATCTGTTGTTTATTTGGCAATTACTTAAGCATATTAACTTCAGATAGTTAATACGACGATTATCTTTTATATAAAACAGTTCAAAAATTACTTTATAAAATTACTCTTTAAGTAGGTACCTATGTTGGTAGCTTTTTGTTGTTTATTATTATTGATTTTTTAATGTGATATTATACAGAAAAAATTACAACTAATGACTCTAACAATTCATTCCTAATGTACGATTTTTAAATGGAACAAACCACTACGGGATTACGACCGTCTTCTACTGTTATTTCGAAGGCTGGCTTAGTGTGATCACTTTACGTTAACAACGTTCGCCATTAGGTGGTATTGTTTGTCTCCGAAACTCTTAATCATGAGAATTCTCAACATGTTCAACATGTAGAAAAATCTCATGTATGCAACAAGCAGAAATTTAATAATAAATAAAATATAGAGATAAAAGTTGGAAATTATTGAGAACAAGAGAGCAACCAAATTTAAAGACTGCGACTGCTGTCATATTGATATTATACATATTTTTTTTGATTTGTTAGTGGAATGAGATCATCCGATTGTGGATGGAATGCCAATGAAAAATAAATTATATAAGTAGGTAGGTAAAAACGATATTTGCAACGCTCAAGATGTATTATGTCGGGTCAGAATTAAAAAAATGGAGATAAAATGCATGAAGAATATGTAAAAAGATCTAAAAAATTGCATATATATATCGATTTCGGTGATTTTTCATGTTTAAATATCGCAAAATTCATTAGTTACTTTAATTGTATTCTCAAATAGAATCAGCCCTAGATGACTTTACCATTTTAAAACACAATAACCGAGTGAGGATAATCGTAATAATTACATTTCCCTTTGTCAGTGGCGACGAGTCTCTGGAATACAAATCATTGGGATGTGTTGATACAACGTCAAGTGAGAGGGTTGACGAGAGACTCCAACCCCCTCCGCTGGTACTTCCGCGACTCGGAATGCTAATTCATTTTCATTGGGATTGATTTTGTAATTTAATTACAAGACTAGTACCTATGTACCTTGATTATCTCAGTAAGTATAACTCGGTCAAAAAGTTGGACATTAATAATAATAATTATTTAGTCATTTTCTCGTTATTCAATTGGATAAGTTAACTGGAGAATTCGGGTTCGAGTCCCTGATGAATAAAAGTTGTGGTATCCCGACATTTAAAGATATTTTGACTCGGATTTAACCATATTGGTTGAATTTGTTTCAGGAATATAAAAGCACCAAAAAAACAGTACAATCAAAGGAAGGTATTGAAGAAATTTTATAATGTTTCAATTTTAATTTATTTATGGCTGCTTGTTGGGTTACTTTTGAATTTTTGTGTGAATTTTGGTGTTTTATTCGATAGAATTGTGTTAATGTGTTTGGAATGATTTTCTTTACTTGATTAGGTTAAATTTTTTTTTTCTTATATTTTTTTTTTATATTCTGATATCTCATATTGAGTTAATTACGTTTATTATTGTATTTGACGTTGTTTACGTATGCATCGTGTTTCTCTTTGTACCAGCTGTTTAGGAAAATAAAATGAAACAAAATTGTTTAAACTAAAAAATAAACCATTCAAAAAGTGTTGAAGAATGATCTTAAATACCTGTAGGAATTAAGGATATTTTAATTAGTTATAAATCATTTTAAAATAAGTATTCTCATAACTTAAAATGAGGGGTCCAAGGAAATGTTACGCGCAATAAAAGAGCATTTAACGCCTCTCAGCCACTGCATTTCAACTCGACTCTCACCTACAAGTGGAGGACCCTGTTACGTTGGCCCAGGCTGAAACGGCGGTTACATTCGGTCCCTGTGGATGCTAGGGTCAACAAGCCGAAGAGAGTACGGGGTGCCTTGCATGGCTGTCCAACATGCAGGGCATTTCCTTCACCTGATTCCTTTCCTCCTGCCTTCTATGAGCCCTCCCATCCATATTCACCTAGTCCTATCATTCCGGAAGGAGTAAACCTTTCTGCCCAAAAATCCTCAATCCAAGGTGTCATTCGACCCGTGCCGAGGGATGCGTGACTAACGGGTAGGTTAGTAACTAACGGAGGCTCCCTGATACCAGGCAACCTCAGGGTGACTTTTTGCCTTACCCCTACATGCAGGGATCTGTAGGGGCGGACTTTTATTTCCCTAGTTCTGGCTATGGAGGATGTACATGGCACCTTTGTAGAGCCGACCTGGTGTGATGGATATAATAGGTACTTCCACATCAGTGGTCAAAGTGGACATAAGTTCACATGATCAAAATAATTTGTTGCAACCGAGAGATGGGAATCCTATTGGGACCTATCTTTCAAAAAGAAGATTAAGGAGACCTTTTGCGGAGGGCAGGAGCCGGGAAGAGGCACTGTCACTCTGCGCTCCACGAATTCATTGAAGGATGTCACAATAGATCTTATTGGTCGCGGTGACTCAAAGGTCCTTTGACCTTCTTTACAAAAAAAAAAAAAAAAATTTAAAATGAAAAAAAAAAAAAAAAAAAAATATATATATATATATAATGAAGGTGATTTTCGTTCTGAAGGTCTTGAGTTCACACCCCCGGTGTTTTTCATCTTCCTCATTCACAATGGTTACGCGAAGTAATCCGAAAGGTTCGTGAAGGACCAGGCGCTTTATTAGGAAAAAGGAGCGATAGGGAGGGTTTGTCTCTGACACTCACGGAGACGCCAACTCTGGATCATGCGGCAGTTCTTGTGCACAAATTAGTCAAACAAAACAATAGCACGATAACAAACAACTCGATGTCACAATTATTAATCAACACAAAAAAACAATACGAACGATGTTTCAATATAATATTACGTTTCGACACTATGTTACCACGGCGAGGTATAATTTGTTACTGATCAAGGCCAGAGACATTGAGAAGCAGGGAGTTAGGTATAAGGGACAATTTTGACAATTAAGATTTTTGGATTTCAAGGAAAGCGTCCGGCGCAAACACACAACATTAGCTTTATTTTTTTTTGAAAGATGATTTTTTTTAACCTGTAATCAACTGTCAGATGTAAGCCGAAAAGTTAATCATGGTTACCGTTTATTTTTAGCGTAGTAGTAAACGAAGGGCTTCCGCTAGTATAAAAAAAAAATATAATAACCGCATAAAATAAACTGGTAAAGCGCCACTGTTGTAGGTACTTCACAACCATATTATTATAATCATCCCTCACATCCAATTCGATCTTATAGGGGGACTTCGTTTTCCTGTATCTTCCTGTTTGACTGAGTAAGTGGTTTGTTACTCTGAAAGGAAATTAGAAGAGTTTGGAACAAATTGTATGGAAATAACAACACAGGACGTGTATGTCCAATCTGAATAAACAGTTTAAAAATAAATAGTAGGTACCTACAGTTTACTGATTAAATTCTCAAGATACTATACCAGCTATAAAACCAAGTCAGAGAAACGAGATACAAATTTTTGATTTGTTTGCAACATGCGACAAATCGCTATCACAGTACATATTGAATATCGCTTTGGTTTTGATATCATGTGAAATTTAATAAATGGTTGCTTATTTTAAAATAAATAAATAAATTTACACTTTTCTATACAAAAGTGTCAGTAGGTATAGCCGATGGAACTTATTGCCTATTTTTTTCCTGTCAACCGGTCCTGTCCAATTTGTGACAGACCAACCCCGCAGTAGAAAAGTAAAAATAAAACTCTTGACAGAAACAGAAAAACTCTGACCCGACCGTAAATTGAACACGGGACCTCTTATTCTGAAGTCCAAGCCTGTAATACAAGTACCAGGAAATATAACAAAAAAATATATTCGTTACAGCATGCTTTTAGCGAAGTGAAAACATCTGGTTGAAAAAAAAAATGGATATTCATCGAAGTCTGAGCAGATTGTATTCAAAACATTTTTCAAACTGATTTTCCAAAATCTAAATAGGTACCTATGTGAACAAAAATTATAAGTTTATGTCTAGGTATTTCGAAGTTTCTGAGAAATATAGTAGAAAAGTAATATATTACACTGATTAACCAAATAATATTGAAATGCGTTGGATTTATAGAAAGGAGCTCGGACTTTTATTCTAATTGCATCGCAACATTACATTAAAATCAAACTACTTTCACATTTTTCTTTTGTGATTTCTGCTAAAGTGCACTTCGTTTGGCTCTCCTCCAACAGCCAGAGTCGCCAGCGTGTCGTTTTTCACCCGCCGAATTCAATTTGGTCCGGCATCAGGTACCTAAACAACGCTCAAAATACTGGAATATTTTGCTGTTTTCATACCACTCAAATATCTTTTAAAGTATCACAAAAGACCCGAATACTTTATATTTACTAGGGCTGTCACCTCTCAAAATAGTAAACCCGGAGTTTTTGAAAGGAGCAATAAAATATTCTTCTCAGATGACTACATTTTTAATCTTTACAATATAAACCCCTACTTTTTCTATATACTGAACAACAGTTTTATTCGAACACATTAATAATACTGCAAGTTTGTTTTATTTATTTAAATAGCTTTATAATACAGCATATAAGAAAAATAATATTGTTAACGAGATATCTGTAAAATTTTCGTAATTCAAAAGCTGGACGTAAGTTTCTCCATTTAATATCCAACCTGACCCGGAAACACGAGTAAACGTTGCAAACCCGGAGCCCGGAGAATCCGGGTCAAACCTGGAGAGGTGACAGCCCCAGTCATAACTTATACCCATTCATCTTTCGTCAACACCGCTGTTATTTTATTCTTCTTTTTGAGGTGTAAAAATATTTTCTTGAAATCTTCGTACAAAATAAACAACACAAGGTTATCAACCCTACAATACAACTCCTTCACAATAATCAATACAGCAGAGAAGGCAACGGAAAACCACTCTGGTTAACCTTTTTGCTGGAAATAGCCAAATCAAGGAATATGGCTTTGCAGTGGTGGTCGCTCGGACATGGGGTGACTCGATATTGCACTCAAGGAATAAGAATATGAACATGTATTTCTACAGCAACTACACGTCTTGCACACAATATTGATTTGAAAAATATAATTCTCGTTAGTGGAGGTCAATTATTTGTGAGTGACTCATGTAAGAAGTGTTGGTGTCAATATGTTCGTTCGGTATATAAACGCACCAACGTACACGTGTAGGTATATGAACAGTTGATTACGATCACGAATCGATGTGAGGTCGATTGTAAAAAGTGCACTTAAATACAATATAGTAATTAAAAATTGTATAAATTATTAAAAAAAAAAAGTTTTCATCCGTAAGTTTTTTCGGAAGACGAAGATACGGGGACGCTAAGGAGAGAAATTACCTACTGAAATAGGGTAGACTACATGAAAAATTTGGGAAGAATATTATTTGTACCAGATTTGTCGAGCCATTTCAAATTATTTTAAAAACAGTTGACAAACACTTGCACTTAAAATGGTCCTTTGAGCCGGATGATTTATATCACATTATAGTGTATTTTTTATGTAGGGAACTTTTTTAACCCATCACGTCGTATCTCTTAAGAAAGTAGTAGGCAGAGAGAACGAACCTCCACTCATTTCTATCATGATGGCACGAATCAGCCGGTTGTGCACTACATAATATTTAAAAACGTAATAGCGCGCGTTAACATTTTGACAGGTATTCTGTTCTCTTATACATAAAATCGAATACTATACAAGTACGTTAATATTGAAAAAAAAACCCAAATAACATAACGTTTTTCTTGGTCCATCAAATTTCGTTTCGTTTTAATAAGATGATTACAATTTATTTATGAAAAAATAAAATATGCGACATCACCTGAAACTTAACGGATAATATTTTATACTTGAAGTACTGCTGAATTATGCGTAAGAAATCGTTTTCGTTGCGTTAATCGTTTGACAAATTCACACCAATATTTTCCTATGGGTCTCGTAAAATAACTTACATAATAAATTATCTCTCCATTTCATATACAAGTACGTTCTTCGAAAACACTGAGGACAAATTTATAATTTAAAATTCCTTTGATATTAATGTTGCTCATCAATATTGGATATTTTGTAATCGCTCTCAAGTTCCCTCATTCGTAGCTATACAGGTGGACTGACGTGAGTAGTCTAGTCATTATTTGAATAAAGAACAAAAATGGCGGTAGATAATTACTTTTTAAAATAAATATTTTGTCTTCATTATATTTAGGTAGGTACCTATTTGAAAAGAGTCACAATCAAATACATTAATTCTGTTTTCATAATCTGTTGGATCCACTGATCTAGGCCCACCATTCTCGATCACCCTATCCGTCCAAATTTGAATGATAGATGAAATAAAAAAAAAAATGGAACGTGTTTTGCAAAGCTCGCCACTCACGAACACTCCAAATAGATGTTATCCAATGGTTTAAATTTTGGTTTTGGGGCCGTCCATTAATCACGTGATGTTTTTTCGCATCTTTTTTATGATATTTGGTGATGTTTCAGAAGATATTCTTTTAGTAATGAATTTATAATGTTAGGATTTAAGTTTTAAGTGCGTTTTTTCTTAGTTATTTCTTTAAATTCATCTAGAAAATTGTGATTTTTCCAGACTCCCATCCCCCCTTTCGAGCTCACGCGATTAATGGACGGCACCTTTCCTCATTCACGGAAATATTTTTCTCAGATTCTCAATAATCTGCATAAATTCAATATTTTTATCTAAAAAATAATGTAAGTACTTACCAAGAAAAATAATTATGCAAGTAGTACTTAGGTACTTAGATACTTAGAATTTTTCTAAATTTACATTATGTGCCTATATTGTAAAGCTGAAAGCCGTTAACTTACCAACGAATTGCAATGTAGCTTAGGTATTAATCAACTGTTGCAAAAAAAAAAAATAAAGTGCGTTCATGAAAGAAAGTTAATCGAGCTAAAAAAAAAAAGTGTGGTTTTCCCTTTACGTTACACCCATTATGACGGCGTGTATAGAAACTTTATTCACAAAGAATCGCAGGGTAAGGTATAGGAAATATCTTTTGATCTTCCGTTTTGGTTGAAACGATTAGGCCGTGGATGATAATAAGTCCTTCACGTGATTTATTTGTATAAGATAGCCCCTCCGAATAGCTGAAATAAGCCCGGCTTTTATACGAATTATTTAGTAGTATGTTTTACGGTACAAATAAACAAAAAATTATTGGATTTGGCTTTTATTTGTGTTTTCAATGTGACAAAATAAAAGGTTTTTCAAATATAGCCAAGTATTTTTTTTTTTGACTATTCGACCGTCTAAATAAGCTTTCTGCCCCACGTAAGAGGTATTTGTACTAAATTTTACGAGAATCTAACGCTTTTCATAGCCATTGACTTAGGTACCTACCTAGTTTTATGAACGCCTTATGAAATTCAATAGACGATGTCATTATTTGACAGCTCATAATGTAAGACCGCTATAAAGTAAAATCGAATACATGCGATTTGAGATAGAGCAGAAAAGATTAAATTTGCCATGTCCAAAAAAAAGACGCTTCGGGAATGCGACAACGCATCGTCAATGAAATGGAGAAAGAGTCGAAACTCATCGTTCCCGGATTGATGATGAGCTCCTGCACAAAATTGGTCTTAATTCTCCGAAAAAGAGTTAGAGGAAGATAAAGAAAGAAATACAATGGACAAGATAGGTAGGTATTTTGTTAAATAAATCAATTTCAATTTACTGATTTTTATTGGGAACATCGATTCGAATCCGACATTTCGTTCGAAATTCAAAAAACGACTTGTACTAGGGGTACCTATTAGGGAAGAAGAACACTAATATTGTCTATGAAATCCCTTAATCCAAGGTCAAAATACCTAATTTTATTATTGAGCTCTGTAACCGAATCCATGAAGTAATCTCGCAACAAATAATTTTTATTGCTCGGTAAATATCTACTAAATAAATGGCGAAGTGAAACGAATCTGGCTTGTGTGGTCAAGCGTTTATTTTGTGTGTCAAATAAAGAGTTATGAAATTGGAAGTAACATAATATTATTTGCTCAACCAATAAGGAAAAGGAATAGAGTATAAATCGAATGAGCACAATGTCAAGGGTATTCAATGATCATAATAATATTTTTATTATTTTAAATAGAGTCTAGCAAAATATAAAAAATATTTACTAAATATTTTGATATTCATTATAGGCAGGTAGGTATATTGTTTTTAATAAAATTTATTGGTTATTGAACATGCAACTTTATTGTATGATTGTGCCATTTCAACTAATTAACTTTCATCTTTGTCACAACACTTACTTCCATACCACATTCCTTCTTCATATTTTCATTCCGTTAGGTAAGAAAATACCATGTAGGTACGTTCCTTAGTTCTGTTTTGGTTTACTTAATTTTCAAAAGATGGTGGGTTGGCGCGGTATAAATTAAATAAATAAAATTAATTAATTAATTATAAATCAAATGACTAAAGTGGACTGTATGCTTGGTATGCTGTGCTGGAGGAGTGGTGCGACCAGCTGGAAAGAAATGGATCAGGAAGAATGGACTAACCTTAAAACTCCACGGTGATCTCCTTTGCTGGCCAGCTCTTCTTTGTTTAAAACACAAAAAACATAAAACAACACAGCACAATTGATAATTATAAAACGCGGCGCGGATGGTTCTTTTTATTATTAATATAATTTTAGAAGAGTAGATCGAAAAATTGATTATTTTCTAAGCGGTGCGATGCGGTTGATTTCTTATTGAAAACTGTTGTCACTTATCCTGGTTAGCTAGAGGTAGGAACCAAAAAATGGGTAACAACAAATTGATGGAAAAAATGAGATGGAAAGGACAGGTAGTTACTGGCAACACCAGATGGCCTTTTGGATATTGACAGCTAATGGCGACGGTATAAAACACGTTGTAGTAAATAATACATTAGATAGAATTAATAAAGTTAGTGATAAAGTATAAACATCAATTGTCGTTTCTTTGTTTTTTCAGATAGGATAAGTGTGTACCTACTATATTATAATTGTTGTGAACCTCGTTTTGTTTATGTAATTCAGGATTAATAAACAATATTTTAACTTTGTTTTTTCAGAAGAAACTAAATTATGTTTTAATATACTTCAGCGTATATTTCACCTCCAGATCATAATCACATTATATATATAGTTGAAATAATTTTATTACAGTGGGCGTCATAATATTTACTGTAGTAGGTATGTAGTATGTAGTAGATAATTAATTCTAGGAAAAAGGAAGATGAAGAAAAATAACTTAATAGTCACGCATTTTAAATAGTTGGCAGCCCAAGGTTTGGACACCGGAATAGACCATTTTCTTTTAAAAGTCAAAGCTCAATGATTGTAGAAGATGTCGAAATCATTTCCAACTTTTCGTGAGTCTAGATTTCTGATCAAAAAGTTAATCTTTTAAAGCAAATGAGACATTTATGTTGTATTCCCCTGTAGCACTGCCGTTGCGACGTTTGAATCGCCGTGTCTGGTTGGGGAATAAGAGTTAACAAACACTTTACATAGAAATCAATTTATAATTAAACTTTGAACCTTATCTTGGTTCTTTACCATGGGAAATATGGGTAGATTCTTACAGGTGACGACATATTGTTGTTCCTCTCATTGCACCTGTGGGCTGTTACGTAGTAAGAATCTACTACTGTGCCTGAACCTTCTAACAAAGAAAACGTGGATCGATTTTAATTAGATAAATGTAGCTGAACCGAAATAAGCTTCATTTTATTCAGCAATGATTTTTCAATAACAAATTACGTTTTGAACTCCATGGAATAATAGTTGAGTAAAATTATGAACAAAATTTTCATCTCATTTAAGTATAATTTAGTAGATAATTATGGTTTGGAATATTTGTAGTCAATCTCATTTTTGCGATATTTTTTATAGATCGGTTTTTGTTGCGGTTCGATCTTCTCGGTAAACCGATTCTTCTTGTTCGTGCTAGAGCCACTGTAAAAGTATGAGAAAAATTGTGAAGGATGAAGCTTTATCTTCATGAAAAATGAGAAATGCGCCCTTATTAAATAGCTGGTCGTAGATAGAAAAATAGAGGGTAAACGAGGTATGATGAGTCATAACTACTACTTGATAAAAAAGTTATATTCTAGTAAGATGACGATGAAATAAAGAAAGAAAATTCGAATAATAATTGTAATTTATTTCAAATTAAGAGTTTTAATGTGTATTTTTCCTTAAAAATTATTAAATTTATGGGAAGAATACCTACATAAGAATATGAGAATGATACTGAGGTGTGGAAACGACGGACGAAAATGAAAAAAAATTTTACACTTGTGATTTCTGGCAAAAATGTTATCTTCGTATAACTGTTTTTCGAAGAATTGACTTTCGTAAAATTGTGCTTTCGAACAATTGTTTTTCAAAAAAATTTCATTTAACCGGATAGAATGCAGATTGGATGTTGGCTGAGAACAACGCTGAACAGTAGTGAAACTCACTACTGAAAGCTTGTGTCGTGAAAGAGGAAGATGGTCGGCATCTGGGATCGAACCACGACGTCCGCTGTACGATAGCCGGCGTTGTAACCGCTGGGTCACCAACCACTTTTACTTCATAATTCTCTATTTAGATCATGGAGTAGGTGTTAAATAATAAAATGAGAACAAATAATCGTGTCGGGTTATAAAATATTTAAATAATGTAACAACACAACTTCATCACCATGAAGAGCGAATATAATAATCATACTTTTTTTTCTTATTTTTATTGAGGCCGTATAATAATACTTCTAGAATAAAACAAAAATACCTTACAATGAAAAACAAATTAAAATTTAGAACAATAACTAATAATAATTAAATACATTAACATTTATTCAATTGAGTAGTATGAATTAAACAGTATAGGTACCAACTGAAGGTAATAATTGATTGCCAATTTTTCAACGGAATCAAACGCTTTCTGGTAAATAAAGTAACTTATGTATAAGAATCTATTTGTCGTAATACGCAATATGATGAACGTACTTGTCAACAATACTATATAAGCTGTTTGTGCCTTCGTGTCTGCAGAGCGGTGTGAGAAAGACGAAACGTAAATAAATAATCAAATTTCCATATCATCAAGCGTTCAACGGTTTGTGGGGAAGAGGGATGATTGGCTGGAGTGGGAGGAGGGGATGAATTATTGATAACATCGCGATCTTCGATGGCTTTGAAACTGATGGCGATATCTACCTTTCATTGCAAGAAATTTAATTACACTGTTTAACTCAATACCCATTCAACTTCACAGAGATGGGAATATTTAATAATTTTATGTAAATCTTTTAAGTCGATCTAAAAATAGCGAGTCCTTTACACTTTACTTCTATCGTACCCTCCGGAGCATTATCTCGTATCTGATATTTAATAAAATTCGCCTTTCAATCACTGTATGTATGTATGTATTTTATTTATGATAATTTATTCAAAACAGATTTTTCTTGTAGAATATTGGAAAATATAAAAACATACGACTTTTTCTTATTCATCATCACAATTTGTGAAACATACGTCATTGTAAAATGAGACAAAACGCGGATCCGACATATGAGAATCAGATTGATGCAAATTCAGCTGTTCTCACCGTATTTTGATAGTGAAGCAAGGTATATTTTTTGTTCCATGGTTTTGGTCAGGAGCTAGGATTCCCGACCATACATTTTTATTAAATGAATTTGTGCTCACTCAATATGAAATCTGACTCATTCACAATAAGCTACTTAAAGCGTGTGTCGTGAAAGAGAAAGATGGTCGACACCTGGGATCGAACCCACGACCTCCAAAAGTACGAAACAGATCGAAAGTCGGCTTCGTAACCGCCAGGCTACCAACCACTTCAAATGGATCGCTTTTAACAGCATGTCCAATGTATGGAATCAGTCGGCGCTAAGAACACTCTATTTCGTCTCAATAATTCTCTAACTTAACTATGATCCGTGCTAGACTACAAAAATGCATTCATATTACCTATTCCCAAATATAATAGACCTATTTTTTTTTTATATTTCGTCGTGTATCCGTAATATCGCTATAATATGCATCGCACCGACACCTGATTGCGAGATATCGGGTTCGAATCCCGCTATAATTATTTTGGAAAAAATCAGTTTTGTAAATTTCAGTCAGTATTAAACATGTGTGGGACGCTTTGGAAGAGTGCATGCCTCCGAAAAATCATTTTATAAATGAAACAAACATCCGAGACACTGCACAGAAAAAAAAAATATCTCAGGTCAAGAGGATTTCTCTTAAGTTGAGAAACTACAATTTCATATATAACGAAAAAATTATTTTCTCAACCTTAGAAAATTTTCATCTTCGTTGAAAAAATTATAATTTTCAGAACAAGATTTTATTTCTCAATTCAAGAGAGATATCATTATAGAAGAAAAAAAAATCTCAAGGAGAAGAAAAAAAATTTTAGTTCAAGAAATTAAAACTCTCAAAACAAGTATTTAAACGTAAAATTCTCAATTCAATAATACATATTTCTTCATTGAAGATATGAAATTTCTCAAAATAAGCTACTATTTTTTTAACGTAAGAATACATGCTCTTCATGAAAGAGTATTAATTCTCGGAACAAGTAAAATATTTTCTCAATCGAAGAATGAAGTTTCTCTGAATGAAATTTAAATATGCTTAAAGTGAGAGAGTCATATCTTAATCCAATATGTTAAACCTCTTTATCAAAAACTTTATGTTTCTTCCTAATAATAAATAATTTTTTGATGTACATAAGAGTATTATTTTTTATTTCAATTTTAAAGGTGGCTACATACCATGCAAAGTTGTCAAAAAATTTTATTTACAATATTGTGAATATTTAAAGATGGTAAATAAAAAAATCAACAACTATACATAATGTTACCATGTAGCTACCTTTAAAAGTGAAATAAAAAATAATATTCTTATGAACATCAAAAAATTATTTATTATTACGAAGAAACATAAAATTTTTAATAAAGAGAATTAACATACTAATTGGATTAACGTAATATGTGTATCGAGCCTGTAAGGAGTCTGTTAAAAAAAAACAATAAATTTTATTTTATTTATTTATTTTTTCAATTTAAGGTGCTAGCCGTGTATGTATTTATACATATTTTTATACAATTCGTCAAACAACAAAGCTTTGACAGACAGATGGAAGTGTAAAATAGTTATCAGGAATGTAAAATCGCATCGCCAGGTAAAATAGTTATCAGGAATGTAAAATCGCATCGCCAGATGAGTATTCCAGTCGAAAGCGATTCTACTACATCCATCGTCATTTGTATAAAATTTTAAAATAAATAACAATATTAAAGACAATTATATGACAGTAATAAGCCCTCCAATTCTAAACATTCACACAAAAATAAATTATTTAATTCATTATGGATATATAATATGAAAATAGTGAAATAATTTTTGTCAGATCAAGTGAGAAATTCGATTAACATGTAGATATAATGATATTTAAAAAAAAATTAAGAATGTCTAAATATAAGCAGGTCAAGTAAACATAAATTATAATGCAGTAATGACAATGATAGTGAGTCAGTTAGTAATTAAAGTTAAGTTAAATAATTTACTTTATCAAATTATTTCAGTCAATAAAGGTAGAAAGTTAATTATAATTAATTAAAATCAACATTTGCAGTTTCAATAAAATGTAAGTTTTTGTAGATTCTACAGTGTACCTACCATCAGTTCTTAAATGATAATCATGCTAAAAAAATACATTTGAATTACATCTACAAATTAATAATTTTACTGAAATATAGGTGTGCTTCACTGAGTTAATACAAGAGTATGTAATTTATGATATTTATATTTTACACCATTAACTGAATACCATTCAACATAACTTTTTCTTGACAATTAAATTTTTTTTTTAAATTATGGAGCTTCCAAAGAAGATATTCCTTCTTCTTCGATGGCGCTACAGCTCAAATCGAGCCTGGGCCTCCTGAAGATAATTCCTCCTGTCCTCTACTGCAGACCGCCAATCCGTCACCTGCATAAGCTGTGCCGCACCGCCCGCACCCTTCCTAATATTGTCTTCGCATCTGAGCCTAGTTCTTGCAACTAATTTACACTTGGATGACACTCGAGGAACCTCCTGGTGATGTCATTCTCTGCAGATGCCCGGCTCACTTCTTCTCGTTATCTGAAAAACAATATTCCATTACTATGTATCTCAATAAGATCACGGCCTGCTCACGAAGATAAATGATGAAGATAATATTTTTTACTAGAGTGGCAAGTTGTACAATTGTAATTTTTTTACATTCTTTATAAATTACAATACCATTTATTGTTATTATATAATATAGGTAATATTGTAACTGTCAGTAACAAAGAAAGAGGAAATTGTGAAGTAGAAAATGTCAAGTGTAATGACTTACCAACACATTACTTCTGGGATCCTCCAGAATGGGCCATTGACTCAAAAACGTTGCCTCTGTTTTATCAGTTTATGTTCTTCGAAGTTGAAATGTTGATTTCCACTTTCTAAATACTTCATCCCATGGTTCTCTCTTAAATTTAAACCATATTAAACCTTCATCGTGGTACGAATCTAAAAAATAATAAAATATATACATAATTTGTAGAAAATAGAAGCATAGCCGTTTATTGGCAAATAAATAAATAATAATTACTAACCATTGATTTCTTCGAGAGGTGATAATTATTGTTTCTGGATTCGGCAGTCTGATTCAGCGATCTTCATCACACAAGATGTTTCCTACATTGTCTATAAGCTTGCTCTAGACTGCGATGTACTTTCTTCTTATTGCCTCTTTAATTGGTCTTGCGAAGTATGACCTCTCTGCTTTTTTGGAAATTAATGGGTAGTCCTATGACTTTTATATTCTATTCATCATTTATTATACGGCTGAAACGACAAAATGATTATTTAACTTAACATGTCTTATAACATAGAAACCACTATGTCAATGATTCATACTCAAACGGGCTCATACAAATTTTAGGTTAGATTGTCCAAAACCGGTGGTATACGCTAATACATACTTGAATGAACATTTTTGACAGTATAATATACAGATATACACTAAAATAAGTCGCAAAAGGTAAAGCTTTAGTTGAGTCATTCCTAACGATTTCAAAGTTATTTTATATACGATCTGAATAGGTTAGGTTGAAGGTTACGTAGTTAAAAAGTCGGGTTAGATTAGGTTAGTAAAATAACTAAACTAAAGTTTTACCTAGCAAAAGTACTAAATTATACCATAAATACATTCATATACATTCTATAAATGAAAAAAAATCGATTACTTAACATATTTTTTATGATTGACCATTGAAAAGTTTTAAACATACTTACATAAACAATGTATTCAACCGACAAAAATGTTAGTGCTTTCTCTTCCGACACTGAAGACTTTAAATCATAAAACACTTCGTCATTCGGATTAAACAAATTATCACTCTTCCTTTTACAAAACTTCACACCGAATCGCACAAAAAAAAAAACTAGATTTATAACAAAAAATAATCGTACACCATCATAATACTTTCTTGACAGTTGAGGTTGACGACAACACAATGACAATACATAATATCAAACCCGAGTAACGACACGAAGATTGCCGAATGGTCGGAGTATCGTTAAAAGCCGAACTATGACATTCCTGCATACTATCCGAAGACGCGTCGATGCCGTCGCAAAACATACCTAATGGAAATCCCCGTTTATATGGATAGCGGACACAAAATAAATTTACGCTCGGGGCTCGGCTCTTCATTTGAGACTATAATTTCTTGAATCAACAAAACGTTTTCTTCAATGAAAGTTTTGTGTTTTTACTTAATCCAAGATATTCAAATTACTTAGAATGAGATAAAATCTCTTAGATCAAGAAAACAATGTTTATTAAAATGAGAAAAAAAATTCTTTGATTGGAGATATGTGGTTTACTTAATTCAAGGAAATATTCTTAACTTAAGACAATAAACTCTTGAATTGCCTGAGACAGTTTAAATTCTTAGATTGAGAGAATAAAATCCAGTTGTTTTTTCTGTGTGAGGACGGCGGGGAATCGAACCGAACAGTACCCCTATTCTGTAGCAAGTGTAGGGTAGTCACTTGAAAAAAGTGACTATTGGGCGATACATTTTGTATGAAAAACGTCACTTTTTTTCAAGTGACTACCCTACACTTGCTGCAGAATAGGGGTGTGTCGGTGCGAATCATTTCATAGAAATAATACGGAGGGACTCTTCCAAAGCGTCCCACATATTTAATACCTACTGAACGAGATTTACAAAATTGAATTTTCCATTCGCAATTCAAAAAAAAAAAACGAAATCGACAAAATTAGTAGGTACAGCGGGAATTCGAACCCGAGATTTCTCAATTAGATGTTGGTCGACGCATATTATAGCAGTATTACGGATACATGACGAAATTAAAAAAAATATATATATCAGTTCTACATTTGAGATGCTATGGGCAGAGAAATATCGATTTCCTGAAAAACAGCGCAAAAATTTATCATAATAAGTACCTAATATTAAATATTCGTAATCACGTCATGGTATTGAAAGTTCATGGTACAAGCATATGTAAGAGTTCACTACTAAGTATATTATTCAGTTAATTACAAAAACTTGGCTCTGTTCGAAGTATTCTTTGGAACTTTCAAAACGTGCGACTTCTTACCAGTAATAGTGTTATTATACATGCACTTTGCAAACTGCATGGAACTTGCAATCTGGGTTAGAATGTTCGCCTTATTTCCAGTTACATCGCCTCTTCACAGTAAAAACTAAGCTTAATGGGAAATGTTTGAACAGGCATGTGTAAGCTCTTGGTTCAGAAGAACACTGCCAGTTGAATAACATCAGCTAGAAGCTTTGTTCAATATTCATTCAGAAAAAAAGCTCAGACAAGAAAACAAATAAAATATGGAATTTATCTATGAGATTATACTTTGTGTTAAGTTTTATTTTTTTTTATAATTTCAAAATTGATGGGCGATATCCAAAATGAAACAAAGGTGTAATGGAAGTCGAATACAATCTGTAGTCCTAGTATAAGTTTTCGATGATCGAATATTGAAACGATCATCGAAAGAGTTTCGAAAAATTTTCATACTAAAATGATCGAATGATTCGATCGTTTGATTTTAGAACACTATTTACACGCTAATAAGCGCTTATTTGCGTGCAACTAGCTTTCGATAAAACCCGTACTAGCCCCACTGTATATGTATGTATGTATGGGTTCCGCTCATTAGTGTATTATTAGTTACTTACTTAATCCACGTTCGCTACGTTCAGTCTACGATTCAGGGGCCTTATTCTTGTAATGTTTGAATTGCAATCTAGTTGAAAAGATTCTTAAAATGGCGGCTCGGATAAGGATTGGACCAATCAGAGAGAAAGATGGAGTGTCTACAATATGATGTAGCCCATCGTGGAACGATGATGACACTCCACCTTTCTCTCTGATTGATCCAATCCTTATCCGAGCCGCCATTTTAAGAATCTTTACAACTAGATTGCAATTCAAACGTTACGAGAATAAGGCCCCAGGATAACCGTTGTCACTGGAGGTTGCATCGTTCGTACTGGGACGGTTTCGCTTGTTAAAAAGTCGATATTATTAGTGAACTAATAGCAGAACTATCAGAACTAGTAAGTCATTCATCATTTGATTTTCCCATAACTCAGTTATATGGTCGCTTAAAGGGTCCAACTTTAGTTTATTCGACATGCTGTAGCAACAGTTGTATGTCGGATCATCTGATACTATTAATTTCCAGAAGATACCTTTTGTTATTAATCGTCATATGTAGCAACTATCGACTTGCCGCAGAAAATTTTAAGTACCTAATACGCCCGATTCTATTTCACTAACTTAAATAAGAACGTTCCAATTTTAAAAAGTGCACATAGGTACCTATTCTATAAAAATTAAGAACGTTACTAAGTAGACTTACGAGTATATTCAAATTAGTTCATTTTAATTCATGTGAACTTAATTCTTAAATTTTGAAACGTTCTTATTATTTTAGTTCGAACCAAAACAATAATAGGGGATAATATTTTCCGTAACTGGATTGTTTTTGTAATATGTTAAAATTATGTCGAATGGGGTTAAACCGTTTCGATAGAAATGCCTAGTTACAGACGAGCTTAAACAATAAAACATATACATAATATAATAGACTTGTGGCATAGGCGCCGACTTCAGATCAAGAGCACCCGGGTTCAGAATGTTTCTTTGTTTTTTTTTTCACTTGAAATTACTATATTATGCTCAGATTGGACGGGAACAGTTGACTGTTAGGGAATACTTCAAGGAATTCCGCTGGCTGTACTGACAGCTAAGTGTTTTTTTATGTAGGTAGGTAGGTATTCTTTTTTTATTTAAAAATATGATTTGGTACTGAAAAAATATGTAATCAAGGTATAGTGCTAAGTTTGTAGCTATATTTTTCTATCTACTTTCGTTATTTCTTACTTCATAATACCTCACATACTTACGAAGCAATACCTTATTCGATTGTCATGACCAGAATGGAAGCTTGTTAAATGTATTGACCCCACTATAAGGCCCTGGGGCGTTTTTCTGTTACACGACCTGTCGAAATAATACATCCTTTTATTATATGGTACCCATTTATTAAAAAAAAAAACTTTTTTTGCAAACCAGCATTACCGACAGACGTTTTCCTGTGGTAATAAGTTAATTATCTTTGGGCCAATGTTACTCCGACCGATGCATCTGTTTTACCATATTATATTTTACACCCTAATTCTGTCAATAGCACCAACTATCAAACAACTGACAGCTTACCTCTGTCAAACGCCAATTTAATTTCGAAGTTAGAATTAAATCATATTGTTTAAAGCACAAAGGAGGTAATCTACTTTAAGTTTTCTTATATTTTCAAATGATTCGGGCAACTTTTTAATTTTTTTTTTTAATAATAACCTTCTCCTGACAAAAGCAAACGCAGCTCACGCTTGATGCGATGACCAAGGAAAAAAGGGCTCCATTTTTATATATAGAGATATAATAGCATTTAAAATGCCCTAAGGAACAATTAAATATTGACAGAAAATATGATCCATGTAACACAAAAGAGGCAACATGGAAGGACTGTTGACGTGGCTTTAATTAAAGTTGTTATATTTTTGATCTATTATGTTCGAGTATGTTGAAAAAGGTTCTGGGTGGGCTAATGGTCATTCGACAAATAATAATAATACAATAAGTATAACAAGCGAATTAATTAGATCAAAGGAACATCATACTAAGGTTCGAGCATCTGACGGAATTAAATTCGAGTTCCAAGAATGATAATGAGACAAGTCAGACAAAATAACTTCTTTGCGTTAGTTATTGTTTAGCCTTTGTTTGAGTTAAGAGGGGAAATTATTTCTCATTACGCAAACGGAATGGAATCGCTAATTAATGTAATGAAGTATCTTTTTACTCAGGTGTGCCCCCTCCCTACTCGCGGAGTTATTCTTCTATTTTGTTCAAATTAAAGAGGACGTCGTTTGTCTTACAATTCATTCTAATAATTCATTTTCAAAACGAACATTTTCTCAAGTTCGTTGAGAATTCGAACGATGAATCATAAAAATTATATTATTAATTAATTAATATTTTTTGACATAGCTATCTATGAAAGTTTTTCATCATCTTGTAGATACTTATGTTTTTGCTTTTATTTTTAAGGTTAGTTTTTCGCCAAATCCGGTAGGAGTCTACTGGATTAATCGATTTATCTAATATCGAACTTTTGGTTTAATCAATTGAATGTTGGAAAAATATACTTATTGGTAGAAATCGCTGTTACCTATCTCTATTTCATATATCATAAACGTATAGATACTCGTAACATACGATTGCAATTATTTTCTTAAGCCATGAACCAGTTTCGAACGGAACTTCAATAATTTCAAAATCTCACAGTAACATAAATAAATAGGTGCGGATTTCTCGATAAACGTTAAAAAACTCACTTTATTCAGGATAAGTTAGTTTTTTACAGTCAGCAGTATACAAGTTAAAGATTTAATAAAGCGAATTATGAACAAAGCACTCAGAGTGGTTTTCAATCTGAACAGGCTTACAAGAACAAAAGAAGTCTACGCACTGGCCAATGTTTATAATCTAGATGAACTGATTCAGTCTGAGAAAGCAAAGATGGTTTATAAATTGAAAAACAAACAGATAAAATCATATCAAACAGTGATGTTCATGCGTACAGCACGAGACAGCGAAATCACTGTAGAGTGGAGAACGTTCCAAGAACCGATAGAAACATAATATGTTTATTATATGGATTTCTCTACTCTGCTCTCCTGATATTTAATGAGTTGCCGGAAAAAGTAAAGGGCTGTGGGAGCGGAGCACTGTTTGTGAAGCGTCTCAAGAATCATATTTTGGAAAGGCGAGAGTGACCTAATCTTGTCCTAAAATAGTGTTTTATAGTAAATAAAAAAAGTACAACCCAATACCAGCACCTGGTGCTGTCTGGGATTATATTTCATTTGTATTCTTATATTTTTTATTTATTATTAACGGTTTTATTTTATTAATTTGTTATTGTTTTTATGCTTTTTGATACAAATAAAAAAGTATAAAAAAAAATTGTCAAACCTTCCTATGGAAAAGTGTCCTGAATCTTCAAAAAATCAAAGATGTTGAGAAACAAGAGTCCTTAGAATAGAGAGCAAAGCTACTTGCTTTTAGATTTCCAGGACCTTGCTGATTATATAGATGCTTGCTGCACCTGTTAACACGTAGACTTAAACTGGTTTTAGCATTCACCTAAAAGCTATAGGTACGTGAACACCCATTTTTGGCATGTGAAAAAACATCATGTAACGAAACGAAGCCTTCGAAATTCTGTTTAAAAAAACCAATGTATTTCATATTTTTAAGCACCTACCTTTATTAGAGTTACGAATAGGTATAATTTGTCAAACCATTACAAATTACATTGCCGCATCTATAATTCATATCTAATAGCTATCGATTTCTTCTCAATTCAACAAAGTTTTACAATCCTTTGGGAGAAAAGTAACTGAAGTGTGTTTTTGCTAAAACTTTTTCTGAATTGACGTTCCTAAGAGAATATCGCCTACTTGAAACAGCCGAGTAACGCAGGCACAGAGACATTTTGATGGATTGATTTGTAGCTGACCATAAGTTGTTTTCATAGATGGATAAGAACATAACCAGTACGTGATAATATTTTAATTAATTTCCCTATTGTTAAAATCTGACAATTTGGCAGCCACTGACCAGTCATGAGAATATTCGTCGTAGGGTGCGTTTACACCAAACAAACATGTAGAGCCGGATCCAGAACAAAAGCATTCTCTCCTGAAACCAATCAAACAGCAACGAGCAAGAATTAACACCAAGCTAATGAATGGGCGATGATAGATTACGCGAGCCAGAGTTCTAGTTGTCAGTATCAACAATAAAGAACGAATGCTTCATCTTCAGCTCTGGCTCTACGCTCGTTTGATGTAATAGCACCGATTTACAAAAATGGAACAAGACAATCTAAAATGCATTATTTATTATTTATTTATTCTCCTCCCCTTCTATTCAAACGGTAATAATAAATACATTGGTATTAGAAGGGCAAAATACAAAAGTTAAAACAAGTCATTCCTGCATTATCAATAAACGTGCAAAATAAGTAATACATACTTGATTTATACAAAGTGTTCATATTGTCATACTATCATGTTTCTGTACATTTAAGACATTTAATCCATGCATTGCAGTAGTTATCATTTATAATCCTTGTATTGTTCCGAATAAAATTTCAAAAATACAAAAGGCAATAATTCATTTCATCATCAAATTTTACACGCATACACACACCCACAACATCCTCTCACACAACCTCTCATACACAACTTTCAATGGTAACAACTTACTAATAATATAATTTACATATTTATACGTGGCTATTTTGTAATTGTGATTTTCTTGGTCAGAAGGTTTGTTTGATTTGCACCTCCATTGCGGCCTCCCAATATCCCTGGATGTTTCAAGTATCTAAGTTCTCCCCTCATCCAACATTTATGCACAAAAAGAAAGTAGTTTTGAATATTGATGGAATAAAGTTAAGGGTTCAGATAAAAGCCCAAAGTTGACTTCATCTGTCGTGACAAGAAAAATAAAGTTTTTCGCTAAACTAATTAATTTTCAAAATGAACAAAAAAAAATCAAAATGTTGAGCTTTAATTGACAACCATAAATCAAGTCTAGTGCAGAAATATAGAGCAAACATTGACATTAAGCAACCGTTAATGATTTTTGCATTATGTTGAAACTTCTCTTAAGGAAATGAAAACACAGAAATGGAACTAAATTTTATGATATAAGTAATAATTAACGAATTTATCGTGCATACTTGGTGGAATTATTTAAAGAAAGTAAATAATTTTAATGAAGAAAAAAATTGTTTGTTAAAGAAACTAGTAATTTCTAATAACTGGAAACTAAAAGTAGTCTCTTTGTCACCTGTGAACTTGCAGGAGTGTGCCTGCGAAATCAGTCAGGGTATTAAACAATCTGGGAATAGCGAATTCATTATTGTTTCATGTAAATTTCTTTAACTTTTTATGACGCTATCATTAAATCAATGGACGTTAGTTTTTAATTTTTTTTTAAATATGGAAATGAAAAGAGACATTCATTGAAAATGCTGTTGCTAAGAGAGATTTCCAAAAAAACCAAAACCGTGGTTCAATAACTCAGAATTCAAACATCGAACATATCGAAAAGTATTTTTTTTTGTTTTTATTAAAAAAGAATGTATCTGTTTTTCAATTGTTTTTGGGTTTACTTTGTGACAGTTATCCATTTTTAGAAAAATAAATGTATAACTACGTTGTTTCTGTCACTAATAATTTTATTTGTCTACTCAAATAAAATTATTAGTGACAGAAACAACGTAGGTAGTTATACATTTATTTTTCTAAAAAAGAATGTATCTGGCTTGACCAAAGTGAACACAAAAACGCTTTCGACATCAATCACAAAAAGCAAAACTTGTGTTGTGAAATGTGGACATTGTTGACACTGGGATTCGAACCCGCGATCTCCAGAACGCTGTAAATACGAAAGCCTGTCAATGAATCGACTATTCTAGGGTGAGCGTCGTGAAGAAAGTATACTTCACGAGAATATTATTTATGCTATTTACTTAAAATATTTTACCACACACCAAATTTTATCTCTGTGTCATAAAATTGTTGGAGTGAAAAATACCAATTGGATTTTCGCGTAAATACTCAGGTATCTTGTTATTTTATATCTATTCCATGGTCATGATCAAACCGAAATTGCCAATAGTACCTATATTGTAGAATCTACATACAAGGTGTACAAAAAATCAAAATGTTTTATTATTACGGATAAAAAAAAATTATTGTTTTTTTTTCCACTGATAATATTTTATTTAAAGAAAACCGGTTTTTGCAAACGGGCTTCTTCCCTACTATAGTTTTATAGGTTACTGAATGTAGTAACATCATGCTGTATGCTACACGAAGTATTTCATTCATTCATTCATTCTCCCTTAAGGGCCCCCCCGCACACCGCAAGTCGGAGGAGATCAATCCGCAGCATACTGTCCATTACTTATACTGTATGCTTTATGAAGTAGGTATGCTGTCCATTATACTGTATGCTGTTTGAAGTATGCTGTCCATTATACTGTATGCTATATGAAGTATGCTGTCCATTATACTGTATGCTATATGAAGTAGGTATGCTGTCCATTATACTGTATGCTATTTGAAGTATGCTGTCCATTATACTGTATGCTATATGAAGTATGCTGTCCATTATACTGTATGCTATTTGAAGTATGCTGTCCATTATACTGTATGCTATTTGAAGTATGCTGTCCATTATACTGTATGCTATATGAAGTATGCTGTCCATTATACTGTATGCTATATGAAGTAGGTATGCTGTCCATTATACTGTATGCTATTTGAAGTATGCTGTCCATTATACTGTATGCTATATGAAGTATGCTGTCCATTATACTGTATGCTATATGAAGTATGCTGTCCATTATGCTGTATTCTACACGAAGTATGCTGTCCATTATGCTGTATGCTACAAGAAGTATGCTGTCCATTTTACTGTATGATATATGAAGTATGCTGTCCATTATGCTGTATGATGTATGAAGGAAACTTTAGTTATTGTCATCACAAAAAATGTAGTGAGAATGTCCTGTACACTCTCTTTCCCGACATACGTTGTCATGTATAGTAGCAATGAATATTGAATTCGAATTTGTATAATGATAAATTAAATATTTTGGTTAAATACCAATATTATTTCCTGAAGAAAAAATAACAACTAATGACTCTAATAATTCATTACTAATGTTCGATTTTTAAATGGAACAAACCACTACGGGCTTACGACCGCCTTCTACTGTTATTTCGAAGGCTGGCTTAGTGTGATCACTTTACGTTAACAACGTTCGCCATTAGGTGGTAATGTTTGTCTCCAAACTCCTAATCATGAGAATTCTCAACATGTCGTAAAATCTCACGCATGCAACAAGTAGAAATTTTATATAGAGATAAAAGCTGGGAATTATTGAGAATAAGAGAGCAACCAAATTTAAAGACTGCGACTGCTGTCATAACGATCCATGCATCTTTTTGAAATGATGTTTGCAGGGTATATTCTCAAAATCGCACCAACTATCAAACAACTGTTGGTACAAACGTCCACACGTGATGTATGTGTTTCCGCCCGCTTCAAACAACAGAAATAAAGCACCACTACATATATGAGTGTAAGTATGGCCGGCGGATATGACGTCATAGCGTTAATAAGGGACCCTAGATTAGAATATTCTCATAGAGTATAGACCATCAATCTCCGCCATTTTAAATCTCACTGTCACTGCGATTTGTTTTTGTTTGTTCTGAAAATCTTGCGCTGTATTTGAATTATTTTTGCAATAAAATACGGATAATTTGAATATGCGACGAAATAACGCAAATAGTATACCATCAGTAGGCCTAGACAAATTCAAATTGGCGATCGACTATATTATACAAACAAATTCTTCGACATGTAGAGTAGGAAGAAAATTAACCATCCACTCTTAATATTTTTATAGAAGTATCATGGTTTAGTTAAAATAATTATTGTTTATACCTATGTTCCAGTTGACAGTAAATTTTTTCGCACTATACATTGGCGAACTTTCGTTTGTAGTCGAACGCCAATTTGAATTTGTCTACGGGGGCTGGTCTATTGTAGTTTGAGGTGGTTGGTAGTCCAGTAGTATCAATCGGCGGCTTTCGTACGTACAGCGTATAGGTCGTAGGTTCGAGTCCCGGCTGTACCGACCATTTCCGCTTTCACGACACAAGCATTTGCTTAATGTGCAAGATGTCAAAAGTGTATTTGTGTTCACTTCGAGTTAGCACAGATTCATTTTTATTTAAAAAAAAAAAAAGTATTTACGAGTATGACTGAAATGACGTGGCCATTCCTTTGAAAACCGTTTGACATCTCCGTGAATGAGTCTGCCCGTATTTATATTTAGGTATCTCAACGTTAATAGGTCAGTGTTCTGAAAACCATAATAAGTATAACAAAAAAAAAATCGAGTTTCTTATGTCGTAGTGTTTTTATCCACGGGATACACTGATAATATGTTTTATTATGTTATCCGTGAGATAAAAATTCAAATCCAACTTTACGACTATCTGTGGGAGAGCTGATGTTCTTTGGATTACTTCGAGAGTCTACGAGACAAAGAATGACTTAGTACTCCATTCCCGTGTACCTACTTCAGTCTATAGGATAATGGCCTAGTAAAGAAAGTTGTCATATATTAAAAGCTTTCATGAATATTTACTGGAAACTCTTCCGACTTACAGACGTTGTCCTGTGGACCCTTTGGTCCTTACCAGAGGCGGTCCGTTCATATTATGTGCATAATGTGCACTGCGCCTCCAGAAACAAAAATAAACTAATTAAACAATAACATTAAAATATTAATTCTAAAACGTCAATATTTCATTCGTATTCAAAATCAGACGGTATCAACGCGAGAATATAATTATATGCGCGCAATTCGGTTGATTTTGTATGAAAAATTTCTAAACCGACCGAAACGGTGGAGTAAGTGAAATGGGCTGTTTAAAGAGTGGCAATTACGTATGCGAGAATGAGAGGGTGCGGGTGCAGAAGACAATAATTTTGTTGTTAGATTTTTTCAAACATGGCGTCGCATGAAATTAGTTCCATAATAACTTTAATATTATACTTATCAATTTTTTAACTTTTTATTAGTTATTCTGTTATCCGGGGCGGAGAAGAATCCAATAAATCACATAATATCGGAAGAATCTGTTGAGCCGATTTCGAGTTATAAGTGTTCGCACTTCTCTCTTCTTCTTCTTCAGCCCTCTCTGGTCCACTGCTGGACATAGGCCTCTTCGATTTTCTTCCAATTTTCCCTGTCATTTGCTAGTCTCATCCACTGCCTAGTGTTCGCACTAACCTGACCTTAATTTATATTAAAGATTTCTTGTGTGACTGTATATTCTTTGTGGATGTTTATATTGTTTTATATCTTGATTATTTTCAAAATTGTAATTTCATTTTTTTTTCTAAAACTTATATTTGGTATGTATCTAACTAAACTGTTGTGGTCTTTAATATTATGTTATGTCTTTTTTCTAATTTTGTACAATAAAATGCTTAACATGTAAAAGGCCTAGGCCGTAGATATCATAAATAAAATAAATAAATATCTCAGTATATAATTAATGTACCCACTAGGCTAAGCCTGTTTTGGGTAAACTTAAGAATATAATAAATAGGGTTGAATACAGGATATAAACATAAAAGGTCCCTAGCTATAATAAATTTATAGACACAAATTAATATTAGGTATATTCTCTCAAATATAACAATAACCTCTTTAACAACCTATTGCTTAAGCCTGCTTATCCAAAACAAGAACGTAAAGCAACACAAATATCAACTAGTACATATACATAAGCCTCAACCAATAATAAAGGTAGGTACCATCAAATATAGATTTGAAAATCTTAATAGTGGTCTATCTCAGAAAACCTAGGTTCAAATTGCAATCCTGAAAAATATATAATTTTTGCCAAGATTTATTCCCGGATGGAGATGTGAGCGATATAGGATGAGTAATGAGTTGGATATCCAATAAGCCTAATCGCGTCAAGCCATTCGTTCTGGGGACACTCGAGTGAACCTGGATCAGGTCTTTGCATCATTTATTTTGATTGTTGGTATAAAAAACTTTGTCTTAATATGTCTCATTTTGTCAGAATCACTTGGGTACATGTATTGCTGTTTTGTAATTTATTTTAAAGCAAAATGCGTGTAATTAAATTGCGTTATAACAATATTCAAGTTTCAATTATTGTCACAGAGGATTTCAACCATTGGATTGCATCCATTTGGAGTGATCGTGAATGACCCCAATTTATTTATTGTAATCCAAACGGAAATTAGATTGCGTCTATTTGAAGTCATTGTGAATAGCGGACTTAAGACAAAATTGTTAGAGCAATCTTTATTTTCAAATAGAAGCTTAAAATAAATCTAGCTAAAGGTCAACCATTTATCAAATATTTAAATTTGGTTCTGTCTATCGTAGGCCGACTAAAGGCTTATATCTTCTTATAAAAACATTCAAACACAGGATTTAGTTATTGAATCTAAAATATTACTTAGAATCACTAAATCGAAAACGCACATTTTATAAAGATTCCCCCCACCCCCTAAGGCTATGTTCACATGTAACGCGCGTCAACGCGCGTTCAAATTAAAAGAGAGTTCAGATGACGAGCACTAACGCGCGTTTTGAGAGTACTCGTCAGTCTGGTAAGAAAACGGACACATTGGGTTCACCCAATGAATCTAAATTTTTTAATTACTTTAGAATTTCTATAAAATCATTCGACAATTTTCTTCAACTCTTCCAGGAGGACATTATAGCAACTCCGAACGCCATTAGATATTTTATTTCACCCAATGAAAAAATAACAATTACTAAGGTTTGATTTATGAAAACTAATCGACAAAATTAACTTTTCTTTAAAATATTAACTTAATTATACTTACCAATTCGAATTCAAAATTCATACTTAAGACAGGACAAAGTCTGTATGGTCAGCTAGTATAATATAATGAAAATTAACAAAATTGAAAAAAAGTACGTGCAATCGCAATAAAACCGCTCGCTTATCTGAACACCAAACCGTCGTTACATACATATAATAGCAAGACGCGAGTCAACGCGCGTCTAGAGACTTTTTCTCTAAGCGCTGCGCTAACGCACGCTGACGCACGTTGACGCGCGTTCATGTGAACGGTTATAGGAAAATATTAGAATATCAAAACGTGCGATTTGAAAACGCGCGTTAAACTGTTGTCATGTGAACATAGCCTAAAATAAACATTCGAATTTCATATATAATTTCCAAATCTGAAAATATAAAAAATAACAAGGGTTGAATTGGTGCCAAAAATAGGAAAAAAAATCCATAAAAATACACGAGTTTTTTTCATAAATAGGTATATAGTGATTTTTGAAATACGAGCAGTTGAGCGAGTGATGTTTTGCTTTGAGATATGAGAAACCAAATCAGCAGCTCACCAATAATTACCGCGCGTCTCGCATAGTTCCAAGCCTTCGACAGAATGCCTCAATCTTTTTTCCCAACAGCCTGAATTCAAAAGAAAAGAAGGACCGACTTCTTGGAAGGATTATTCAAAATTCAAATGGCTTCCATGTGAAGGTGATTAATGCATACCTAGTAGCATTTAATTTATGTTTAATTACGTTTAATTTAGTTTAGGTATAAAATATTGCTATTTCATATGCTTAAGTCTGTTGATTTTACAAGGTAAACAGTATAGATAACACGCAATTAAAACAATTGTATTTGCCATTTTTGGCGCTGGAACGGATTAATTGCATACATATTATTAAACAAACATAATTGAGAAATATTGATTTGAAATACGACCATTGGTAAAGAAAATAATTAAACTCGTATCTTGAGGTATCACTGTAATTAAAATAAAATATTATTTTTCATAACAATTCTTCAGAATTATTATTGACATATCGTATTCCTTTGCACGTGCTAGGGGTAGGGCGAAATATTCCTTTTTGAAGCAAAAGCCATAAAGATAAAATATTGTATTTTCGTATCATGAAGATAAATAATGACAATTATTACCATCATAAAATTTACGTGATTTGGTGTTTATTGTGGCTATTATTTAAGCCACATTATTTTTATTATCAATAATGTTATTATTAGGTATTTCTATTTTTGTCCAGTGAGAATTCATAGTTTTCTGAATGGGTGGGAGTCCTGGCACCTGACCAAAGCCCAGGTACAAAAAGTCTACGCATTCGAAATGAAGTGTCTCAGGATAATTTTTGTTATAAGATGGTAGATACCACCACATCACGAACGACGTTTTACGCCAGCGCACCTAGCGGAAGCCCTTCACTTCTACCATTATGGAGAGCTGATGGATTAGGACATGGTGCGGGAGGAGGTTATTGAAACCGCGCAAGATCCAGCGGTCAATCTTATTTATAATTGTAGACCCGTGAGATTCGTTTAGGGTTGATAGTAATGCACTCTTTTTTTGATGACGCAGACGCTTTTTCACAATAGCCCTCCATAGCTCCTAGAAATTGAACTTTCCATGGGATTTAGAATTACTATGTTCTAACAACAACTGGGTCAACTGGGTCCAAAAAGCCCAAAACAGAGCGGTGTGGAAGGAGATGGAGGAGGCCTTTGTCCAGCAGTGGACGGGAATAGGCTGAGAAGAAGAAGAAGAAGAGAAGAACACGGAGAACGTGGACCTACATATACGTCACTGTAATGAGAGTTTAATAAAAATTTATTTAATTTTTTTTTATTTAAATATTTACACTTTACTAAGTTACTAAAATGAATACCTATTAGAGTCATGCCAAATTAAAAAGATTTATTGGCGTGTTCTCTTTTTAAGTATTCTAAGTATAGGTATTTTTATGACAGTGTAAATAAAAATGTACTATTAACCATTACTTGATCAATAATGTCTTTGACATGTTATTTATTAGTTGAGCAGTTTTTAATCAGAATATGGAAAAATCATTCACAGGCTTTTCGTTTTAGAACACAATATTTGAAAATTATTAGTAACTCAAAAATATGGGGGTTGTTATACCGAAGATGTTTTCAAGAATTGTTATCATAAATATTAAAGATAATTACCTAAAGGGATGCTGTCTAATAGGGATAATTATACAATAATCCCGTATTGTTTGAAGTTCTCGAGCTGGGCACATTCTTCAAACATTCTCGTATATTTAAGAATATTTCAGCGTTGTTTTGTATTTTCTCACTGTTTCATTTTCACAGAACTGCCATCACTCCCTTGAGAAAATAATTACTTTTGGTAATTCACACTTTTATTTTTTTTTATATTGTTTTTATATTGATCATCGTTCGCGTAAATTGTGTAATTATCAAATTGTGTAATTATCAAACATTCAAAGTATTGTTGCACTACATAGTGAAATTTCAGAAATATGAAAGTCTTCGAAAAATGCGTTCACATTGACCGCCTTAAAATCATAATAGCGTACCTGTAGGCCTAGACAAATATTCAAATTGGCGATCGACTACAAACGAAACGACAATGTAGAGTAGTAAGAAAATTAATCGTCCACTTTTTATATTTTTTTTTATAAGCGTCATTGTTTGGTTTAAATAATTGTTTATATGTTCCAGTGGACAGTTATTTTTTCGCACTATACATTGGCGAAATATTCGTTTGTAGTCGAACGCCAATTTGAATTTGTCTACGGGGGCTGGTGTATCAACTACTTAGTGACTTCGGTAGCCTAGTGGTGTAGGTGCTAACTTCTGATGAAGGTTTTTCGGGTACGATTTCCGGCCGGTTAGAATATTGTTTTTCACTTCATATTTCTATCCGGTGTTGATCTGCCTGAGATTTGACGGAACAGGTTGATTTGAAAAAAAAAAAATGCCTCAAGCATTGAGTTTCGCCAGCTATATACTGACACCTTTTGTGTGTAAATTATGTGTAAACAGAAAATAATAAATTAATTTATATGTTTGAAGTTGACTTGTTGTTGAATCTTAATTTGTTAACAGGGTGATAACAAATTAAGAATCAACAAAAGAATAAACGATTAAGAATTAAAAGGATATGTTGGTCGTAAAAGAGACACAAAAACACTGGCTTTTTATAATATTTCGTGTAAAAGAATGCTGTTAATTTTTTGTAATGATTTTTTGCAAGATAATCTTTGATTTGGTTTTTGGAAAAATGTCTCAAATCCATAATGGTATCTACGACAAAAAAGGAGGTAGTTGTTCCGCAAGTTTTCTCGCTCGTGTATAAGGAAATCGTCATTAAATATTTAAAGTAAAAAAATAAGAGAATAATAATTTAAATTTTTAAAAGCTTTGGTTATAAAATAATTTATAAGAAAATAATGTCGACGTTAATATTAAGTTTAAGAACGAGGAGCCAGACTGACGAGTCTTAAGAAGCCGACTTGGACACGGAGGATGTTTGTTTTCCTTAATTGCCGTATTATTTTCGAATCGTTTGCATAATTTTTAGATCAATTCGAACATTTCTCCGGCTGATAAACATTTTATAGATATTCCAGAGGATATTGTAATGTTGAAAGGGGAATATTGAGCTGGGAATGATAATGGGAATGGAGGGGGGTATTCTCCTTGCTTCTTTCACCCTCGTCTCTCTTACTTACGCCATCACCTGAAAAAGCATCAATCATTACGTCGGCCCACGTCGGCCCAATGCATTACAAAGACACGTCTACCAAAAACAGATTATAACTCAGCTGTGAGAATATATTATTGTAACGCACCCCTTATTACGATTCCGAAAGATGTTTCCTGTGAGGAGTATGTTTTTATCCAAAACTATATTGGTAAGATCATCAATTGAATTTTTTATTTGAAAAAAAAAACATTAAAGTGTGCCATTTTATTATTTTTAAACATTTATCGTCATGCCCTAAATAGAGTTGGCAAAATCAGGCTTCAATTCTTTTTTAAACGGACTTCACAATAATTCTTCAAAGTCTAATGCAGGTTGTTTGAAAACTGATTCGATAATGTTTAACCACATTCATTCTTGGTTAATACCGGTTTCTGGTACTTCTGGTAGGGAATAAGAGAAGTTATTGTGTTTGAAGTCAACCAAAATCACGAATCAAACTACAATACTATGGAAGCACGTCACGCCAGACTAAAGACTTCAAACGTGGTGAATCACTTCATGCGTTTTATATTTTTGAAGTCGCCTGGGTTCTATCAATCTCTTTAGTTTTGGAGCGCATCAAAAAGGATCCGAATACGGCATGGCAGATGCGCCGATTTCATTCACAAGTGACAGGCTAGTTTCTTTGTCACCTGAGTGCCTGCGAAATTACTCAAGATTTTAATAATTTTTTGGAACAACAAATTACTTAATTGTTTCATTTTAATTACTTTATCCAAAATTTAGTCCGTAAGACCAAAGTGGAAGTCAAAATTTAGTCCGTGCATGAGACCAATTATTTCCTACCTATTTTATTTACTTATTGATGCAACTGTCACAATAGTTCCACTATGGGACGCAGTGACAGCAACCCCCTAGGGGCAGCGAGCCTATCAATACAATAAATACTTATTGATGTATGTGAGTTATTTTACTATATAATAATATTTCTCGAGTATTTCAAATGATTTAAACGCGGATCAAATTTGAAATTTATCCTAAAAATGTGAAATTTTTACCCTCTGCATTACACCCATTATTATAATAAGAAAAATAATTGTAAAGAATGATTACGACCGGAACGTTCTGCCTTTGGTAAAAGCTAAAGAAGAAGAAAATGAAAGATATTGTTTTTGCTGTAAACATGAAGCCGAATAAATTACATTTCATGTTTACATATTTTTCACGCGCTGAAATATTTCCGAGAGATAAAAATGTATTAGAGGCAGCGCACCATACATCACACCAGGCTAATAACTTCGAGGATCAAAGTGGGAATTTAAAAACCGACGAATTAAAGTTTTTGGGATATTTTTCATATTTTTTTCACGCCTGTCAACGCGTTGAGGATGTTTTAAAGAATACTTTTTATTAAAGTTATTGATGTAGTAGGTATTCTAATAATTCCGTAGCAATAAAAATCTTGTTTTAATTATTTTTTTTAGATATAGATTTTAAATTTATATTAAACACAAACGAGAAGCTGAGAATTAATACAGGGTTCGGCGCTTGAAGTGTTGTAGCGACCAAACAGATAGTGTCAGCGTAGCGTGCTCATGTTTTAACAAGTGATAGTCTGTTATATTTTTTACATGCCCATGAAAGCAAGTTAAAAAAAGTTTTCATAATGGAATTCAAATGCATTAGTTACTTCTCTGTATTTGGCTGGGGAATTGCAACCAACCATTTTTAATGATCTACAACATTTACATGTAAACAAAATGATTGTGTATCCGACCATCACAAGTTAAAATGATATTGGTACCATCAAAAATCGCCATGGAGGTGGATATTAAAAATAGGAACATCAGCAGAAATGGTCCCAGGGGCGAAATCCAGAATTTATTTATTAATTAATTAATTAATTAATTAATTTATTTATTTATTTATTTATTTATTTATTTATTTATTTATTTATTTATTTATTTATTTATTTATTTATTTATTTATTTATTTATTTATTTATTTATTTATTTATTTATTTATTTATTTATTTATTTATTTATTTATTTATTTATTTATTTATTTATTTATTTATTTATTTATTTATTTATTTATTTATTTATTTATTTATTTATTTATTTATTTATTTATTTATTTATTTATTTATTTATTTATTTATTTATTTATTTATTTATTTATTTATTTATTTATTTATTTATTTATTTATTTATTTATTTATTTATTTATTTATTTATTTATTTATTTATTAACATAATAAACGGCCAAGTGGCCTTTACATACAAATTAATGACAAAATTGCACAACCTAAAACTAAAAAAAACTCAAATCAAAAAATAAACGAAGGTAATCCACGACTATGTGAAGTCAGACTGATAAATCTCAATGTGTTTGCTTTTAGCATAGTAAACAAGCTCAAAAATCAGCTACGATTAAAATCCTACGAAATACAAAAAACGCATGATCTTACACTTGCACAAACAGCACAGCTGGTATTAAAACACTTACACGTTGATGACGTGCTCGAAAATTTGACATTTTTTGATAAAAAAAATTTACGGATCAGAAGTTTTTAGATAAACAAAATCATAATGTATGATTACAGTGGAGACCAAAGGACAATTTAGAGCAGCACAGTGCTCGTCGTAACCGCTAGACCACCAACCATTTCATATTACCATTGAATTTTTTTTTAAATGGCAACATTCATAAAACGAGTTAACTAGTTCACAATTGAATAATCAAAGCCAATGTAGGTGGCTACTTACATAACATAAGTATGTAAGTAGGTAATTACCTACATAGTAAATTGTAGATTCCTACGTTACCGGCATGTCGCCTGGTACGTGGATTACTCACTGGCGCCAATGTTTTCTGTGCGCTAGTGGTTTTACATGTAGTCGTACATACAACTGCATGTTTTACAAGCTCCACCACTTCCCGCGTTTTCTTGTTTATACGACGCGTATTAGTAGCGGGCTCATTATTGTGATTTGTTCATCCCAAACTTATCATATTATTTAATAAACATTTCCAATTTAACACGCTTGTTTTATGTAGCCTACCTTCTTAGTTGAATCTAATTTAATTCCTTATCAAATAAACGCTACATAATTGGTGACCCCCAGGAAGTGTTAATTTTCAAATCAGTTATAAGTTTTTTGTGAATATATTTTTTCTTTTGTGTGTTTAAATCAACTTTAAGTGAAACAGCCTTTTAAAATGTTGAACACCGAAGAAAATATGTCTGAAAATAGTGCGCAATCAATGGTGCCCGCGATTTCCTTGGGCTCAAAGATACCCGATTTCTGGCGAGATCAACCTCGCTTGTGGTTTCATCAGTTCGAGGCCATCTTACAACCTCAAAAAGAAAGTAACGAATCAAAATATTATCTTATAATCGCAAAGCTAGGGAAAGATGAGCTAATGCAAATAACAGATATTCTTCAAAAACCACCAGAAAAACAGAAGTATGAAGCAGTTAAGAGCAGACTACTTCAGGTTTACGAAGAGTCAGAGACGAGGAGATTACAAAAACTTTTAGAGGAAGTGGAACTAGGAGATCAACAACCGTCTCATCTGTTGAGACGCATGAAAGACCTAGCTGGAGGCAAAATAAATGATGAGACCTTAAAAATACTTTGGATGGGACGCTTACCTCAAAGAGTCAGAACAGTGTTATCAGTCTGTGATGGCGAAGACTTGGATAAGATGGCCACGATTGCAGATAAAATTACGGACTCAAACAGGAGTAATAATTCTGAGGTTGGTGAAATTAAATCTAGTACAATGGAATCATTAACGAAACAAATAGCAGCACTAAGCCTTAAGTTAGAGGCAATAGAAAATCAAACACAGCCCAGATATCGACCTGGAAGAAACCCTTTCAGAGATCGCTCTCGAGAACGAAGTAATAGTAGAAATCAACAGACTACACGGGGAAATTGTTGGTACCACTTTAAATTCGGAAAAAAGGCAAATAAATGTGTAAAACCTTGCTCTTACGAGGCGGAAAACTAAATGCGACATCTGCAAACGGGATAAGCGATGTCGATAGCACATCCCGATTAGAAGTGTTTGATAAAGTTACAAACCAAAAGTTTCTTGTGGACACAGGGGCCGATGTTTCGGTAATTCCACCCAGGAACAACCGAGAGAAACAACATAAGGACGAAAAATACACTCTTTACGCTGCAAATGCTACTAAAATTGATACATATGGGACGCGTACATTAACCTTAAATTTGGGACTACGCCGACCATACACATGGACATTTATCATAGCAAACGTTAAACATTCGATTATTGGTGCTGATTTCCTTAAAAACAATAAATTGCTAATAGACCTACATGGCAAGCGGCTTATTGACGAACTTACAAACATGTCAACCATTACTCATGTTACGCACGTTTCAGCACCTACAGTAAAACTGATCGACTCTAACGACATATATCATAACTTACTGGCAACTCACTACCCAGATTTACTACGATCGGAAAACTTTAAAAACACAACTAAACATAATGTAGTACATAACATCATAACAAACGGACGTCCTGTCTATGAAAAAGCTAGACCATTAAACAAGACAAAATTTTTAGCTGCAAAGAAAGAATTTGAAAAGATGATTAATCTTGGGATATGTCGACCATCAAAAAGTAATTGGGCAAATCCATTACATATCGTTTTGAAGAAATCTGGAGAAATTAGACCTTGCGGAGACTACAGGCGATTGAATGCCATCACAACTCCTGATAGATATCCATTACCACGTCTGACAGATTTTACAATGATTACAGCCGATAAAAAAATATTTTCAAAGATAGACCTTAGACGTGCTTATCACAATATACCAATTGCCGAGGAAGATATACCAAAAACAGCAATTATAACTCCTTTCGGGCTTTTTGAATTCACAAAAATGAACTTTGGTCTACGTTGTGCAGCTCAAACTTTTCAACGATTTTTAGACTCAATACTGCGAGAATTTAACTTTGTTTTTGCATACCTGGATGACATTTTGATCGCTTCAGCCAATAAAGAAGAACATACAAATCATCTCCATCAAATTCTGAAAAGACTAGACGAGTATGGGCTAACCATCAATGTGGACAAGTGCAATTTCGGCGAAGAAAAAATTCATTTTTTAGGTTATCATATCGATAAAAATGGTATCAAACCAAGTGAGGAAAAAGTTGAAAACATAATAAATTTTCCTAGACCAGAAAATATTGAACAGTTGCGAAGATTTCTGGGTATGGTAAATTTTTATAGGAGTTCGATAAAGAATGCAGCATATCATCAAAAAGAGTTGAATGCATATCTTCATAATTCAAAGAAAAAAGATAAAACGCCAATACAATGGACAGCAACATCGACAGATTCATTTGAAATGTGTAAGAATGGTTTGAAAAAAGCCGTTACACTTTCGCACCCAGTCACAAACGTACCCTTATCTCTCATGACCGATGCTTCAGGAACCTGCGCAGGAGCCGTTTTACAACAATGGGATATGAATGAATGGAAGCCATTAGGATTTTTTTCGAAGAAATTTAGCGACGCTCAACAAATCTATAGTACGTATGATAGAGAATTGACAGCAATATATCTCGCAATAAAACATTTTCGGTATCTTATTGAAGGAAGAGAGCTCACCGTTTTAACTGATCATAAACCATTAACATACGCATTAAGTAAAAAGGTGACACCATCTGACACACCACGAAGATTAAGACAGTTAGATTTTATATCACAGTTTACAACCCAAATACAACACATCAAGGGTGAAACCAACATCGTGGCTGACACATTGTCAAGGCTAGCAGAAATAAACGTTACACATAATTTTGACGACGATGAACTGTTTAAAGATCAGTTAAAAGATGAAGAGTTAACCGAATTGATGAAAAATAACAAAAACTTGAAATTCAAAACTATAAAAATGCCAAATACGAATAATCAACTTATTTTTGATGTGTCAACAAATCAAGCAAGAGTGTACCTACCAGAAAAATACAGGAAGAGTGCATACAATACAGTTCACAATACTTGTCATATGGGCGCAAAATCAACAAGTAAGTTAATGAGACAGCGATATGTATGGACCAACATGAACAAAGATGTAAATAGTTGGGTAAAACAATGTGTCAGCTGCCAAAAAGCAAAAGTTCACCGTCACACAATTTCACCGCTAGCAGACTACCATGTATCAGAAAGATTCGAACATGTCCATATTGATATTATAGGCCCATTACCACCATCAGAAGAAAATAGATACTGCATAACATTCATTGATCGAGCAACATCATGGCCAGAGGTTATTCCAACCAGAGATATGACGGCCGAAACGGTAGCTAAAGCATTAGTCACAAGCTGGATAGCGAGGTTTGGTGTACCTTCCAAAATAACAACAGATCAAGGACGCCAGTTTGAGTCTGATCTATTCAACCAACTTGCTCATCTACTTGGAATAACGAAAACGAGGACAACAGCTTACAATCCGAGATGCAACGGAAAAATTGAAAGACTGCATAGAACACTGAAAGCAGCAATAATGGCCAAATGCAGCGATAACGCCAATTGGTATAATCATCTACCGTTGATTCTTTTGGGAATGAGATCAGTCCCAAAATAAAATGACTACAGCCCAGCACAGATGACTTACGGCAAGACTATTAACCTGCCCGGAGACTATTTTACAACATCTACGACTAACATAAACCATTCTGACTATACAAGACAGTTAATAGATTCTTTTAAGGACTTAAAGCTGACCACGAGTTCACATAGCAGTAACAGACAAATTTTTTTACACCCACAATTAAAAACATGCACACATGTTTTTATCAGAAATGAAGTTAAAAGATCTCTGACAGCACCATACAAAGGACCTTTTAAAGTTCTAGAGCGCAACGAAAAGTTCTATAAAATAGACCTTGACAATAAAGACGTTAATATTACTATTGATAGGCTAAAACCAGCATTTTTAATGCAAACAAACACAAATGACGAGACTACAAATGTTACTATACAACCAACATCAATTCAAACAAAAATACAGACAGAACAAAACGCTGACCTATTGAAAAAGACAAAAAAAGTAAAATTTTCAACACAGACATCAACTTTAAAAACTCGTTCAGGAAGGGCAGTACAACAACCTAAACGATACCAGTGAGAAGTAACCAAGAAATTAACTCACATCGTTTAAAAATTAAAATAAGATATTATTTTTATTAAATTTTTTTAAATTTTTAATGTGAATTGAAAGGTTGTCATTCTTATTCAAGTACATACATAGAATTAATCTTATTATAATTTATAAGATCATATTTTTATAATTTAGTAGATACATACAATATATGCAACTGTATACCTAATTTAAATTTGAAAATGTAAAAAAAAAACTCTGATAAATCACATACCTAATTTTAACTGTTTGTATAATGTTTAAAGGTTATTTAAAGGAGGATTAAGAATTTTTATTAGATCATATTAATATTATCATTAAATACATACAATTTGTGCAATAAGTACTAAGGGTATAGTAGTTTTTAATTGCTTATATTTTTAATGTTTAAAAGTGTATACAATAATAAAATTTATTATTTTTTAATGTTCATTCTTCAGGGGGATCAATGTAGGTGGCTACTTACATAACATAAGTATGTAAGTAGGTAATTACCTACATAGTAAATTGTAGATTCCTACGTTACCGGCATGTCGCCTGGTACGTGGATTACTCACTGGCGCCAATGTTTTCTGTGCGCTAGTGGTTTTACATGTAGTCGTACATACAACTGCATGTTTTACAAGCTCCACCACTTCCCGCGTTTTCTTGTTTATACGACGCGTATTAGTAGCGGGCTCATTATTGTGATTTGTTCATCCCAAACTTATCATATTATTTAATAAACATTTCCAATTTAACACGCTTGTTTTATGTAGCCTACCTTCTTAGTTGAATCTAATTTAATTCCTTATCAAATAAACGCTACACCGACATCGAAAACGCAATTGATTTCAAGTTCCGCCACCGTCTGTTCGGATTATCCGAATCATCAATTTAAGTTAAGCTAGACGGGTATCAGGTAGGTAGTTTAAAATTATGATAAGGAATTGAAAATAAATAAAATACCACATTGATTACCTATACAAAGAAGAGCCGGATTGAGAATAATTGTTTCACATTCAAAATCTTTTCAATAAACATGAGAAAATTTATGACAAAGAAGAAAAGATTAATTAATAAAATATATAAATCCTTTGAGATGATAATATTAAAATTAAACAAGTGATTTTGTAACATGTACTTATCAGGGACGGGAAATATTACTGAAAAAACATTTGTTTAACGATAATCCATATTTATATGTTCTAAAATAATTTAAAATTTTCAGAAATTAATTACTTAATTAAAATTATATGCCATTACCGTTGTTTCTAAAGATTACGTTATAAATATTGCTTTTTACTTTTCAAATGTACTTTTTTGAATTTGGAATGTTATGTATTATGTTCAACAATACTTATAATTTCTAAGATCGATTTGACTCTGTCATTTATTTTTTGTCAAAACACAGATATTAAAAAACATTGACATGTTTATAACTTGGGTTCGATTCCCGGTCAGGTCAGAATGTTAAAAAGTGTTTTTTCATTTAAAATGTCTACCCAGGCAAATATTTATTTTCTAATAAAATTTCGGCAGATTATTTTAATATTAAAGGGGAACTCTCTATGATTCTTTTTCTTCCTTTTTTATATCAATTCCCTGGTACATATAACCTTAAATTGATTGAGCCTTTCAAACAGCAGTAGAAGAGAGTCGTAAGCCCGGAATCGTTCAAATTCAAATTTTACATTCGAACAAAAATATTATGTTGGTGTTTTCATCAACAAATTGTTAGTTTATAATTTTTCACAAAAGAAACCACAATATACATGTTCATAATCTTAAAATGATTTCTTATAAAAAAAATTAATCCACCACGCTGAAACAAAAAAAAAAACAGCCATCAAGAACGAAAAATGTGCTTTGTGTGAAAAAAAAAATACGCAAAGAAATTGGCTATGTGTTTACTTGTAGAGAAGTTTCTGAAAACTATTTTATTATGTTGCCGAGAAAAAAATAATAAAATGAGGAACATAAGAGAAAGTCGGCAGGTACTATTTACTCATCGTGTTATGTATCTGGACCGAGTTTTTCACGCGATATATTTTTATTTCTACGCGAAACAGTTTACTTCACAAAGCGACGGCCTTTCTAAGGATTCCTGAAATAAAATGTTTTTATTCCGGCCTAGTATTTGCCCTTTTACAGTCGATTATAAAAGGTGAAAATCACTGTGTATTAGTTTCAAAAAGTTCACGGGTATTAGGTGTGCGCCGTTAGCTTTTATTGGGCTTCTTTTATATACGGGTAACTCTATAATACTTTTTTTATATATTATTACTAGAGCCTATCTACCCGAAATGATTTTTTTAGACAGCCAACCATTTTCTTAATTTAAATTACTTTTCGTGCGACATTCCGATCTTCTTCGCCCGTGCAGGCTGCGTCGTCACAAGCACCTATAATGGGGGAGGATGTGCTGGACCTTCTCGTGGTCTACCCCGTGAGTAACGCAATCAAAACATAAGATACAATAGAAACGAAACATAGAGCAAAAATATGTGTAAGATAAAACAAGAAAAGAAAGCAAAACGAGTCTAAAATGCGTGAAACGAACCAGCACAAACATGGCGGTCGAACGTCGAAGGGCCTGTAGACCAATTCGGTAAAAAGACCTTTTCAGGAACAACTTGACGAGCGCAATAGTGAGAAAAGTAGACATAAGCCAACCATTTTTGTATATTGTTCCGTTAATTAATGTTGGCAAATCAACATTGTCTTCATCAACGTATCAACGTATTGCTTCTTCATAATTAATTGTACAAATTTAATAATTGAGCACTAGACATTACAAAGGTGCTTACAGCCGGTTTCAAAAAAGCAACTTAAGAACTATTTAGTTAAAGGTAGGTACTTTAAAAATTTAAAGTATCCTTTATTAATTAAGTTATCGCATTTCATAAAAAAACATCCCCGCCAACTTTAGTTAAAGTTTGAAAATGTCAACAAAATATTTGATAGTTGGTAACAGTTGGTAGTGTTACCAAGGAAATGTATGGAGAACAAAGCAACTTTTCGCGAATTTCGCGTCAATCTGTAAATTTAGTTTCTCAATAGACTAACAATGTGCCGTTACTGTTGTAAGCTTATTATTATGGTTTATGTATTAGTAAATGAAATCTGTAAAAAATAATATCCTTCCCGCTTTGCCATGTCTTCCATCCCTATCTTTATTTTCAGAAGTAATTTTTGTCCACAGTGTCAGAGTATACAAATGTTCATCTTCCGAAAAGATCCGTTGTTGTTTAGTTTTCTTCTTCAGCTTATCGCCGTCCACTCCTGGACGAAAGCCTCCTCCATGTTCCTCCATGTCGATCTCTCCTGCGCAGTCTGCATCCATAGCACCCCAGCGTGTCGCTCCAGGTCATCCCTCCATCTCATCTGTGGTCTTCCTACACTTCTTCTCGTGTCTCTCGGTCTCCAATTCAGCAGTATTTTGGTCCATCTTTCGTCAGTAGCTCTAGCAACATGTCCTGCCCATTTCCATTTTAGAGTCATCACCCGGTGGATCACGTCTGTGACTCTAGTTTTATCCCTCACCGTTTCGTTCCTGACTCTATCTCTAAGGGACAGTCCTAGCATGGCTCTTTCCATCGCTCGTTGCGTGACTCTCAGTCTCTCTGCGCTATGCTTTGTCAGAGTGACAGTTTCAAGACCATATGTACTTACTGGCAGAACACAAGCTTCATATACCTTCTTCTTCAAGTTGATGGGTGTTTTTTTATTTTTTAATATATACCCTAGTTTCCCAAAGGCAGCCCAACTTAGTCCGATTCGTCGTTTCAGTTCTGCCGTCTGATTTTCTTTATCTAATCGGATACAATGTCCCAGGTATATATATTCTTGGACTTTTTCAATGATTCTGCCATCAATCTCTACTTGAATGTTTTGTGTGCCCGTTACTTTTGTTTTAGCCAGGTTCATACATAATCCTACTGTTTTGGAGACCTCGTTCAGCTCTTGAAGCATTTTCGCTAGTTCCTCGGGACTGTTACTAATTAGAACTATATCATCGGCAAATCGCAGATGGTTCAAGTATCTACCATCGATGCGAATTCCTCTGTTTTCCCAATTAAGCTTCTTAAAAATATATTCAAGTGCAAGTGTAAACAGTTTTGGGGATATTGTATCTCCCTGTCGGATACCTCTTTTTACTTGGATTTTATCTGTTGACCAGTCATCGTTAAATTTTACTTGTATTGTTGCGCTTTTGTATAAGTTTTTAATTATAGATGTATACCTTGAGTCAATGCGCGCCTGATCCATTCCGGCCATAATGGCCCATGTTTCTATGGAGTCAAAGGCTTTTTGGTAGTCAACATATCCCAAGCATAGCGGTACGTTATATTCATTGCACTTTTCTATTAGCGAGCGTATCGTGTGTATATGATCAGTAGTACTGTATCCACATCTGAAGCCTGCCTGTTCGACTGGTTGGTATAGGTCGAATTTGTTTGTAAGACGTTTTGTAATAATCTTGGTCAGTAATTTGTATAAAACACTGAGTAGGCTTATTGGTCTATAGTTTTCAATGTTTTTGGGGTCACCCTTTTTGAAGAGTATTTTTACTTCAGCATTTTGCCATTTCTCGGGTATCTCCTCTTCTTCTATGCATTTATTTAGAAGAGCATGTAATGCGTCTTCTAGGGAGTTTCCGCCATATTTAAGCATCTCTGCGGTAATCCTGTCTTCTCCTGGGCTTTTCCTATTCTTTAGCTCATTTAGTGCGGCTCTTATTTCTGGTTTTGTTATTTCTGGGATTTCCTCTGAGCCTACATTTTGTATTGGTCAATTACTTCGTGTTCGTAGTTGCCAAGGTGTGGGAATATGCTGGTCATACAATTTTTTGTAAAAATCTTGTACACTGTCTATTATTTCATCCTTTTCGTATACCAGTACACCTTGTTCGTTCCTCATGCAACTAATTATTTCTCTTCCTTTACTAAATTGTGAGCGTAAAACTTTCATATTCATATTGTCTTCTATAGCCTGTTGGATTTGTTGTGCATTGTATGTTCTAGTGTCTTTCCTAATCGCTTTCTTGACACGTTTGTTAATATCTTCATATTGTGGGGATTCTCTGCTAGTTTTTCTTCTCAATTCTATTAGTTCTACAGTTTCTGGTGTTAGTTTTGATATTTTCTGTTTTTTTAAGCCACACACTTTCTTTACAGCTCCGCGTATGTCTTCAACGATTTTCTCATTTAATTCGTTTGAACTAAGCTGTATAAGATTTTCTTTTGGCCCAATTTTTCCTTCTATGCATGTCTGGTATTCCTTTATTCTTCCTTTCAGAATAGCAGCGTCAATATTTTCGGACTTTGTGATCATCTTTTTTCTTTCTTTGCGGAGGTTGAGGGAGATTTTTGCTCTAACTACCCTGTGATCGCTCCCAGTGTCAAATTTGTTTAGAACTGACACGTCTGAGCATACTTTCTTATTAGATATTAATAGGTAGTCTATTTCGTTGTGTATAGTCCCTCCCGGGCTTCTCCACGTCCATTTTCTTTGCTTTGGTTTCTGAAAGAATGTTGGCATACAGTATAGGCTTTCTTTACTTAAAAAATCCACTAGCATCTGTCCCCTGTCATTTCTAACTCCTAGTCCAAATTTTCCGATGTTTTCGGGGTCTGAGGTAGTTTTTCCCCCGATTTTAGCATTAAAGTCTCCCATAACGATTTTCAATTGAGACCTTTCTTCCGACTTTGCCCTTGAAATGTCTTCATAAAATTGTTCCACCTCTTCGTCGTCGTGTGTGGTTGTTGGGGCATATCCTTGTATAATTTGGACGTTATATTTCGGGTTTAATTGCAGGGTTATATATATGACTCTGTCAGATATTGCTTTCATTTTTAAGACTTGTTTTTTAATGTCTTTATGCACCATGATTGCCACTCCACCTACTCGTGTTGTGTCAGTGTTTTTCTGGAATAAAAGGTGGCCCGATGTGAGACAAGTAGTTCTTTCACCGGCTAATCGTGTTTCGCTGATTCCTAGGACACTCCATTTAATTTCCTTTAATTCATTTTCTAGTGTAGTTAGATGTTCTTCTAGACGCATGGTGCGTATGTTGTATGTAGCGACATAGAGGATGTTCTTCTTTTTTCTCTTTTCTAGTGTCGGGTTTTTGCCCCCCCCAGAATCCGTGGGGCTTACTGCTTCAGCAGTGCGGGATTCTGAGCGAATCGCTCTACCCGCCTGGGGTAATCCTGTTTTAAAAATCGACATTTTTCTGGTTTAGAGGGTTTGTTGGCATTTTGACACACCACGCTTGCCATTGCGGGTTGGTGCGTTTAGTTTCAGCCGCCCCTAACCTGGGGTACAGACGCTGTTTGTAGCCGCCCCTAACATGGGGAACAGACGCTACATACCTGTTTGGTCCGCGGGAGGTATTTAATTTCCCTCCTACCCTCCATATCTGGTGAGCTTTCCCCTATCCGCCACCTGGGGACGCGTCTTCTAGCGGTTAGCAGGCTCCGCCGAAGAAAGTTTAGTTTTAATGCACAAAAATCTTTTCTCGGATGCCAGAAAAATTTCCTCATAGGCTACGTCATACCCATTGTCACTAAAAACACTTGGTTGGTTATATCTTCAATTAAAGATAATATGTACCTCAGAATGAAGGAAGAAGCCTCATAGACCTTTAACTAGATGTAAAAAAGTCTGAAACTCGTTTTTCAGACACATATTTAATTTATTTTTCATTTCCGTATTCAGAACATCACCATAGAGATACCATCAATTTTAGTTGTTGTTGTTGTAGCTGGGCCTCGGAGTCGAGGATCCCCTTCGCGCTTCCAAGAATAATAAAATAAATAGTATTTTGTTATGTTGAAAATGTCAATATATATAAAAAATTTAAAAATGTCAAAGTATATAAAAAGATTAAAAAAAAAAAAAAAAAAAAACAGACATGCATATACCTACATGTATACAATTGCTTAAAAAGGTTAAATACCATCCATACGTTAAACCATCAATACGTTGAACGTAGCCACATGTTGGATTTGTGGGATCCTGTCATTTTTACGTACAAGAAATACACGATTACCTACCCATGAAAGAGTCAGTGCAATTGACTAAGAAATATCACAAACACACAGACATATAAACGCACAATTATATCCCTATTATTTCTTAGATTATGGATATCTTTGGGTTGAGGTGTTTCTCAAAAAATGCTTCAGCGCTTCGCAACTAACTTTTGATATAGCCCGTAAAACATTTCTCAAGGTGTAGTAATATTTTAAAGAGAATTTTAGTATCAAAACGATGTTATTTGTTTACGTTACAACGTACCGGGGGTATTCTAAACTATTCTCAGTTTATCAAAATTTAGTTTGTTTTATACAGAGAGATACAATGCAATAAAAATATAATTTCAAGTTATGACCGAATGTGAAGATAAGGTTAAAAAAACAGAAGACTTCAACATCGAGGAAATTACCTTATTTTATTTTAATGAGAAGTTAATCTAACTTAGAAAAAAGGCATATGCACAACAACCAAAAATATCTTCAAGAAACAGCGAGAATTCCAAGAATTAATGATGAAAAATATTTTACTATAATCACCACCATAAATGCTTTTTTGTATTTTAATAATAATTATTGTAGGTGCCTATATTATATACAATTCTCAGATCTTGGACAGGAATGTTTTTAAATTACATATTGACTGGTATTCTCAAATTCACGTTCCAACTCTACGCAAGAAGCTTAAGCTTAAAACTTAATCGGTTGCCTGTAGCTACGTAAATAATGTATTGGATAAAACATTTTCAGAATACAGTCAAAAGTCTCAATAAAAATTGGATACGATGCAACTCAATCGTCTATTTTTCAAGTCAATAATAATTATGTACACAATTTTCGTGATAAAATGACGTTTTTAATATTTTTAATGCCTTCCGTTTCTGTGAATTTTCTACTTTAATACAGTATTGATAAAAAGTCAGTTACAATGTTCATATGTATATAAACATCGGACTCCGTATGAATGACTGAAGATAGAAGTTCTTATTTTCATTATAACATTTTGTAATATTCGTTTCCAAGTCTTTACTACAAATAACAAACTAGCATAACATTGTCCTGTGTGTAATAGGAATTGTTTTTCTCCCAAGCTCTCCTCATAAACGTGCACCTTGAAAGTTTCAAAGATTTGCTCTGATGCGTCGTAAGGAAGGGGTCGATGGTCCGCATCCACGACTGTCTGAGTGAGACGAACTCCTCTCGTAAAGTATTTTAATAATATTTTCATTCCAACATTTTTACGAGAATCTCGAGTGCGAGATGCACTTCACGGATATTATTAATATGAAGGGACCGGCACGTTTGACAACACCTGGCTCGGGGTTCCCGGATTAACTTGGTTTATTTGAGAAAAAGGCAAACAATAAAGGAGCAGCTGTGTTTGCGATCTAAAAGTTTACTTTAATAAACCAGGAGATTTAATGACGCTCGTCATACCTAATTTGATCTGTAAAATGTTGACTTAAGTTGGTTGTTAATTAAAATATCGAGTGTTTTTGAAGTAAAATCGACATTGCAGACTAACAAAAAAAACATTTTTTTCATTTTTCCACAGATTTAAATTACTGGTAACTTGAAAACAGAAAGTCTCCTTGTTCGGGATAAATAATTATGCTTGCGCAGAATAAGGAAAAAAAAACAAACTCCAGGGGACGCCCACGCCGAGAGTACCTGGAGGACCTGTTGGTGGACGTGCGATGCCAGTCATTTGTAAATCTTTAAAGAGCCGCACATGACAGGGAAGAATGGAGGAGAAGAATTGAGCGAATTGCGACAAACCAATCTTAGGATTGAAACCAGAGAAGAAGAAGAATAAGGGTAGTTCGGGCAGACAGGTTGATGGTAAAAAGGCAATTTTCTTCTTAGTGACAATCTGAATTCGATTCGTCAGAAATATGCCAATTTTGATGAGAACTCTGTCATAATAGGATTCATGTGCCATGAACCAATTACAGGCATTTCAATTGAAAATGCGCTGAAAAATTGTTGATAAACAAGCAACGAGTATTTTTGATTGAGAATAAAGTGAAGTTATTTCATAGGAAAGAGTCACGGATATCCAAAGAGAGCGTATCAAAAGGCTAATGTTGCCAGATCGAAATCAGTGTTGAGAGCGTGCAACTCTTCAATGGACAGAATATGGTCAGCAAAACAAGGATTGCAAAAACAAAGCTGGAATTACTGATCATCAAGGCTGTAACGCGTTCTACTTACGTTGGACATGTAAATCAAAAGTTTCATCCCAAAAAGTACAAGGGAATGGTCGAGGGTTCGATTGATAGAGAACGCTTGCGCCAATAGAATTTGCAACAGATATTCCAGGACTGGAATGCAGTTCATACTTTGAACTTAAGAGAACAGCGGAGAATTGAGAGAAGTGTAGGAGATGTTCGTGCTTGCTGCCAACCAAAACACAGGATTAAAACCATAGAAGAGACGATGACACCTAGTACAAAATAATGTAAAAACAAACTCAACTTACATCCACCTACATACAAATGTTCATTCTATGTTACAAAAAAAAAGTCCTTTTGATATTTTGTTGACGTGATTTGTTAGTGTCGTCCCAAGGGAATAAGAGATTGCGCATAGGTAATCTAACCAGGTTATTACAATTACAATTGGATCAGATTATGAATCGATTTATCGGATTGGCCGCGATAATATTTGTATAAAATTATTACCAGCTGTGATAACAATATCTTATGACATGTTGTACCTAATTTCCCTCGTGGAACATTTTACAGGCAGATCAATCCTAGCGTAAGAACAGATGCGGATTGTCCAATTTGCATCTAGAAAATTTAACATAACTTTAAAGCTTCCTTCTGGTTACAATACTATAGAATTGACCCGCACCATTTTAGTGGTAAGCGTATTCAGTTCTTGGTAGATGCTATAGAGGACCCTCTGTTTTTGCCCTTAATCATTCCTTTAACGATGTTTAGTAAAAAAACCGAGTGCCTTGTTATGGCTTATCTACTACACACGTTCTTGGGCAACTTAGTAGTTGATTTGTTTCCCTGGATCTTCTCAGTATCTCGTCATCTGACCGATGGATCCTTAACATGCGTCTGTAGCGACACATTTGCAACAAGATGACTGTAGAATCAAAATACTTTTTTATTTTTTGTTGAAACCAATTCTTGCCTGATGAACTCTACTCTTTATCTTTGCGTTTGAGCGCCCATCTTTAGATATTCTTTGGCCTAAATATACCGATTCTTTCATCTACCCGATAGATACGCCATTCATAAATGTTCATGTGTTATTACATTAAACGATGATGAAGACAAAAGGTTTATTGATGAAATAATAGCTGTGCCCAATGAGATTTATACTAGAGATGCAATCGAGTCTAAAAAATGGCATGTATAAAAGTGTGCCACCACCGAAAATGTGCCACGCTCGTGTTTTAGTCGTTGACAACAGCTCGAGCTTGACAGTTGTGTCCGCGGTAATACGGTGTTCTTGAAAATGGTGGATTTTGTGGTGAAAAAAAGTCGTTCCTCAACAGAAATCAATATAGGAAAATCCTTTTATCAAAAAGGACGTATTTTATATAGTTTAAGTGCATATTATTGTGATAAAATGTTTAAAATATAAAAATATATTTGACAATTATTTTTGTTTTATTAGTAAGGCCCACATCACACTACGGGTGCATACCGAGGGGGGTTAAAAAAAACCGCGTCTGTATGAAACGCGTAGATACATTTTTATTTGAATTTGTAACCCAGCGGTTCAGTCGACGGCTTTCTTACTACAGCATACGTCATGGGCTCGAATCCCTGTGCCGACTATTTCCACTTTCACAACACAACTCTTCCATAGTGTGTGCAAGTTTCCAAATGTATTTGTGTTCACTTTTAATTAGCCTAAATTCATTTAAAAAGATACACCCGTACGCGGCGTATGCAACAGTGTATATATGTACAAATAGGTATATATTTCTAGAATTTTTTTTTATTCTATCAAGGTTTTTTTTTATCAATTTATTTAGAAAAAAGAATACAACTTATATTTAAACAGAGTGCTCCCTAATTAAAATTATATATGGAATTTAAGGATGTTCTGCAAACAGAGGTTTTCCACTTTCAATGAAATTTTTTACGAAATCCATCATACAACTGAGAAATCGCCAGCGGTTTTTCCCACAGTGCCGTATTTCTGACGGCTCTCGTTTAAGCTGTGTGTATGAGCCCTTACCTAGCCGGGCGAAATTTAGAAGCAAGTACACTATAACTAGTGTTTTTATAAAAAGGGTCATTTTTGATTTGAATAAAAATAAATAATTTTTTCCATTTTCGAAAAATATTTTTATGAATGTGCTTTTAAACTGATCGTTGTCTGCCTCGCATTAATAAAGACGAGAGATCTTTTTCAAAAGGTTCTTAGACAATTCTGACAAATACATTCAAATCTCACGTACAAAAAGAAATTTCTATTAATGTGTAGGTACCGGTAGAAGGTGACAGCACTTAGCCGTTTGGCGTATTATGTGTGATAAAGACAAAGATATTCGTCAGTAATGCTTGATTGCATATTTTTATTTAAGTTCAACTTCAAATTTACTCGTGATGCTACTTTCAAACTAAAAATTGTATGGAATTGCATCTCCAGTATAATATCTCATTGGCTGTGCCTAAATCTTTAAGCCAATCCGCTTCTGGTTAATTTCAGTGTTATTATTTGCTTAATAATTTATTTGATTGCATACAAAGAATAGAAAGAGTATCACGCAATTCGATATATCAATATTAATAACATTGGGACAGTGCTGTCTAAGGATGTCTTTGCCCTTAACGACAAAAAAGAATCAATTACTGATTTCGAAGATATTTGATTATTTCGAGCGTGCAACAGGTTTCGTTGAACTTACTTACTTACTTACTTTGCGTTTTCGGTTACATTTTGCCACACCAGTAAGCAGCGACAGTCATCGCCTTGTCGTTCGCAAGGATAAGGTCTTGCAGGTTACATGTTTCGCCAATCAGCGGGCATGTCAAGAGGTGGTTGTCGTCCTGGAGCTCACCACAGTCAGCAGAGAGGTAGTCTCATCTGTGTAAGTTTTTCCTGCATCTGGTGACACCAATTGAGGGCAGTCCATAAAGAGTACGGTAGCTGTTCACCCGTACTGATGCCTTCACGTGGTGCCATGCCATCCACTGCGTTGCTTCCAAGTCCTCTTGCCACAATTCATCTCTGCGTTGCTGTGATGTTTATTGAACTAGACATTGTTATAAACATGAAATGTTTTATTCTTTTAATCGTTTTCATAATTTGACTACTTGATATTTATAATATTCTTTTTTTGATGAATTATTTCTATTAATATGTCTAAGGGACCGTGTTTTCGTTTTGTACAATCAATTGATCTATATGTGAGCCAAGTGTGAGCACCATTTGTTTTGTTTTAAAAATAAGATTAAAATTTGTTTGTTTTTTACTCAATTACATTTCATTGATGTGTCTAAATTTACCTGTTTCGTTTTATACAATCAATTCATCTATATTCTAACATGATTTGTTTTGTTTTAATAATGGATATTATTTCTTGATAAATTATTTTTATTAATTTTATAGAATTTTGGGTATAATATGGTACCACCGCATCACGAACGACGCTATACGTCGGCGCACCCAGCGCAGGCCCATCACTTCCACCATTACGGAGAGGAGATGGGCATGGCTGGGACATGTGTTGAGGATGCCGAATGACAGTTGGCCGAGGAGAGCGCTGTTTTTCCTCCCATCAGGGTCTCGAAGACGTCGTGGGAGACCCTCTTATAGTGTTCCGTTCCTTCGAGGCAGAGCTGAGGGAAATGGACTTGGTGTGGGAGGAGGTCATAAGCATTGCTTGTTGTTGCCTCCCTATGCTCCTAAATGGAGTTCAAAGGGAGTTTTGATTGATTTATTTATTTTTATTAATATGTCGAAATGACCCATTTCTTATTATTGTTATTTTCTGTCAACACGACTTGTTTGTTTTAGTGATGGACTTGAACTTTTTAATCAATTATTATCTCTGTTAATGTGTCTGCATGCTTAATTGTTTCATTGATCTAATCAATTGTTCCTACTACAGTGTCCACAATGTTTTCTTATTATTATATTGATCTATTGCTTTTTTGCTGTAATATTGAAATAATTATATTCTTAAGATTATTATATTGTATTCCTTTTTCATTTTAAAAGGTCCAACAAGTCGTAAATAAATAAATAAACTACCTACGTGTACACGAAGTAAGAATTAAAGCGTTTTTTGATTATCATTCTTTAAAAGGTTTAAAGTTAAAACAGTGGGGCTAGGACAGGTTTAATCGAAAGCTATTTGCACGCTAATAATCGCTTATTTCCGTGCAAATAGTGTTCGAAAATCAAACGATCGAATCAATCGATCATTTTTGTATGGAAATTTTTCGAAACTCTTTCGATGATCGTTTCGATATTCGATCATCGAAAACTTATACTAGGGCTACAGTTGCACTTTCACAAAATTAGAGCATCGACTGGTTAACTCACGAAGATATCGTCAAGAGATTTGAATCTCACTAACCCTGTTTCTTTTAGACTCATTGAAATTAGAAATGTCTTGTCTTAATCAATTTTTTACTGAATTTCAGCTATTTTATGATCAAGCTGTGATTATATATACGCTTCGTAAAGCATACCCAAAAGATGCAAGTGTTATGTGTTCGGACTCTTAGTACGGCGTAAAGTCACATTTGGTATTTCGTGTACCTAAGTAGGTCCTTATTTCAATATAATAATTAAATAAAAAAAGGGAAAAAGAATTTAAAAATTCGAAATGAGGACATCCATAAAAAATATCCTTAAGTAGGGGTTACATGACATTCTAATACGGAGCACGTGTAAGTCAACTTAATATCAATCCTCCCTACCTCCTTTAATAGACGACAAAATAAAATTTTAGCGAAATATTTGCAAATTTATGGGTAACGACATCGTAAAATATATTTTCGATTTTCTTATTGATCATAAAAAAGACGTTATAATCTACTTACAACATTCGTAATATATGTTTATAGGCATCTCCTCTGACATTCTATGTAGGCAAATAACGTATTCTTATTGAAAAATTGACAGAGATTTTTCTATAATTTACGAGTATCATTAGTATAGGATAAAAGGCTCTTGAAATCATAAATTTATTGAATTAAAATAATAAAAAACACAAAATTTTATAACTCATCAATATTGAAGTAAACGCCAACGCGTCAAAACGATGTGATTTATTAGACTTTATTGAGTTAAACACTGTTCTAAAAATATAACGGATACCTAAGGGAGAGTAACAGGATCGTTAATCTAATGGAAATGTTGGCTATTCTGAAATGAGAATGGAAGCGTCATGTGGCCAGATACCTTGACCGCAGATGGACTAAGCAAGTGGTAGAGTCGCAAGCCAGACAAAAGGATAGTAGGCAGTCCTTGTGCCAGAAGGACGGACGATATACCTAATCAAGTTTACAGTCCTAAAGTAAGTGGGTGAGGGATTCTCGGGATATTGGAAAACAGAAAGCATGGTGGCTAGCATATGTTCAGCAATAGATGGAGACAGATCAATGAAGATGAAAAAAGGCATCGTTCGAATTAATGTGAGTAGGTACCTACTGCCAGATTTATGTATGATGTACTCATAAAAAGAGTTTCCCAGGTAGGTACTCGGGTCTACTTTTTACCATCGTCGTAGGAATGATAAAGAGCAAAAACCACAGAGGCTGGCGAGTGACAGGTAGGAGTGGACAAAATGGACATTCTTGGTAGAGATCAGTCTTAGGATTGTAACCAGAAAGAAATTAAACTAGGTAGGTACTAGGGTGGATCGATTTTTTTTTCTTCACTGGACGGTTATGTAATAGTCAAAATTTGGTGCCTTTTAGGTTTAATTTAAGCCATGTAAAATATTATTCTATTTGGTTTAGGGTAACTGCCTCCGCAACGGCATTGAAGTTATGAAAATAGTTGGTTTTACGCTCTAATTGGAAGTCATGTTTATGTACGATTTTTTTTAATAAACATAGGTGCCAATTTTTATGAAGAAAGTTTACTTGGAACAATATAGATTAGAAACAAAATAAAAAGAACTTTAAATTTGTGTTTTATAAGGGTGGGGGGAGGAAGCACAGGAGGTGATCCTTGCACTTCTCGCGTCGTCAGTGCTCTGATGTTTTTAGTTCGGGTCGGTCGCACGCAGCGTTTATCCTTTAATAAATACGTTCGATCTTCTATTCAAATGCCCTCTATTTGGTGATGTTTGTGAGATGAAAGAGAACGTTCTACCTACTTACGAAGATGTAATGAAGTACTATGAGTGGACGAGACATCAACTGAAATTGCAATTAGAAACTGTAAAGGAACCAATTTTTAGCGAGATAGCAGATATAGTAACTTCAAAAATTCAAAATATATGGCAAACTGCATCTATTCCAACAGTGACAACAACAAGGATCGTTCAAATGTTGAAATCATATCATTTAAAGTGTAAAAATGTTCTCAAGTCTATCAAGAGGCTCTCCCCGGATAAATTAAATAGTTTTCAGCAAAGCAGTAAGATACTTTTTGATATTTCAACATGCAAGTGCAAAGATTTCACTCAATGTATCTGTCCTAAGGATAAGAAGGTTCCTAAACAAGAGCAAACTTTTTTGAACGATCAAAGAACGTCTCGGGTAATGGTTATCAGCGGAATCGACGTAACTGCAACAAAAAAAAAATTCAAAAGACTTTAAAAAGGAAACATAAACGAGAGAATCACCGAAACACGTCCTTTCGCACTTCCACGTTAGCTGATTTAAATATTAGTACTTCTTCAGCGTCATCATCAGAGTCGGAAAAATCAGAATGCTCCACGATCAAAGGCGTTATTGAAAATAAAATGAAAAAATCTAAACAGAATTTTCCTACGTTATCGAAGACATGCGATAGGTATGGAGTATCTGATAGAGCAGCAGCAGCAATAGCATCATCTGTTTTGTTCGACATTGGGTCTAATGTTGAGGTAATTGATCGTCACAAGTTACGAAGAGAGAGAACTAAAACTAGAGAAAAAATAATGGAAAGTGCAACAGTTAAAGAGCTCTTGGCGTTATACTTTGACGGAAAAAAAGACAAAACTTTGAAAATTGTTAAAAAGGACGGTAAATTCTACAGGACTATGGTTGTGGAGGAACATAATATCTCACTGATTCAAGAGCCAGGATCCATTTACATGGGATACGTGGTACCTGATGTTGGTACGGCAAAAGGAATAGAATCCGCGATAACAGGGTTTCTGTTACATAAAGAAGTTTCCCAAGATAGAATTATGGCAATTGGTTGTGATGGTACGAATGTTAATACTGGAAAATATGCTGGAATAATAAGACTGCTTGAAGAAAGGCTACAAAAGCCACTTCAGTGGATAATTTGTTTGCTCCACATGAACGAATTGCCTTTGAGACATCTGTTTCTTCATCTCGATGGGTGTAGTTCGGGTCCTAAATCTTATATTGGTCCTCTGGGAAAATCACTGGAAACCTGTGAAAGCTTCCTGTTAAAAAGTTTGAACGCATCGAAGGTCAAATACTACCAGAAATTGCCAAAGACCTGAGTACAGACCAACAGTACTTGTATAAAATTGTCTCGGCGGTAATTTCAGGTGAATTTCCAGAAGACCTAAGTAATAAATCTCCAGGAAAACTATCACATGCCCGTTGGATCACGCGTGCTAACAGAATACTACGTTTGTATGTGTCAACGGAAGAACCATCTGAAAATTTGAAAACTCTGGCTACTTTTGTGGTGAAAGTTTACGCACCTTCTTGGTTCCGAATTAAAAATAAACCATCATGCAAAGATGGCACGCGTCATCTGTTCAACATTATTAAGGTCTCCAGGTACCTTCCAGAAACTCTAAAAAAAATTATAGATCCTGTTATCCAAAGAAACGGCTACTTTGCGCATACTGAAGGAATTCTACTTGCGATGATAACAGATGATAAAAAACATATCAGAGAGCTGGCAGCCCGCCGCATACTAAAGGCACGCAGTATTGCTCAACCTTCAACACCTAGACAGTTAATTCAAGTGCCATTGATAGATTTAAATGCTTCTACATACATTGATTTAATAAATTGGCAAGAAAACTTAACCGAACCACCGATTTTGAAAAACTTATCAGACGAGGAAATTCACAATATCGTCGAAAGTGGTGGTGAATGCGAACTGTTTTTTATAAGGCTTCCCTGCCATACTCAAGCAGTTGAAAGAGCTGTAAAGATGACAACAGAAGCCTCCATTACTCAGTGCACTAGAAAGTCGCGATTGGGTGCAATAAATGCCAAGCTGGAATCGCGGAACAAAATGCCGAAATTTGAATCTAAAAAGGATTTTAAACCTAAATAATAAATGTATAATTTTTCAAGTTTATTTCAATTCTTTTTTAAAGCAACGCCTTAATAAAATAAATCTGATTTATATATTATTGTTTATCATTTAACACCTATTTACCACTAAATTAATCACAATTATAAACATTAAACTTTTTTAACTTAATTTTCAATTTTTGGGCTCACTGCGGAGGCTGAAGATGTTAATCAAATGAAATGAAAAATTCCACAAATTTTAACTTTAACATAAGGCACAAATTCCCCCCCCCCCTATTAGAACTCTGAATCTTAAAAAAACTTTTTTTTCATACATCCGTGCTCCAGCCAGAAAGACAAGAAAGTTGTCTGTTTTGTGTAAATAATAACTAGGTATAAAGCAAGAGAAATTTTGCGATAAATTAAAAAAATATCGAGGCTAATACTTTCATTCGTATAATAATCACCTACTTAATGATTTGGGTAGTTTGTTTATTTGCTGGAAGACAGTTTTTTGGGTAAGAATTTAATATTCATGTCGAGTAGTAAGTACATACAAAAGAAATCGCGCTTGGTAAAATCAAGTTCCGCTTTAGAAAAAATGTGGAAAATTGTTAATGAAATATATTGATGTTTCTTTGTGTAAATAATAAGATGGGCGTTAATGAAAATAATTTATTTATTCCCTCCATGATTTTTGATTTTGGACAAACGGACTACCTGTATACCATGTATACAATATTATCGAATTATGCAAATTCATAAAGTTGAAAAATAATAAAAATAAAATAAGATAAGTAGGGATTAAGGAATACGCGGTCATTTTGCTGCTAACGATTGGATAAATAATATGAATGAATTAAAACTAATGGTTACACGTATACAAAGATGATTGTTTGGAATAATTACAAGATTACAGAAGATCGTAAAACACATTTTACGAATTGAAATATTCCATTACTTCTGTCATTTGAGAAAGAGGTTTCAGAATTATCATAAATACGTGATTATCTTTCAATTATTATTTGGATATCATATTCTGTTGCTTACGTTTAAATATCACAGTATTAAATTTTCCTACAGGTCAATGGACGATAAATAAAATAATAAAATAGCCAAATACTCCATATCACAAAAAGAAAAAATTGTTCACTAAGCTAAAAATTGTTACGAAAACAGAAAACTGTAAAAAAACCATCAATGGATATCTAACATAGAGGCCCTGTTCTATAGCTGGTCGCATGATTGTGCGATTACGATGATTGCATGACGCGGAAGCCCTGTTCAAACATATAACATTGTATGAACGTGTCGTAACTGGGCACACGTATCGTCCGATCGGTGCCTTGTTTGAAATGATCCCGCGTCGCTTGTAATACGACACGTACTTGCCAAAAGTTCTTACTTACTAAAATTCATATTTACTTGTTTGCGTCATGCGATGCGATCATGCGATGGCAGTTAGGACACACAGTTTTTCATCGTGCTATCACAAATTTGTTTAGGTATGCGATCGTGCGACCAGCTAGGACATGGCCTCATCAGGCAGTCGGTAAAATTCGTCAGTAAAATGTAATCGAAATTTGACAGAAGGAAGTTATATTACAATTATTTTAATTTTCAGAGTGAGACATCTTTTGGTTATTTTAAGAACATTTTAGTATCCATATTTGAATTCGAAGAGCAACTGTCAAGAGACAGCAGATGACGCCAGGTTATTTCCAATCCAATCCGTTTACATAAAGTAATTTAAATGAAACAATAATTATTAATTTGCTATTCCACAAACTTATTTAATACCCTGACTAGTTTCACAGCCACAGATCCTGCATGATCCTGTCTCTGGTGACTAAGAAACATTTTCTTATTCACAAACTAGTCGGATATTAAATAAGTTTGTGGAATAAAAAATAGTTTATTTTAAATTACTTTATTTAATAACTAGCTTATACCCGTCTTGCTTTACGTTTTTGATTCCGATTGTCAGGCTTGATCGGTAGGTAATTAAACAGGTTCTAGTCTAGCTTCCCATTGCTTAACAGACCTCTATAACTGACATAAGCACCGGAAAAGAAGAATGACACTTTTAAAATTTTTGTTTCACCGACCTCATAATATTATACGAACCTACCGACATAATTTGCAAGTTTTCATAGAGAGAGAGATAGCTCTGTGGTTTGAATCTTAGCTACATTCCCTAATGTGTGATAATTAATTAGGCTTTCCACCCATAGAGGGTGATTTGCGCTATCTGTCAAACTTCAAAATGGAGGAATCATTTTGCAATTTTTTTCATTAAATCTTTATTTAATGAGAATAATAAGATTTGAATAACATTTATATGTATAACAAATCAATCTACAATTATTTTATTACATTTTCATAATACCAAGATTCCATTCAACGTTTACATGAGTAATTTTGTTTCCAAAAGATGGCTTACTGTCTTTTTGAGAAATTTGTATGAAGATCCTAAAAAATAGAGTTTTTTAAATAGCTCTAAATATATTAAATTTAATGCAGCAAATTGTATTTAAGAACCTTCTCCAGCATTTTGTACGGCTCTGGGCATATTAATATCTGACGTAGCATTTGTATTTTGAGCGTGATGTTCACATATACCTACGATAGAAAGCACACAAACATTTCTGAATTATTATGTAGATTCCACCAAGGATGTACGTTCAATTCGTTAATTTTACCAATCCCTTTACGCCTCACATTTATAACCGTACATAGTGAGGCAACAAGAGCTCTCCATTGTGCTCGATCTTGCGCAATGTTTATGACCTACTCCCACATCATGTCCTAATCCCTCAGAACACGGTGTGAGAGGGTATTCTTCGTCTTTGGGACTCTGATGGGAGGAAGAACAGCGCTCTCCTCGGCCAACTGTCATTCGGCATCCTTTACCCATGTCCCAGCCAAATATATCTTCTCTTCATAATGGTAGAAGTGATGAGCCTACGCTGGGTGCACTGGCGAATAGCATCTTTCGTGATGCGGTGGTACCACTTTGCACATATGCATATAAAATAACCAGGTTATATTTTACAACATGCGTTTTTATCGATACTTTTGTTACCTATAAAAATTCTCGTTTGTTCACGCTTGCCTGTTTATTAATGTCTAGCTCGGTACATAGTTCATGGGAATTTAAAACACGCGGGATTACGCTGGATAGGGGCGATAACCAATAACAAACTGTCGATATTTTAATCCTCGCTCTTTGTATTACATCGTTCACGTTATTTCTATTGTTTTTAATATTAACAACACACGGTCATTAGGAAAACAATCTATATTTTTTTATATGCAGGTAGGTTTTTTTGTTCATGTTTTGGTCAAAATGAGTTGAGTATGAGGAAATGTCGAGCATAGACCAATATATTATGTGCAGAAATATCCCATCTCACATTGATTATTTTTTTTTACCAATTCCTCATACATTTTGATCCTAAATATATGACACCGTGATTGTTAATGCATTAATTTTAATCTTCTGCAGAATTTCACTATGTAGTGAAAATATAAAATTAAAAAATGTTAATTAAAGATAACAATTGTTTCAATAAATGTGAGCTTTAACATGCACAATGTACTAATGCATGTCAAAAGTTGGGTTGAATTTTAAAAATATTTTAATTATTATGACATATTATGTCAAACTTCAAACTGCTCCTGTCAAAAATTACTCTAGAGATACTTAGGATAGTTCTGCATTAAGGTAACGATGTGTATTATTGTGTAGGTATTTAAAGAATAGAATAATGAACAGCTAGTATTTCCTTTGTTGCAATTTCTGGTGTTATTTTAAAATTATTATGTAATAATACTGGAATTTATATTTATGCCTTCGATATGTGGTGCTGGAAAGGTTTGCTTCGAATCCCCTGGACAGCCAGAAGAACCATGTCTCAATTTTTAAAAATAAACAAATCAAAACAATATTACGGTAAAACTGAATGAGATAGATTGGACAAAAATAAAATAAAAAAAATCTATAGGTAGGTTTAGGGTAATTCTATAGGTAGGTACATACTCGTTGGGTAAAATAGTAAAGTTAATAAATAATAAACAATAATTATTATTGAAAACATATATATATACACACAGCTCGGACAAAATATAAAATTTTAAAGATGCTTGCAATCAGAATCACACGATTTTTTATTATTGTGTATTTGGAAAATATTTTTCCAGAATACTTACGTCTATCACCAAATTGTTACAAATTCGAGTAGGTAATGCGATGAATTTTCCAAGGAAAAAAATCAAGCAGAGAAAACCTTCCCCTGAAGAATTAATTAAACGAATTTTATTACCAACAAGTAGTAAAAATGACAAATCTACGTAGAGGAAAATAGGTACCACCGAATGCAGCAATGAGCACATACCTTGTCGTATTATTCAAATTATTTCTGCTTTTTAAGAACGAAATGGCAAAAAATAACTTTGAAAAAAAAGTCTAGATAACTCCGCAAAGAAATTAATAATATTCCCTTGACATTGTATGGAGAGTTTATTAACCCATTCTCACCCACCTTAGGAATTTTCACCGTCGCAAACATTATTTAGAATATTTTTATGTAAGTACCTAAATAAAAAAAAATAAAAAATTATAATATAATATGTCACCTCGAATTAGAATTTTAATAGTAATTATTAACTTAATATATAATCAAATTATTTTAAATAATTTTTTAACGTTTACACAACTGATGAGTACAGTGAGCGGGAATGGGTTTTAAGAAGGAGAATGTAAATTTGCTACCGTTTCTTCTTCCGGCATGGGACTCACGCTAATAAATCATTCCTGATTCGCACATAACTTTGCTGAATCGCTAATCTCATCTCGCCATTTTTTTCCTATTCAAATAATATGTAATTACCTCTATTATGTTTGCTTCACCGTTTATTTTTTTCATAAGATACAGATTTTTAGCTCTAAGTCTAAGTAATGTTTTTTGCAGATATGATAGGTTAACAATGCAACCACTTAAGAATGGTGATAAGGACTCAGAATTTCTTGAACTAGAAACCAAAATCAAAACTATCGAATCTAGGAGGCTCGCACTGCAATCAATGAAATGAGACCGATTTTCTGCTTGGAAAATCTTAAACTGAAGCTCCATTTAAGTTTTTTTAGAACATTGCCGTGACAGATGGCTTGGTGGAAACCTTTAGCCAAAAGAAGATAGATCTACTAGAAAGGTTGCCTCACCTCTTGAACAACGGCCACAAGATCTGAATTAAGAAGTAGAAACTCCGTATAAGAAGAGGTTGGTAGACCATCGCCGACTTTCCACTGGAAGTCTTGGGTTAGATTCCAGATATACCTATACCATCTTTTACGACAAAGCTTATTTGATTATTGTGAAAGAGTCTAAGAGTGTACCTATCTACCTATTTGTGTTCGCTTTGTGTGAAATAAAAAAAAAACTCAAAAAATGAAAATAAAGCAATGATTGTATGATGAGATATTTTTAATTTAAAAACTTGGCTATTTAGAAAATCAAAAGGCATTCATTACACAATACCACCCATGTATCTACTGACCTTGGTAGCCTATAGTGGCAAAAGCTCCGACTTCAGATCAAGAGGTACCGGGTTCGATTCCAGGTCGTTTCAGAAATTTTCAATGTGTTTTTTCACTGGAAATTTCTACTCGGGGTTGAAATCCTGTATCAGATTGGACGGGACCGGTTGACGGTTGACTGTTGCTTCAAGTATTAAGTTCCGCCGGGAATATACTGACACCTATGTATAGAAGAGTGTTATTTATTTATTTACTATCTTTTCCGACAGACGTTGGCGTTGTCCTCTAGTCCTTATATTGATTTCAAATTTGTAATTTATACAAAAATACGTTTTAAATGTTAAAATATTATTTCTGAAATTCGAAAAAAAATTCCATCAAAAATTGCGTAACAATATTTTTAATGTCAATAGCTGCATACACACGTAATGATTATCGGTCAAATCGTAAAAATAAATCGTTTCGTGTGTATGCAGCTAATGGCTGTCAGGTAACAGGTAACAATAATTTTGTTATAGTTTTTTTTTCACAGATGGCGTAGGCGTTGTAGGAAATGCGTTCCATACTATACTTTAATATTATTTTTTATATTATTTCTCACGCATTTTTCACTTTTTAATAATTATTATGTTTAAAAAAGAAAACACAGATTATTGATCTACATTATTATACATTACATTCTTGTTAGTTACTACATAAGGTTAAAAACTTAGCATAGAGGTACCAATTAATTTAAAACAATCCCTAATGATGAAGGGAGTAGGTACCTACCAATTAACGCGAATAACGTCTGGGTGGAGACTGGAGACCCTCAGAAGCGAGGGGAGCCGTAAATTAATCTCTTTTCAAGATTTTTTTGCTGACTAAACTCATTTCCACTTAATAAAATAATTATCTACGGATAAAGTAATTAGATGACTATTAAAATAGGCACGAATAACGGTACCTTTTTGTACTAACGCACGTTTTCGACTAAAAATACCTGTATCTATAAGAAATATTGAATGATTATTTTTAGAAATTATTAAGGATTCTTGATCAGTACCATTAGAATAAGTTTTCGAATATCGAAACAATCATCAACAGAGTTTCGAATAATTTCCATACAAAAATGATCTAATGATTCGATCGTTTGATTTTCGAACACTATTTGCACGCTAATAAGCGCTTATTTTAAGTTCGATGTTATATTATTACTAGCCTTCCCGACAGACGTTGTCCTGTAGTCCTTATTATGAATATTGATTTCGAATTCGTAATTTATACAAAAATATGTAGGTTTAAAATATTATGTTTGAATGTTAAAAAAATATTTCTGAAAGCTTGAAAGAAATTATATTAATAATCTTTGTGCCTGTGTTTTGAAACTCTATGGTTGTCAGCTAAATAAAAATTGTGTTGTAATGGAATATTTCACAGATGCGTTGTTGCCAATAACTCCGTTCCATACTTTTACATTTATATTATATTTTAAATTATTTCTTATCCATTTTTTATAAGATAGATTATGTATGAGAATTTTAATCATGGGGTCTGGTCAAGGTGAGACCTAATGGTATTACTGACTTATGAAAGTTGTCCGTAACAGAACAACATAGAAACATAGAATCTGCAAATACAAAGCACACATTAAAAGCGGAGTATTATTTAAACATTTTACATCACTTGTCAAACATATTTTTTTAACCCAAGCGTCTTTGTAATATGTTGGTAATATTGCGCTATAAACTAAAGGGGTAGATTTAAATCCAATTTAACTTTTATGTTACCAACACACACGTTAGCTTAGTGAGCAGTGATCACACTCCAATAGATTTCGTTAAAGCGTTTGACCTGGTGTACCATGTTGGCAATAACTTAGCAATTTGCTCACCCCATTTTTTTTTTGATAATATTAAATTTTTACAGTCCATTCTTGTAATAAAAAATGTCACAAAAAGAAAATACTTAAAATGATATTGTTATCAATCCAATTTTTTCATTATTCGCTCGAATTACACGAATGGCTCCTAAACTCCTGTTAAGGGAATCGGCCATAAAAATAAGTCCATTCATATACTTACCTCAGTATCAGAGAGGTTTACGATTTCGGAATGCGGAAAAGAGATTCGGTCCATTTGAAAGGAAGAAAATTTATAGTTGTGTAATTTTACAACCTATTTCCTTTGGTAATAAAATGTAACGCGAAATGCTTCTGAATATTGTGATTTCCAATTAATAAAATGTCAATAAAATTGTCATACAAGTAATGACTTTATCGACATATACATAATTAATGTTTTTTCAAAGCAATCTTTTTGCACTGAACCACCTTATTTTTCATTCTTGACATCCATCACTGTTTCCTTTGAAAGCAATGGATATGGACAATGGACATCACGTGATCGTAAAAACCAGTTCAATGTCTTTTTTGAAAAGTTAGTGTAGAAAATTGAGAAAATGGCATATCTTTAAATTTGATTGCTGAGGAATATTTAAAATCTTTCAAGTTTTCCCATTATTTATGAGCTAGACAATGGTGTTTTCAGTCATTCACTGCAACTGTGTGACAACTAAATATGTAAAGGACATCTTTTTATTTAACCCATCTTGCCATGTCGCGGAGAGAACGGCCGTACACTCTTTCTATTCGTACTTTTCTTTATCGACATACTAATTCTCATACAAACTCTCCTATTTTTCTTGCTTCTGATCTGTTCTCACTTGAGGACGGAATCGTCGATCCACCTCATTCTGGTGGACCATACTTTCAAAGACCTTTATTCCCAGCTTTATAAATACTTTTTGTTCATAAAATCATATCAAATTATTAACCTTTATCTTTGTAACAACACTAACATTCATATCTACCTCATTCATTCATCAATTTTTTTCCATGTCACACAGTCTTTCCACTTTCTCTACGTTAAGCTCTCACATCTACTGCACTTATAATACAAACTACACATTTCCACGTTTCACATCCTTATTTCTTACATCTTTGATGGTAACAGGATAGCGTCATGCACTAGTTTTTTTTAGCTTGCAATGAGACGTTTGTCGTTTCTCATAATGGGTTCTAGTGCAGCTTCCACCCTGCTACTGCATAAGCCAATACCCTTATTTAGATATGGGTGCAAATTATCGGAGTTGTTTTATATGTATGTTGTATTATCTATGGTTGTATCTTTTTGTCTGTCTATCAATATCCATGATGCTTGTGGCCTGTGCGAATTAATGATATTTTAAGACTTGAAGAATTGTTTAATTAAAATACTTATTACACCCACCACAACAGAATTAATACATCAATTAATACACAGAGAGATGTGTCTCCTTTGACTGATTGTAATTCCCATATCCCTACGTGTTCTCTGTTCAACAGCAATAGATAGAGGGCGTTGCGTCTTGTCGGTACATAATTCTGTCATTCTGCTCATCCATACGTAATCGCCAGAGCATGAAACACACTCCCATACTACGAAGCGCATGTTCTCATTCATAAAGAACAACCCTCTGGTTTGGGAAAAATGTCCTGTCCTGTAAAGTATCTTGTCAATTTTTTTAATTTAAATTTTGTGTAGTATCGCCGCTCAAAGATAATACTTTTACCCGAATTCGTTTTTCTTGAATTCATAAAATTTTAAATCTACTTAGTTATGAAGTTTATAACTAAATGTATGCCTATTATATTTTTTTTTACTGTTTCTTATTGTTTTTTTTTTATTATTTTGTTTTTTGTATTTTATATCAATGTAAAATATCGCCCAAATAGTTGTATTACAATTTTCGAAACACTCTCGTGAAAGCTCCATTATAAAATGTAACTGAATAAAAAACACTTTGTTTATTCAGTTACAGTCGTATGACCATAACATATAATATTGTTTAGTTTTTTAACAAAATAGTAGGTAAGTAAATCAATCAAATAAAAAAAAAATGAATCTGGGAACACTCAAGGTTAAAACAAATACCCTTCTCATCTTAAAGGCTTGTTTAGTAAAAGTGGAAATAGTAGATTCGAACCCACGACCCCCAGTACGCTGAAGGCACGAAAGCCATTGTATAATAATATATTCTATATTTTTTATGAAGTTAGAATAATTTTTTTATTGATACTCTATACAGTAAGAACTATTTATATTATAAACTTAAAAAAAAGAAAGCAAATACTTAGACCTTACTTTAAAATGTATAAAAACTGATAAAGAAAATAAAAAAGTAAAGATTTAAAAATACCACAAATTACATTTGTATTGCTGTTAAAAGCCTGAGTCGTTTAATTTGTTAAAGGGTTTGATCAACCTTTTAGAAAAGTTTGCGAATGTCGGGAATAAAACAAAAGAAAACCATAGATTACAATATTTTTTTTGACAGTGGTTATTTCTTCTTTAGGTGTTTTAAAATGATTTCGAACTAGATGTTAAAATACTGTTAAATGTAAATATGTAAGTACCATAAACAAAATCTTTTGACGTGCACAAAGGGTATAAAATACGCATTCTGTACTTACATGAATTAGTTTGCTAAATACAAATTTTAAGCAAACGAATTTATTATTCTGTTTCATTGTTCCAAATAATTCCAAATTTGAATGTGATATTGACTTAGTTGTTTATGGTATTGTCTACAGGAGCGATTGTCTACTATATTGTAAGGTTGAAGTTAAGTTAGTTCAATACTCTCGGAGAACTGGGTTTGACATCTCTTCTCTATGGCACAACAATGCAATAATTATTATTAAATTGTTTTATTCTAATGTTGTAATGGAGAAGTTTATTGTTTCCTCTAAGAGTTATGTGTTTCTTCGTCCATATTATATTCAGGTGTTTTCTAATAATTTGCCTATCTTTGGCTGAACAGACTTAAATTGATACTAAATTTATGTAGGTATAACTCAAATAATATGAAAATGGTGTGATGTTTCTAAATTTATGGTGAAAAATAAAATCATTAAAAAAAGTGTTTTGAATACCTGCTTATCTTCTGAAATACTAAATAGGATACACAATACAAAAGAAGTGAGAGCTGTGCACTACAATTTAAAACTAGATCTCGGAGGCAAAATAGCAATTGTATTCAGTTAAAAAAGATGACTGAGATCTTGGAAAAATATATGCAAGTGACGAAAATTTATTGATTTATTAGAGTTTTTGGGTAATAAGAGTAATATTCAATTATCGTGTACATACATTTAAATACATAATAATAGCAAGGAGTATGAAAACGTGTCATTTCTAAAATAATATGGAATAATATCATATTCGATGGGTTGATTAAGGATTAAGTAAACATCATATTATTATGTACGTGCCATATCGTTGATGCCAAAGCGGGTTACATACGGGATATTTTGTTTGTTTTCTGCTTATCCAATCAAACATTTCAAACTATTTTAATATTATTATCAAGTCTGAATAATAACAGCAATATGAGCTTGATGTATGTTTTGATGTGAACCTTTTCAAGGCTTTATTCGAACTTAATGAAATGGTTTGAACTGAAAGCAACGAAAATACGATTTATTAAGCTCTCGAAAAAGAAGGAAAACGTTAAGTAAAAATTTTAAGCCAAGCAATATCTGGCAATATTAATCGGTACTTTAAGGGACGCGGAAATTAAAAAAAAATATTTTTTTGAATTTTTGGAATCTACAGTCTACCTACACCCTCGAAAACGTCGAGAAAATTAATTTCAGCGAAATCTATTTTTTTTTTGAAATCCGATCACAAGACTCATATATGTATATTCCATATACTATGATTGAGTAATATAACTATTACGTTAGCAATATCGGGAGAATCGCAAATCAGCCCGCCCTAGCCTGTACACATCTGTACCACGGGCGGTAACGTAACATAACCAATGCAACGGTGTATTGTTGCGTTACCGCTCGCATACAGGTGTTTACCTCCCTTACGATCACCTAAGTTTGAACATACTTTTGGTATATTTTTTATTAAACTTTGTTTCATAACAAAGTAGTTTTTACTTGCTTCCCTGGTGTTGGACCAAAGAAGTGATAACGTAAAATATTAAAATTTGTTTAGATTTCTATAATCAAAAAACTTTAATGCTCTCAACGAAGATTAAAACCTTTGAAGGTTTCATTTTAATATAAAAAATAAGAGACAAGAAAGGACCAAATTATCAATTTGTAATAAAATATTGAATAATCTTACTGGTGTATTTAATAAGGGCGCTGTTCAGAACGAAATATCTAAAGAATAGGTACATAATTATTTCTTCCCAATAGAGTGAGTCGCCGGTAATCTAGTAAAACAAAATCGGAAAAAAGAAGATGAAACAAGAGATAAATTGGTATCATTTTGACTCTATGTGGGACACCTGGCTGTTTTGAATCAAAGCGGCACGCAAACTTCTTGGAAATAATCTTCTCTGTGATGAGTTAGCCGATAGCTACCCATACAGCTACACAACTTTTATGTGTACGTATAAGGACTTATCTCACCAATACTAAAATAATTTTCCTTCAGAATTTAAATACCCTCTACCTATTTCTACCTCTGTGACATATGCCTCTATTGAAGAACATGCGATGTATTAGTGATCGAGAAGCTTGGGCACGTGCATGTTTAATCAAAATACCTCTGAAATGAGTTTTGCTATTGTGAAGACATTGGAAGGTTGGAAAAAATACATAGAAATCGTACACGTGTTCCACTACAAAAATATTTTTTTCGCATATATTGTGTGGTAAATAACATTTTTTCATATCCAATTCCTTCCAATGAGTGGGTTATGTGTGTGACAACATGTCCAATACAATGCGTTGACAGCCTTCACGGATTTATTGAAACGAGTCCTAATCAATGATATTCTTCTTCTTCTTTTCAATGCGGCAATCCACTCTCGGGAGAGTGATTAATATTAAATTATATTAATACATTAGAATTCTATTGGTTTTATTTTCTAATACTTCATAGATTTTTTCTTTTTTTTTATATGACGACGAAAATCACCTACTTTGTCATAGAAAATATCGAATTTGTGCCTACGAAATTTGTCACGAAATTTGCTGTGAATATAATTCTACCAACCAGCAGTTTCACATTGGTAATCAGTGACAAAGACTCTGAATTCTGATTCGATTCCCGGTTGGGTCATTAATTTTCTATGTTTTGTTCACTTAAAATTTCAACTCGTAGTCGGAATCCTGTTTCAAATTAACGGGACTGGTTGACTGGTAGAGAATGCTTTGATATCCAAGCATTAGACAACTATGTAAACATGGGAGAGTGTTTCTTATGTAAGAGTGTCTTTTTTTAAAAGAGTTAATAAATTTTATATTTTCAACTTTAGAGACTAATGATTTATTTCAAGGCTACGTTCCCAACAGATGTTTATTAGTTTATGTTTTATCAGTGACAACAAGGAAACACTAAACAACTCAAATAAATAGATTCCTCAGTGCTTCGATAGCAGATATTTTTTATTTATTCATTCTTTACTGTATATTGCAAGTATAATAAACAGCACACTAAATTTAAAATAAAAAGACACCACAGAATCAACATATGGGGCTAGTACGAGTTTCATCGAATGCTAAATGCACCCTAATAAGAGCTTATTAGCGTGCAATTAGCGCAACGATCGAACGTTCGAAAATTTTGTATGGAGATTCCATTCGTTCAACGAATGGTCTCTTCGATGAACGAACCATTTGACAAGTCGGTTTGTATGAGAAACTCATATTTCGTTTCGTAATTCGTTCATCGTTTCGATGATCGAAAACTCGTACTAGCCCCACAGATATCTCCTGCATTGGTGTTTTACAGAGTTAAGAAGGTACAATAAACGTTTCCTGATAATGCAAACTAAACCCAAAAAAATGTGCGAAACTAATACAAATTTTAAAATAATTACTTTTATAAAAATCTTACGCCTTTAAAAAGTATTGACCAGAAATCCCTTTGATGACACTTGAAGTGGTTGGTAGCCTAGCTGTTTACGCCGACTTTCCTTCTGAAGGTTGTGCGTTTGATCCCAGGTGCTGACAATCTTCATCCTTCACAACACAAGCTTTTCTTCGTCGTTCGACTATGGAGTGGAAGATTTTATTTTACTTTTCTTGTCCTCCAGAGAGAACCTTACAATTATTAACACTAACATGTCAGAAATTTCACGTTATTAATTAAATCCTACCATAATAAAAAAAAGTACGAACATTGTAACTTTATAGTCGTGTTAACCTTTAACTTTGTAGCGACAAAAATGAATTCATATTATTTCTTTAAATTTTTTTAGGTTCTCCATTTTCTTTTCAAAGTTAAGTAATATTACGACAGCCTATTCACGTCACGAAAATATTGTGAAAAAAAAATCATATTCGCCCAAAGTTCAAATTGAATTTTTAATAAATAAAAATACGCACATACATTATTTTGACGAGCCGAATTTCAAAACTTTTGATCGAGTCATTAAAATTTTCTTTTGTAAAAGTTGGATGTTGAACGTGATTACAAGAATCGAATAATCTTAAAGTTCAGAGAGTATTAATCATATTTGAATTTTAAATAAAATGTCATTTTATCCACAAATAATATATCGTTTTGTACATTTACTAAGAATAAACATATTAAAATATTAATTAGTAAAAAAAAAACAGTAACATATACCTACTTAATATAATTTCATAAATGGTTAACTTTGGTTTGCAATTTCATTTTGCTTTAGTAATCACAGAGGCTAATATTTATAATTTATAACTGAGAGTATTTGATTAGTTCCCTAGTATTTTTATAACAAGTTAACTTTATCTGTTACTTGGTTTACTCCTAGGTTTCATTCATCCACTCACACAATCATCATTAAGAAATTTTGCCATTAGATTTATTTTATGGTTAAAAAAACGCCACTGTTTAGGATGACGGTAAAAACCTTATGGTAGATGGTTTTAAAATGGGGTGTTATTTGCTTTGCTCAATTGAAATTGTTTTTGCTATTTTAAAAGTGACTGAAAGAAGCAAAGGGAGGATGGTTGGTAAAAAATTAATATTTGCCCACCCTTTGACGGCAGGTGAGAAAAGGAAAATAATTATACGAAGTAAATGATTATCTAACAACTAATGACTCTAAAAATTCAATACTGATGTTCGATTTTTGAATGGAACAAACTACCACGGGCTTACGACCGTCTTCTACTGTTGTTTCGAAGGCTGGCTTAGTGTGATCACTTTACGTTAACAACGTTCGCCATTAGATGGTAATGTTTGAGTCTCCGAAACTCCTAATCATGAGCATTCTTGACATGTTCAACATGTCGAAAAATCTCATGTATGCAACAAATAGATAGTTATTTAACAATAATTAATGAAATATAGAGATAAAAGTTGGAAATTATTGAGAACAAGAGAGCAACCAAATTTAAAGACTGCCACTGCTGTCATGTATTTGGCGCCAGGATATGACTATATCCATTTTTGTAAATGTCTCATATTTATTGCCTATTGACTCTGTTGGTATACATACACAACGTTCTAATTTTGTCTAGATTCTTGTGACCCTTTTTCAGGACTATCTTAAAGAATTATCTAACAACTAATGACTCTAAAAATTCATTACTGATGTTCAATTTTTGAATGGAACAAACCACCACGGGCTTACGACAATCTTTTACTGTTGTTTCGAAGCCTGGCTTAGTGTGATCACATTAAGTAAATGATTGTTTCATAGTTTCTCATGAGCGATGTCCTCCGTATGTCTGCCGAAAGCGTAGGCCAAGCTAGATTATTTTAAAACCCTGGCGGGACACCCAGAAGAAGAAGACCGTGCCTGTACGAGCCTAGACCGCAAACCTGCACAAGACGGAGGTGCATAGAGGGATCTAGTGACAGTGGAGACCACATGCTCCAACTTGGGAGCGAACGTGGGTAGGGATGGTAAGGTACTGAGAGATATTCTCCTTTTGGGGAAGGAAACACTAGCTGAGAGAGAAAATTGAACTTGTTTGCGATCTTTAGTGACAAAAAGTAGGATTTTAGAGACATTATCATTAATTATTAACAGGAACAAAAATTCGAGGACCATCAGGGGCTCTAGACCAATGTTACTCAACCTTTTTTTCTTCAGGCCACAAACATATCTCTAATAGAAATTAAAGTCAGGTTAGTGCGAACACTTATAACTCGAGATTGGCTCAACAGATTTTCCGATGTGTGATTTTATAATTACATTACTAGCTGACCCGTCGAACTTCGTATCAAAATAAATAATATGGGTACTTAATATGTAAAAAAAAATTTAGGTATGTCATTATAATCGATATTTCAATAATTATTTTGCTCAGTTAAAATAATATTGATTGATTAATCAAAGTACGATAAGGAACTTCTCCGTACCGATTCAAAATACGCATTGAGGTGTCAATACTTATTTTACCGATCACTTTGATTCCCGAAGAGGGTAGGCAGAGAGTATGGACTTCCATTCTCTCCAATCCAAACTCATTCGCTTCCTCCAAACGCATAAAATTCCGCATACATGCTCTTCTATTCCTTTTGCTCCGGACTTGGCCCTCCTCTAAGACGGCACCGATGTTTAGGCGTGATGCGATGACATCGGGAAATAGCTCACCATTGTTATAGTTTTCTTAAATTTCCTAATATTCCATGAATTTTTCATAATTTTTTTCTTCTAAATCAACCTTCTCCCGATAAGAGCCTACACGCCAAAAAATAATTAGCGAAATCGGTCCAGCCGTTTAGGCGCGATGCGATGACATCGGGAAATAGCTCTCCATTTTTATAGTGTTCTTAAATTTTCTAATTTTCCATGCATTTTTCTTAATTTTTTTGTTCTAACAGGACACTCTCCTGATAAAAGCCTACACGACAAAAAAAGAATTAGCGAAATCGGTCTAGCCGTTTAGGCGCCATCCGATGACAACGCGAAATAGTTCTCAATTTTTATATATAAGACTAGCTGACCCGTCGAACTTCGTATCGAAATAAATAATATGGGTACTCTAGGTTTTATGCAACTGAGCTCAAATTCGTTTTTTAGATATTTAACATGAATGACTATTTACTGGCATTAGCAAAACCTGCATACCACGCTGCAGTCATCGGTCTGAGTTTATTTTTACATCAAAAACTTATAACCTATGTTAATATGATGTGGGAAGAGGTCATCATTGCGCTTGCGCAAGATCGAGTGCAATGGAGAGCTCTTATTGCCTGACTTTGCGCCTGAGTGGAGTTCAAAGGGAGTTTTAATTTTGATTGATTTGATGTTAACATGTAAAAAAAAGAATTTATGTACCTATGTCATTATATTCGATATTTCAATAATTATTTTGCTCAGTTAAAATAATATTGATTGATTAATCAAAGTATGATAAGGAACTTCTCCGTACCGATTCAAAATACGCATTGAGGTGTCAATACTTATTTTACCGATCACGCTGATTTTCGAATGGGTATGCAGAGAGTATGGACTTCCATTCTCTCCAATCCAAACTCATTCGCTTCCTCCAAACGCATAACATTCCGCATACATGCTCTTCTATTCCTTTTGCTTTTGACTTGGCCCTCCTGTAAGACGGCACCGATATGGTCGGTCTATGTCATTCCAGGTCGGCCTCGTCTGCGTGCACCTATTCTTTCAGATTTATATATCCTTTTAGTCATTCTCTCTTCGTTCATTTTCTTTACATGCCTAAACCTTCTTTCTTTATTCACTTTCATTCTAGTCACTACACTAACATCCACTCCACATTCCTTTCTAATATTATCATTCCTCACCTTATCAATAAGTCTCTTTCCGCATATCCTACGCAGTGATCTCATTTCCACAGCATTTATTCCAACATCCAAATTTTTCGTCCATGTCCAAGTTTCACTCCCATAAATCATGTATAGTATCAGGATTGCATTGTACATCAACTGTCGATTTCAGAGATATCTTCTTAGAGGTCTAAGTGCACCGCCAACCCTTCTCCCAGCCAATTTCCTTCTTTCAATCTCTTTTTCACACCTTGCATCTCTTCTAAATAAATTACCTAAATAGACATACTTCCAAGTTCTCGACATTCACTTTCACACAACATTGCGTTCTTAAATCATCTCTTTCCAAACAATGGAAATAAATAAAAAGCACATTTAATGCAGTATCTGTGATTTTTTTCTATCTTCTATTACAACATGGTGGAAGTGTAGCAATTTTTATTTTCAATAAAGAAACAAATTCTAGGTCATTAGCAAATAATATCCAGCTTTTTTACATATTAACGATGCAGATTATATTTACGTTATATGTATGTATGTACTCATCCTCTGTAAAAATCAGCCCATAAACGAAGAATTGATTTTCAAACAAACAAAAAAAAATTTTCTACTTGTTCTTCAATATAATCATGTATTCCTTGTGTTAAAACTTATCAAAACTCCTTAAAAAATGAACTTCAATTAAGTATAACTCCTTAATAGCAATGTTATATATTATACGATTCTGTTTGCTGGCGGTTTTAAAAATCTTTTATATAAAGAAAGTTTTCAAAACTCCTTACACTTCATTACAATAATGAATTTCTTGTATTAAAACTTACCAAAACTCCTTAAAAAATAACTGCAATGAATATTATGAATTATCCATCCAATCAATCTATTTTATACGATATATTTTACATTCAATTAATAAAAATTCAAAAGTAGAAGAAAATTATATTGTAAAAAGTAGGTACTAAAAAGATTACCTACTTTCTGTGTTTTCTTTAATTTTCTAATTTCCCATGCATTTTTCTTATTTTTTTCTATAAAAGGACATTGTCCTGATAAACGCCTATACCTACACGACAAAAAAAGAATTAGCGAAATAGGTCCAGCCGTTTAGGCGTGATGCGATGACATCGGGAAATTGCTCACCATTGTTATAGTTTTCATAAATTTCCTAATATCCATGAATTTTTCTTAATTTTTTTCTTCTAAATCAACCTTCTCCCGATAAGAGCCTACACGCCAAAAAAATAATTAGCGAAATCGATCCAGCCGTTTTAGGCGCGATGCGATGACATCGGGAAATAGCTCTCCATTTTTATAGTGTTCTTAAATTTTCTAATTTTCCATGCGTTTTTCTTAATTTTTATCTTCTAAATCAACCTTCTCCCGATAAAACCTACACGACAAAAAATAATTAGCGAAATCGGTCTAACCGTTTAGGCGTGATGCGATGATATCGGGAAATAAATCTCCATTTTTATAGTTTTCTTAAATTTTCTAATTTCCCATGCATTTTTCTTAATTTTTTTGTTCTAAAAGGACACTCTCCTGATAAAAAGCCTACACGACAAAAAAATAATTAGCGAAATCGGTCCAGCCGTTTAGGCGCCATCCGATGACAACGCGAAATAGCTCTCCATTTTTATATATAAGATTAGGCATTCCACCCATAGAGGGTGATTTGTGGCCGATGTGTGATTAATTGGATTCTTCTCCGCTCCGGATAACAGAATATCTAATAAAAAGTTGAAAAATTGATAAGAAATAATATGAAATATGATATTAAAATTTGTATGGAACGAATATGATGCGACGCCATCTTTGAAATAATCTAACAACAAAATTATTGTCTTCTGCACTCTGCACCTGCACCCTTTCATTCTCGCATACGTAATTGTCAATTGTCCATTCTTACAGTAGCCCATTTCACTTATGTACTCACCGTTTCTAGAGTTTTAGAATTTTTTTATACAGAGTCAACCAAATTGCGCGCATATAATTATATTCTCGCGTTAATCCCGTCTGAGCTTTGAATACGAATGAAATATGGACGATTTAGAATTAATATTTTAATGTTATTATTTTGTTAGTTTAAAGTGCAGGCGCAGTGAAAAATGAATGGGCCGCCTCTGGTTAGGACCAAAGGGTCCACAGAACAACGTCTGTCGGGAAAGCTAGTATTTTAATAGTGACGCGGGCTGCACCCCCCTCCCCCCTCATTTTAAATGATTCATACTTGAGTTTCATAAAAATATAAACTAGAATGAAGGATGAATAAAATATTTCTGTAACCTAGTTGATCTACTAATTAAAAAAAAAACACGTAAGGTAGGTATTGTTAGCAGCAAATAGTTGATTGTAGTATTAGTTAAGCATGTGAGATATGCCCGAGATCGACTTCTTGCGTATCCAAAAGGGGGTTTTCAATAGAAACGTCCGAATGAACGCGGCCATTGAGCCGATGTTTTTTTTTTTTTTTTTTTTTTTTTATTAATTATTGGCATTGCGTCCAACCAGGGACGATTTGTGCCATGATCAATCTTATACATACATAGATACATTAAAATTCATTCAAAACAGTCTCAGAATGAAAAAATAGCCAAAAACAATCTAAAGCAAAGAATATTTTCAGATCAATAAATTATCTATGAAGTTTATAGTATAATAATGTTCTTATTTATAAACCTAAGGAGCACTGATCGCACCGTTGTATCATTTATTGATAAAAGATGCTCCACATTCGTTGGAAGTGGAACGTCGGGAAGAGCCGAGCAAACGTCATAGGCATCTCGCAGAGGACAACCAAGGAAGACATGGTCCAGTGTCTCCAGGTCTAGACCACACTCACAATACGGTGACTCCACCATATTGAATCTGAACAGGTGTGAGTTCAGTCGATGATGATTGAAACGCATCCTGCAAAGTCGTGAAATGTCAGACCTCGAGAGACCGGTCCCATGAAACCATGGCCTGGAAGGTATCACAGATTGAACCCTGCGATACGCCGATCCCTTCGCCCGACTCTCGTGATCCCACCATTCCTTCCATTTGATTCGGGTTTCTAGGGACAGTTGATTCTTAAGATCACTTATAGGAACAGTAAATTCTTCCGGGGCTACGCCAGCAGTGATTGCTGACCTCGCCAACTCATCCACGTCCTCATTACCCTGTATTCCAGAGTGAGAAGGAATCCAGACGATGTCTGCCTCACCGCCGTCGCAACTCCGAACATGAAGCAAGTGTTTCACTTCCAAAACTATGGGATTGGGATGAAACGCAGAGAGAGGCGAAGCAAGGAGCTGCACCAAAGATAGGGAGGCTGTGAATATTACAATTTTTCTAAAACCATGTTTATTCGAAATTATCAAGGCTTCTTTGACTGCTACACATTCAGCTGTGAAAATGGAGCACTCGCCAGGAAGTTTCAATCTTGAGCAAATGTTAAGTTTAGGGACCAATACAGCTGCCCCCAAATTGTCCAATTCTGGCATCTTTGAACCATCGGTAAAAATGTAAACATGCGTTGGCCATCTTTTCCGGACCTTTTCATTAAACAAATTATTTGTTTGTTTCTGGGACATCCCAGTTCCCTTATCGATACCAATATTTTCTATTGTGTTTGGAATATGATGTAAAGATTTGAGGGGATAGTTATAGGTTGGAGAAATGTAGCTATACGATTTAATATTTAGGTTTTTAATTTTTTGTAAACTTGAACATAGGTTGGGGATAGGTTTATGAGCCAAAGAACGACGGGTTGAATAAATGTTAAGAAGTTCCGAGATTCTGGGGGACAGAGGATGTCCAGAAATCTGAAGTCTAGTAAGGAGGAATGTGTCGGCCATGTATCCCCTCCTGAGCCGTAGAGGCATGTCAACGCACTCCACCTGAAGTGCATTGATGGGAGTCGATTGCATGGCGCCTGTTATTAGTCTCAATGACTTTGACTGTACTTTCTCCAACTTCGTCTCCAGATAACTTGGTAAGGGGTCAAAAAGGAAACTGGAATAGTCCAAGTGGCTTCGGATCAGCGCGTTATACATAATCTTTAGTGTAGAAGGGTGTGAACCCCAAGACACTCCGGTAACAGCTCTAAGCATGTTCAAATTTTTTTCACATTTTGCAACAGTATAATTTACGTGAGTACTCCAAGACAATTTTCTGTCAATGTGTAGTCCCAGAAATTTCACCTCGCTAGACTGGGGGATTGTTGAGTCTTCAATTTTAACACATACGGGAGGGTCGACATGCTTTCGAGAAAAAACTATAAGCTTTGATTTGTGTGGAGATAGTTGTAGGCAATTATTTTCCATCCATGAGTGCACGATATTTACTGCATTTTGTATACTATTTCTAACATTGGATAGATTTTTACCTGAACTATAGATGATTATATCATCGGCATATTGAATTATCGTACAATCTCGAGGTATATTAGATGCCATATCGGAGCAATAGATGTTGAATAGGATAGGGCTCAGCACGGATCCCTGCGGTAATCCCTTCCAAACACTCCTCTCAATATTTTCCCTTTCATCTTGTATAACAATCGTTCTATCTGTATTCAAATTGAACAGTAGGTGGGACATTTTTTCAGTAACACCTAATTTCAAAAGTTTGTTGAACAGGATGTTAATAGCGACATTGTCATATGCTGAGCTTATATCCAAAAACACTGCAATCACCAATTGTTTCTTCAAGAATGCGACACTGATGTCTGTCACCAACAGACTCAAGTTGTCGCAGCATGAGAGGGATTTTCTAAATCCAAACTGATACAGTGGGAGGAGAGAGTTATGTTCAACAAACCAAACTAATCTGTTTTTAATAAGGTGTTCCAAAATTTTGAGGACACATGACGACAAAGCTATAGGTCTATAGGATAGACCTAAGTTAGGGTCCTTGCCGGGTTTTAATATTGGGATGATTATCTGGCGTTTCCAAGAATGTGGAACGGTGGATGAAGAAAATATGTGGTTATAGAGGATCAGCAGACACTGAAGTACCTCCTCGGGAGCCTTTTTTAGGAAGAGATATGGGACTCTGTCCTCTCCGGGAGATGTATTTCCGGTGGTTTGTAGACAGACTTTAAGCTCATTGACCTCAAAGGGTTCGTCCAGAAGTGTGTTATTACAAGAGGGGATAGCTGTATTGGAGGAACTTGGATATAACTGATTGATGTCAGGAACAGTTGTGGGTGCTACATTATTGCAAAACTCGGGTAGCCAAGATGATCGTAACCCAGGTGGTTTGGGAGCCACAAACGAGCCTTTGTATCTCCGTATCATATTCCAGATATACGACGGGGGTGACTGAGGGCCCAAGGAAGAACAGAATGATTGCCACGCGTGACGTTTCTTACAACGCAATTTTTTCTTTACTTTAGCCTGTACTGATTTTGCATGTAGGTAGGTTTGGGGATTGATATCTAGTCTATATAAACGCATAGCTGTTTTTCGCTCCTCAATCAAGTCTGAACATTCTTGGTCCCACCAAGGAGCGTTTCTATTGCATTTACCTTTACCAGACCCGACTGGCATACACCTTTCTGCAACCGAACATAAAATGTTGATATACGATTCGTATCTACGCTCTATAGTAGAGTCGGAATTCACAATAGATTGTATTTCTGGTATTTTTTCCTCAAGTAATTGCTGGTATAATTTCCAATTAGCCTTCTTTGTATTAAACAACTTCCTAGAAAATTTACTATATTTTACGGGTTCAAAAATTATGGTCAACAATATTGGATAGTGGTCACTTGACCAGGGATCGCCCATGACACTCCAGTTTATATTGGATATAATATCATTTGTGCAGATGCTAAGATCTATGGCACTTTTGTTTTGATTGGGAGGGGTCAGTCTGGTAGGAGATCCGTCGTTTAGGATACCGAGATTGTTTCTGTCAATGAAGTCCAATATCGCATTTCCAGCCCTATCGCTTATAGTACAGCCCCACGAAGTGGAATGAGCATTAAAGTCTCCAAGTAATAGGAAAGAAGAGGGTAACAGGGGAATAATACTGTTAAAATAAGATGAATCGAAACCACTTTTCGGTGGGATGTACACAGACACGAAGCCTACACTTCCTATCTCAACTGCCACCACTTCCAGGAATGGGTTTTGAGGAAGGGTAATTACTTTGAATGGAATGGATGTCCTTATAAGCAAAGCCGCACCGCCCCCCCTACCCTCCTGGCGGTCAGCTCTTACGATACAGTATCCCGGGATTTTAAAATGAAAACTTGGAGGCAGCCAAGTTTCACATATAGATGCCAAGTCCGTGTCATTTGAACTTAACAATTGTATTATTTCGTATCTGTTGCGTACTGCGCTTCTGCAATTCCATTGGAGAATCTTCAAATTCTTAGATTTATGCTTATTGTCCATCTATTTACTTAATATGTAAGGTAATTTACGTGTAGAATTATAAGGAGATTTCATTTTTCTAAGGAATCGAGAAGACATCGTGAAAATAATAAACGGGAACAAACACAAAAAAGGGATTCATTTATCTTGGTTTATATTGGTAACAGATTCAATTAAAGGTGTCAAAAGTGAAAGAATAGAAGGATTAATGTTGTCATTGTTGGTTTTCATCAAAAATGACAAAATGATTTGGGACAGCAGTTGAATGAGCGTCGGGCTCTTGAAAAGTTCCGAGATGAGATCTCTAATTGGTAACGGATCGGATGTGGGTTTATCCTGAGACTGTGTAGGGAGTCCCATAGATAGTGCACAACCGTCCTCTAGGTTTGTCGCTTGGCCATTACTATAGGATAATAGAGAGTTTATTGTCTGTTTATCTTTTTCATTTGGTCGAGAATGGTTCATCAACTTTTGTTTTGGTTGGGTGGATGGTTTTTTTAAATTAATATTGGGGGTAGAAGTTACCTCACTGTAAGATTTTTTAGCTTGTGGGACCATTTTAGCTGCCTGAATAAAGGAGACATTCTCCAATGCCATTGTGCGTTTTATATCTCGTTGCCTAAGGAGTTCAGGACATAAGTTGCTACTTGCAAGATGATCCCCTTTGCAGTTTACACAAGTTGGAGGGTTGTCTTTATTAGGACATTCATTATCAGTATGTTTTTCTCCGCATTTGATGCATCTAGTAGCAGATGTACACCGAGCTCGAGTATGGCCGAATTTCAAACAGTTGTGGCACAAGTATGTAGGTTGGGCATATAATTCTACCTTAATGCAATTATAAAATAAAAAGACACGATCGGGTAGCTTTTGACCTTTAAACGTCACAAGTATGGTAGAGGAAGGAACCCACTCACCAGACGTGCGATCCTTTCGGCTTAGGCGACGTAGTTTATGTACGCTACCGTAATTTGGGGGCACCTGTATATTCTCCATGATCTCAGTCTCGGAGATATCCACAGGAACACCTTTTATCAAACCATTTTTATATAACTTGTAATTTGGAACATACGCCTTTAAGTTGTTGAATTTAATCTCAGTATTTGAGTTAATAAAGAAGTTAGCTTGGGAATATGACATAAATGTTATATTTATACGATTTCTGCCGTCTGCACGTATCCCTCCTGGGGCTATCCCATCAACGCCAGATTTGGCAAGGATTCCTCCGAAGGTCATGGGATGCAAAGGCTTCCCCGAATCCGAACTCTCCACCACAACCAGATATGGTGGGAGAGCAGTCGGGGGATAGTTGGTTGACTGATGAATCATTGTTTCGGGGGAAGAAGGGATCTCGGGGACCGCATCTATCTTCTTCCTTTTGACTGTTTTTTTGTCCCTATCAATGTCGGGAGGCTCCTTATTAGGTGGGTCGTCGGACATAATATTTTATAAAATACTATTACCCCAAAAGAAACAAAAATAGAAGTAACTATAAAAAGATAAACAATAAACCTACTATAAGGTTAAAGGAAACAAAAAAGAAAATAAACAATAAACCAATAAAAAGGTTTCAAGAAAAAAAAAACCAAAAATATACGATAACTTACTACTAAGTATAGAGTTTTAATAGAGAATATAATTATAAAAATAATCTATAAATGATAAGAATAATAAACTGAAAAGAAGTCACCGGGATAGCTCCAGTTACCGTGTACTGTACACTGTAGGTGCAGTACGCCTGTGTAGATAATAGTATGTATAGGTTATAATCGCAGGGCTTGTATACACAACACACAATTGCAGCGGGCACAGTTTGTAGGTACCTATAGGTATACGGGCAGGCGAGGCCCGGACCCCGGCGCACCGCCAACCACTGTCTATTGTCACAACAACAATTCGATATTATTTTGATTATTATTGCACTTATTACAAATATTTTACAATCATTTATATTAATTTAAAAATAACTTTTTTTTTAACAAAACATTTCAAATATAACTGGATTATATTTCGAGCTTAATGTAACATGTAAGTTCCATTTAAGTAGCGATAATTAAGTACGAAATAAATCTTTTAATTTAGCAACAGACTTCGGCAATCTATAACACGACCGGACCGCGCGACGTCAGGTTAACTCTTCATTGAGCCGATGTGAAACACATCAAAATGGCTCGTATTTTTCTATTTACTTTGCCAAATTTAAAAAATGAAAATTTTTTCATATTTTTTTATGTGCATATTTTATCCAAAAAGGTATCACGTTCGGTCAACTTTCACTTATTTTACGGCCACCTATAGAGCCATACGCTCACTTCTGGATGTATGAGTGTAAAACCCCTATATTTTTATAGGTAAGGTGGTTCGTAATGACAATCCTCTGCAGGTTTCATGGAATGGAATTGGCGAGTTTTTAAGTAATATTTCGGATAAAAAGTGTACCGGGCCGCACATCAGGTTTAGTATCGATGCTCTAGAGCAAGGCTGCTCAAGTTTTTTTTCAGTTGGGCCAAGTCGGATGATTCGGAAATTTTTGGCGGGCCACTAAAGACTTATTGTGTACCTACCGCCAAAAATTAATACTTTGAAGAATTATGCAATAAAAACATCTATAGCATTACAAAATACGGTGTTTTTTTTTAAATATAAAACAAGGAGCCTCTTTTGCTAACTCAATAAAAAATAAAACTTATGTCTTAAATTAATGAGATTTCTGACAATGTTTCTATTGTACTAATTTTCTTATATTAGGATTTAAATTAGACTTTGACAGTAACACAGTTGACAGTCAGAAATATGTTGCTCCGTGAGTGAAGTGCGGTATTTATTTTTAATGTACGTAATTAAGATCCGAGAAAACCTTTTCAAACACATAATATGTTGATCCGAAATAACATAAAAACTGTAAGGCTAGGTCCGTTATTACAGGAAAGCTTTCTATTGGCACCAATTTCCAGAAATCTGCAAACTCTTCTGACGAATTTTGTGCTTTCGAAGATATTTTTCCACAAAAGGTTTTTTAACAACAATGATTTTGCAGTTCGCTGAGTTTCAGCTGAATATTGGCAGGGTTACTAATTATTTCAGTTACACTGATTATAAAGGGATTTTTAACTTGGCCGAAATTTCTGAATCTTGCCTGCGCGGGCCATTCAAAATGCGTCCGCGGGCCATTGTGTGGCCCGCGGGCCTATGGTTGAATTAGCCCTGAAACCGCTTTTATAGTTTACTAAACTAAATTTATGAATTGATTTCGATAACAGTTGGCAGTAAAGTGTAATTTCATTATGTAGTCTAATGAAGAGTGCTGTATGTATGACCTGGGGCCTAGGGCGGCCAAGACTGCAAATCCGCCACTGGGGGCAGGACAGAAAGACATGGACAGCAATAATTAGTGATCTAGGGAAGATAAAATATCTTCTGTGAAAGTTGTAAGGCATTAAAGTACGTTAATAATAAGACATTGTGTGTTTTTTTGTAAACAAATTAAAACAGGATATAATGTCGTTTTGAGGCACGTGTTAAACACACTGTAGGCATCCAATCAAATCGAGACAAATCTTAGCACTCAGACTACCAGCCAGCTACAAGTTCACAGTAGGTCAAGTGATAAAACTTTGATAAGTTATGTGATATCTTTTAGCAGTGAGACACGCCGTCTCTTCTTTAAAATGATGTAAGATGTACGAAGCAAACACACACCTTAACATTTACACTACTTGATATCTGTACCCATTCAACTAGGTATGATATGCTGTAGCTATTCTGACCAAGAAAAGGTGTAAAAAGTGTGGCCGACGCAGAATGACGAGGATCGAACAGATCGATTCCGCCCTCAAGGAAGGTCAGGTACCAAGTAAGAGAAATAAGAGAAATGGTGTGTCGGTGGAAGAACAGTAATTATTAACTACTGTTATAGGTAAAATAAAGACAATTGTTTTTCTAAATGCTATTTATGTACCTATTGTTTTACCTGAGTTACGAATTTTGTTTTTTAAAGTAACTTGTGTGGAAAATTTGTTCCTTTTTATTGTTTTTATTGGTTGTGGGGTGTTCCTAAATAACATTTTTAAAGTAAGGTAAATTTAGTTATATGTGTATGATCTTCTACATGAAAATCTCCATAAAGATAAAACAAAAAGCCTTGTAACTTCAAGACAGCCAGTACAATACAATCTTGTAATAGATATAAACAATATAACAAGTGACGCGATAATATGTAAATAGGCAAGTCAGGCAAACAAAGCTGCCACTGTAACTGGATGCCTGAAAGTTACTGTATGGAGAAATAAACACATCCTGAAGAAAAGCAAAGTTAAAATCTATAAAACCTCCGTTAGAACAATCCTGACATACGGTATAGAGCTGATACAACAAGGACGAAGAGCCTCCTACACTCAGCAGAGATGAAGACCCTCCTTCCCATTGCAGAAACCACATTCCGGGACAGATTTAGGAGCTCCGATATAAGGAGAAACTGCGATGTCCAAGATGTTGTGCGATGGGGTAGATTTAGAAGGCGTTTCTGGAGAGATCACGTAGAGAGGGGAGATCCTGAAAGGATTAAGTATAAGATTAGCAACTGACTCTGTACCAACTGGCAGTCGACCACCAGGTAGACCACTCAAGAGATGGAAGGACCGCTGGATATCCGCCTCCCAGGAAAATGATGATCCAAGAGAAGACAGGACGCAGTCCCAACTGAAGTAAAAGAAGAAAGAAAAATAAGTGTATGATCACTTTTAGCCTTAGGTATATTGAAAGATAAATTTCAACAACTTATTGAAGAGCTTCAATCTTATCTCACCAATAAATTATAATAACAAAATATCACCTGTTATTTTTACCAGTGCACTTAATCATGATATTGCACCGTTAAGTGAGTTTTAGTCCAGATACACAATTATCACAGTCAGACTCGTGTACTCTGATTATAGATAAAAATATATGTTTTTTTTTTCATGATAGTAACTCGCATTGTACCGATAAGCGATATAATATGTAATGTTTTAATAATAATATACTATCCTAATATGTATGTATGGTGAGAAGATAGCCAAATCATATATTTCCAGTGATTTTCAACCAAACATTGGACACGTCTCAACGTACCTCAGTACAGTGGCTCATTTTCTCATAATATTTGAGATTTGACATTGTCACGCAGTTTTTTATTTAGAGTCGTCACATTGACAAAGATCTAGGTAGGTATGTGTAACATGAATTTCGTGGCTATGAATCCAGCAGCTTCTGGCTCATTAAAGTTTTAGTAGCTTTAGAAACGTTTTTGGCTACAAAGTCAAGGTTCATACTTCGGCGAGGTATCAAATACAACCAAATTTCTGAAAAAGCTTACGCCGCTAAGACGAGAAAGCTTGGTACGTCGTCGCCACATTTCATTAACATCCTGAATTGCCATATGTCCATCAACTTTCTCCCGGAATAGTACATCAACTACTCTTGAAATTTCTGCCCTTCTTTGATTCGAAACGATGTAGGTAAAAAATCACAGCTAAGTATTTTGTCAAACCAAAAACATACTAATTTGGAAAGGCCTAATCCATTTTTAAAAAAACTCAAGGAATATAAGAAATTAAAACTTCATAAAAATGAATTAATACCCCAATCGCTTTAGTTTAACTCGGAACTAAGAATTTTTAACCATATCTACTTCAAAAAATGTTAATAATGCTTAGTATTAATAATCTTTATTCCACATCTGGAGATGGGTTGTGCGTTCTGCAAGCCTCTCAGGTCCATAATATTATTATACAATAAATATAAGAATATTACAATTTTATATAGGTTTTATATTGATTAATTAAATTTAAGAATGCACTTAACAGTAGTTTATAAATCAAAACAAATCCACGGAAAAAAATAATATAACATCATACACATTAGCAATTTTAGTATAATCGTGGTACATACTGATAATTTCCACACAAGGAAACCAAAAAATATTATTGAAATATTGCAGTATGTAAAAATAATTAGAAATAAAACAAATTATATGAGATATTTTTTTAAGAAGACAAAAGAGCTCGAAAATCAACGAATAATAAATTTATATTGGGATTCTTATAAGCCGAAAAAAACATAGAGTTAACCAAAAACAAGATTATCATTTTCTATGAAATGTTGTCCCCTTGTTAAGCAAACAAAATGGAAACATCCCTTATGATTTCGTAAAGGAAAAGTAGACCAACGTCATCTCATCGATGTACTGTGGGGCAGCAACCCTTCGCAGCGACCGCTAAAGAACCGCGTTGTTTATCGGGTAGGTAGGTGGCTGGGCCGTATCAAAGAGAATAAAACAATGGACTGTAAATTGATGGAACACAACGAGAGGAATTAATAATTAATCTGATAACGGTTAGCTGTAGCGGAGTTCTTTGATCGCAGCCAACAGACCGCGAGGCGATGTGCCAAGTTATCTCTTCAAAATAAAATATGCTCATTAGGTTCACAATCTTCTCTGTTTACACAAGGTTGTTGGTGTTCACGAGATAACTTTTTTCAAATTATGTATGGTAGCTAAATCAAGGGCCAATACTGCAAGGATGAAAAGCCTCTTACACCTACGCACAACAGAGATGAAGAGTCTTCGTCCGATTACAGGAACACCAATCGGGACAGGGTCAGGAAATCTGATATTAAGAAGACTTGAAATGTCCAGGACGAAGTGGGATAGAAACCTTTGGTTTTTACAGCAAATTTTTTTTTATTCTAATCTGTAATCTCAATAACGACGTCATTATGATTTTGGTTGCAAAGCCGGTATTGCGTTGCTAAAAATAGTATAATAAGGATTTTTGCAAGTAGGTTCTTTCCCTTTATTGGATCTAATAATAAGCGTTATGTTCACAATTTTTCTGTACCCAGACATACATATATTTTATAGGAGTTCCTAGAATATTATCAGAGAAGAGTTCACTCAGATATAAAATTGATAAAGTATTATTTCATACAATATTATCATGTTTATAATAAAAAAAAATGAAATTTATTTGTTATAAACATTAACATGGAAGTTATATGTAATAAAATTCATTCATGTGTGCAAACGATAAAAATTAAAAACAAATTATATGTGATAAAATGTACTTATTTGTTTTGCCCAATAAGTCTGCAATGAAAAAAAAAACATAATAATATGTACATTGTACAATATTTAATTGATATTATTAAAAGCATATATATTGTTTTGACTAAAAATGACGAAACAAAATGAACATTTTATCATCAAGATGATGTCATTTTTATTTAGCCACTACTTATTAAATAATATGCTCCTCAAGCTATTTTCTTGTTCTTAAACCTTTCTTATTGTTAAAATGTTTGGCTGTTTGAAAATAGGCAAAATAATCAAATTGGGACAGGCAGTTTCGACAAACTAGAAACATCTATCCTCCCGACGTGAGACATGGTGCCTAACCGAATGAGAGAGAAAGAGGCCTTCGAGTTGTGGACGTATAGAAGAATTCTAGTAATTTCCCGGACGGACCACATCACGTATGAAAAGGATCTAGAGAAAATCGGACCAGGAGCCTTATTCCCGTAATCAATCGCATTTAAAAATCACTTAACGATAAGATTAAGACATGATCGCAATCAGGTCGCCCTTGAATTTGACGTTTGTAAGATAGTTACGGGAATGCCGATTACATAGAATTTCATACTAATATTTCAAACATAACGAATTTTTAAGATATCTGCTAGATATCTTGTATTGTGAATACCAATCCGCCATTTTAATATTGTCAATCAAGATAGGAGCGTATTAAGACCGCTACGAGAATAACCCTACTGATTTATAGGCCACATATTACGCAATGACAATCTCCTGCACACAATAATTATTAATAGAGGGCATGACTGAGGGCACGAATGCTAGAGGGCGTCCGCGTCAAGAGTACCTCGAACAATAGTTATATGAGGATATGGGCTGCGCATCTTACATGGAGCTGAAGAAGGCTGCGAAGGACCGGAAGAGATGGAAACATAGATGCAGATCTTTGCTACAAACCAATCCGTAGGATTGAGACCGCTGAAGAGGTTGCTTTACGAATAAAAAATTGGTATAAATAAGTATTTATAGTATGTATCAAAAGTATCGACGATCGACGTTGAGATCGGGATTGAGTTTCTATAGAGTAATCGCCGTGATCTATTTCAATAACTTATTTTCAGAAAGGACGCAAAGCCTGCAAATAAACCTACAAACTATTGGTAAAACACCCTTGCAAATAATATATATCAGTCAATATTATTTTTCACAAAAGAAGAAAAGAGAAAAAAACTTAAAAGTATGTAATAACTTCGATATTATTATAATGATGAAAGTTTACGTGTTCTTAAAAAGATAGAGTTAACAATAGAAAAAAGCAAACTTCCAGAGATACAAATTAAATGTACCTTTCAAAATCGTACTTTCAGTAGGTATCTAGGTAGCCACCTTATTTATTTTGTCTGTATGTAGAAATAAATCTATGAAAACGTATTCGGGTATCGGTGGATTGGAGCGAATCTATGGTATCGTGTTGCCGGGTACATACGCCTACGGGTATTTCGCTGCTACGGATCAGTTCTTGTTTAACTTTCGTGTGGAGCGTCGGGTGCTTTCAGCGCTCCATCCTGAAATTGAAAAGTTTTTCAAAATTCTCCTACGTAAACTATTTTTTTTTTTAAAAAAGCACTTTCATCGAATATAAACAGTTTTGAATTTCTTCATCTCAAAAACTTTTGTTCATTTTTATTTGACATTAAATGTGATTTCTTTTTTTAACATTTTCGAACAATTTTTTGCTCGGCTATTTGAGCTGAATCAACAAGTAATTTTTCATTCTTTCGTTATCAGATTCTACAGTAATAAATTAAAATGTGATTTTTTTAAGTTAAAGGTTTAATTTTTATCAACAACGAACAGATGTTTTTTAAACTATACTTTTTACATCGAATATCACGAAATGTCAAAGTAAATAAACTATCGTGATATACATATTATATACAATATTGTTTTTCGAAATATTCGATTATCTAAGCGACACAGTGTTGATTGTTTTTCTAAAGTTTTAGCACACTTTGCGCTAATTTTGTAATGCCGTGGAGTGTTATTCTGTGCTTCAGCAGACAATAAATATTTATATAATAATATATTAATATTTATATTAACTTTTATTTATACAACATCAACAACAATAGATGCGGGCTGAAAACGGCGCAGATTTGCATGCAAGTGCTAATTAGATGCCCACGTTCTGGACTCCACAGATAATCCACAGTCACCGTACGGTAAGTCTTAAGTAAATAGTTATAAATTATGTAATAAAGTTTTCCATTTCTATTCATTTAATTTAAATAACGATTAAAAGGATTTTGAAACAATAAAAAAATAAGCAAAGCATCATATTTGGTGAATTTTTGTCTTATTAGAAATATCATGTCTTGAAGTAAGGATTTTTCATTAAATTTATCAAATAAATCTGCGCTCATTTACGGACAGTGAACACAAATAAAATTGCCATATTTCGCATTGAATAAACCCTACACCATTCGGTTTACAGGAATTCGGGATTCCTATTGTTACTCACAATATAAGACGGGACTCCGCAATCCGCATCACCATTAAGGGCTATGTTGGTGTGAACATTATCTGATTTTTTTGTAATAAGCCTGCAGTTATCAAACCTCAGCTCTTGGATTCGAAGCTATGTATCATCGGCTATCATTTTCGAACCGAAGTACTTCAAAACGAAAGTCGGCGACGAAAACGTTGGGCCAACCGCTTTACAGCGGATATATTGTACCATTCAAGGAATATTACAATACCTATCTTCTTCAAATTTATTGAGATGCTTAAAAATAACTATAGCTCTTCGCTCTATGCCGGTTTTACAATAAAGTACTTATATTAGGAGGAATTACATCGCAGTGTTTCAAGACTCTACGACGAAACAGCACGCCTCGGCCTTCGACTGCTACTGATAACCATCGACGGTCACTAGGTTTCCCGGGTGGATAAATTTAAATACCTGGGAGCAACTATTACCACCTCTGGTGACCTCGGAGCTTAGCTCCCGATACGTCAAGTGGCAAGTGGCGCCTTTAACATGACCAAGATTTGGAAAGCGTCGTCGGCGTTTAGTATCGAGACGAAAAATGTAAACTGTTTGATGCGTGTGTGTTGCCCATTCTCCTATATGGGTGTGAGTCATGGCACCTGACCAAAGCCCAGGCACAATAAGTTTCAGCTTTTGAAATGAAGTGCCTCAGGAGAATTCTGGGAGTAAGATGGCACCACCGCATCACGAACGACGCTATACGCCGGCGCACCCAGCGTGAGCCCATCACGTCTACCATTGTGGAGAGGAGATGGACTTGGCTGGGACATGTGTTAAGGATGCCGAATGACAGTTGGCCGAGGAGAGCGCTGTTCTTCCTCCCATCAGGGTCCCGAAGACCCTCTCACGCTGTGTTCCGCTCCTTCGAAGCAGAACTGAGGGATTTGGACATGGTTTGGGAGGAGGTCACAAACATTGCGCAAGATCGAGCGCAATGGAGAGCTCTTGTTGCCTCCCTATGCTCCTGAGTGTGAATTGATTGATTGACTTACGTAAAGTTTTAAGTTGCGTTGAAAATACGGAAAGTAGACCAACGTTGGGAACAGGTAGCACTCTAAATACCTACGGGCTTTGCTATCATAAAAGTTTAAATATACCTATGATAAATATACCTATCTATGCTTAGGAAAAAAAACTGAAGAAGAAACTCACTCACTTCGAGTGAGCACAGATTCATTAAAAAAAAAATTAACTTGTAGACTGAGATTTTTTTTAAATAATTATTTGTATTGCAATGCAATAATTTAGCAGTAACTAAACCTTTGTGTCTTTTCGAATCATATGTACCTACCTACCTATTTAGGTATATTCTTTTCTAATTTTATAAATTTTTGATTATATGTACTTATGTTTGCTTATTTTTTAAACTGCTTTTAATGCTTTAATACCTTTGTTTCATTTCTTATTTTTAATTGAGATTTTGTTTTTTGTTCTCACTTCTTTGTACATGTTTTCTCTTTTAATATTTTATAATTTTTTATTTTATTTTATATAGCCGAGAGCTTACGATAACTCACCTTTTTTTGCAACACCACCAAATATGAGAAATCGTTATTGAATTTCTATTTTGACAGATAAACGACGAAAGAATGTATCAAGAATATTTTAAACTAACATTTTTTTTCATGAAAGTCATGAATAATTAATTTATCAAATCGCGCGAGCTAATGGAAAGCGTCCGAGCGGCCCTGTACTCCACTGATCGTCAATCAATATTTTTTTTCGGATTTGATTGATTGATGCCCGCCTAATTACGTATGTTTTATGTTACAAATGTTGTTGTTACAACGCACAAATAATAATCGATGTCCACACTTATCCAACCACTTAGAATAAACATAATAATATTGAATACTAAGTTCATAATCAAAAGGTCGATATACAACAATGGAATTTTCTACCGTGTGATACATTCTTTTGTAAGGATTGTTAGAAATATAATTTGGGGGAGGGTAAAATTGATCATTTTTATCTTCACTTCGCATTTGAAATTCGATTTTTATTTCGAGATGAGAATTTTGGGTATAAAATGGAACCACCGCATCACGAACAACGCTATACGCTGGCGCACCCAGGGTGTGCCCATCACCTCTACCATTGTGTAGAGGAGATGGACTTGGATGGGGCATGTGTTAAGGATGCCGAATGACGAGAGCGCTGTTCTTCCTCCCATCAGGGTCCCGAAGACGATTGCAATGGAGAGCTCTCGTTGCCTCCTATGCTCCTGAGTGGGGCGTAATAGGGAGAGTTAGTTATCTTCACTTCACTTTTAGAAGCAACATGATATTTTGATTCAATGATTTTGTACCACAACATGCTCGTTCACTTCTGCACTGCTTCAACGGAACGGAATAATATAATCAGAGACTTGCTGTCTTTGGAGGCCTGATAGTATGTAGAGACAAAAAAAAGCTCCTGTCCTGCCTAAACTCTATCGCTTATACCCACTTACACCTATATTGTTATGTTTGCCACTCTCCTCTTCGATAGCGTCATCGTATGTGGTCACCCGTGATACGAGTATAAAGTCACTTTTCCATAATATTAAACTCAAAACAACTTCCTGGGCTTTAGTCAGATCTTGTGACCCTTACACTGTTTAGTCGTCACTATTTCGTTACGTAAGCAGGCGTACAGCAAGCGTTTTTATACTAACGAATACATGTGCGTGAAGCTACGCCTTCGTGGAAAATTGGCAAGGTCCACTAACAACAAGTGTACATATTCAAATTACATAGTTGCACTTTCACTATTAATTAGATGAGTTTTTTATCAATCTTTCGTTGACATATTCACAAACACTCTCAATTATTGAATTAGGTACCTAGTTAATATTTCCGCGAGCTTTCCTTCAAATTCAATTCTGAAATTTTAAAGTCAACCTTGATGAAAGATGTCAGAAGTGTATTTGTGTTCACTTCGAGTGAGCACAGATTCATTTTTATAAAAAAAGAAAAAAGTGCGTTATTTGAATGAGAAAAATATTGAAATACAATTTTGTGTTGTATTGAAATACTGAAATATTGAAATACAATTCTATCAACAATGATAGACCAGCGGTTACGACGCCGGCTTTCGCACTGTTTCGTGCGGAGGTCGTGGGTTCGAATCCCGGCCGTGACGATCATTTTCCGCTTTCACGACACAAGCATTTACTTACTGTGAAAGATGTCAAAAGTGTATTTGTGTTCACTTCGAGTGAGCACAGATTCATTTTAAAAAAAATAATCATTAAGTATAGCCGGTGATACTCTGAATTGCCCCAGGCCGTTGATAACTAGAAGTAGAAATCTATAACCTTAAAATTAATCTTTACATTAAATAAGGTACCTATATTTAGTAATATAACATTAATTTTCTCGCATGTTCGAGTCTTGAAAAAAAAATCTGTGGAGTTTGAACTTAATAAATCATCAAGGTATCACGCCTACAGATCGCTGAAAAGCCGATATTTTTTCATGCAGCACTATTCATTAGCCGCGTTGTTATATTATCAGGCTTGGAATATTAGAGTACATTATCCCTGTAGTGATTTATTCCAAACACTCATCACGAGTCCACAAATTGAGTTATCATATTATTACTTTGTTATCGCCGCGTCGAATCTCGCATTTCAAACTAACGACTGGAAAGTTGTCATGTCACGATATGACTTTACGAATAACTGACAGGTTTTCGTGTAGACAACACCCGTCTATTAAAATGTAAAGATTTGATTCTACTTCTTAAAGAACAGCGATCACCCTGCTCAAATTTTTAAACGAAGGTTTAAAAACAACCAAACATTATATTTATTTACCTCCGATTTTGAATCGTACTTATTTTACTATACAAATTTGGACCTTTGCTGTTAGTAGCAATATTCAATACTCTTTCTCTACACTGCGCCCAGACAATTAAATTCACATATCTCATTCTTTCTTTCTTTTTGACAATTTTGGGTAAACCAAGTTTAGATAATCCCCTAAAATATTTAAACACAGAACCGTAGATATAGGTATCAAAATAATATATCTGTTTTAATTAAAAATAATGCATTGTTAAAACTTCGGCGGGCCTCAAATATTTTTTTTAACTTATTGACACTTATCGGGTTGCTGTGCCGTGGTCTTTTAGGCGAAAAGTGAATCGAAATGTCGACAGGTTGGCCGTAAAAGCCTCAGAGATAACATTTTTTTTTTTGTTATAAAAACTTAAGCACCTACAAATTTATATGGCTAAATAGTATGTTTACTCTGAATGTCAAATTTGAGGCTATACAATGTTTGGAAATGCCTCATGGAAATGGATATAATAAGTTCCTCCTATAAGAAATAGTTTACCGCGCGGTTTCTCTTGACGTTGTGGTACCGTCAGCTATCCTCTTAGCAATGATGGTGCATAATATGTGTGAGACCTTTATTTCGAATCACGTGCTCTATCTACCTTGGATAGGGTTTTGAGCAGGTACCTACTTATAATAATGGCAAAAAAATCAGGAACAAAACCCGAAAAAAAAACTCTGAAACAGTTACATCTGCCCTTTTGCAAAACTCGCTACACCCTACTTCGATATTATTATAGAATCTTTAAGTTTGATTTTGAAAATATTAAATTGCAGTGCGCATAATAATTAAGTAGGTAATAACGAATCCACTGAAGGCATATTTTCATACAATTGGTACTTTTGGTACTTTTTTTTTTTAAATGAATCTGTGCTCACTCTAAGTGAACACAAATACACTCCTTGACTCTTTCACAGTAAGCTACTTAAAGCTTGTGTCGTGAAAGAGGAAGATGGTCAGCACCTGGGATCGAACCACGACGTCCGCACCAAATGGTACGAAATATACTTGAAAGGATTATAAGATAAAGTTGTATAGTCTAATAATGACTGTCGCAACTCCAGAATAATCCTTGATTAATTTTCAGCAGGGAAAAAGGATTAACTCGATGTGTGGCTGGAGACACATTAAAGGTTTAATCACTTTCCATCACATGAGGACAACTTACGTACTCTAAAAACACAAAGTTACAAAAAAGAGAAATATTTTATTAACATGTTAATTTATTCCGACAGTAACAAAAGGATTATAAAGGTCTCAGGGCTGATCCCTGTGGAATTCCTAATAAATATTTCTCACACGACCTTCCTGCTCTTTGCTTTTAAGTGTTTATTTTTTACCTCTGCAGAATTGAATTCGAAATTATTTACTCGTTAAGTAAAAGGATATACGATTCTAGTTCTTTTTTTATTGATTCAGAAAAATAAAACCGAGGGACACAGTTAAAATGTTGAGAGTGATTTATTTCATGGTAGTTGTGAGAAAAAACCTTTTTTCCATTCCTTTTAGGCGTTGAATAAATAAATAAACGAAATGAATAAGTCAATATACTTTGCATATTGTAATCTATATATTAATACGAGATGCAAAACTTTTTACTCCTTTTCATGAAAATTGCGCGGACGGGGGAGTATGAAATTTGCACTCTTTATAGTTTACATAGAGAAGGATTGGAGAATGTTATATAAAAATACATTAAATCAATAAAAAAAATAATAAACACTAATATATTATGTACTTGACACTCAAATTGACAATAGATTAATATTATTTGTCTTTAATAATAATATATGTGTAAGTAGGTACATAATAATACGTATCAACATTTCAAATTTGTCGAATCCATGTCATTGTTATTGAATGAAAATTATGAAATGCGCTCGCTCAATATTACCTATATGATATAAAAAGAATAATGTTTGAATTTATAATTTAAATTAGTTATGGTCGAATTTAGACCACTGGGCGACCACAAGTTTAAGTCAATTTATCTATCAGCTTCTTTATTATTATTGTTTTTTTTTATCAATACATTTTATTGGTTAGATAGATTGAACAATTTTCACTACTTTGAACTATAAAAATGATACAGTTTTCACATTATTTCTAGCGAAAAAGACTGTTGAAAATCCATAAATGTGCCGGTTAGTATCATTTCTTTATATTATGCATTTGGTTGGTGGGAAAAAAACCTTAGGGAAAACCCATTTCAGTCTGGGAACGGGTTGTATGACATTCTTTATCCGACATTAATTTCTCCATCCATTCATTTATCCTCATAATACTCAGCTCTGCTTACTGCAATTCTTTTCGTGTTACTTACTTCAGAAAAAAGATAGATAAGTACTTATATAACTACTGAATTAAGAATATCTCGTTATAAAAATAAATAAAAAAATATATTGTTGTTAGTGTAGGTAGAAGAATAAAATCATAAGAAAAATAATGAAAAACATCACGAAACTTCGTGCTGCAGCCATATTACCAATTTCTTTGTATAATTTTTATTACCTATCTTCAGAGAAATGATAATAATGTAGTAAAGCTTTTATTTCGGTACACAATAACTTTTATCATAGCGATTAAAATAAACCTCTCTTTAAAAAATATTATTTTTCTTTGAATCTATTACAAGGAGATTTCATAAAACTTAACCTCAGTATTGTCAAAACTCTTGACGAAACATCACGCAACTATAAAACAAAACAAAAAAAAACAATAACACTTTCGAGTCCGGCTCCATCATGGAGCCTCGGAGAGGGTGTGATCCTCACGACTTTCTACGAGAAGTGCGAGAAAGCTTAAGTAGGATTTCTGCAATCCTAGAAAGCAGCAAGATGACTATGGAACAGAAAGGCAAAGTTGCACAGGAGACCTTGAACGTGCAGGAGATTGTAGGCCATATGGCGTTGTTAGTGGTCAATAGAACGAATATTTCCGAGGAGAAAACCTACGCTAGTGTGGTTGGAACGGCAAAGATAATTCCCAGTACTACAAGTGCACAGAGCTACAGCATAGTCGTAGCGGCAACAGAGGGGTGCTCGCGGGAGAACATGATTAAAAAAATAAAAAAGGAAATCAACGTCGTTAAACTAGGAGTTGGGGTAAAATCAATCAAGCCTCTTCGAGATAATAAATTAATCTTATCATGTGAAAGGAAGACCCATGCGGAAAAGCTACTTAATGAAATAAACACAAAGAATATTGGAGCCAAAGCAGAAATATTACAAAAACGTAAACCGTGTGTTTTCTTGCGAGGAATAGATAAGGATCAAAATTTCGAGACTCTACAAGAAGATCTTCTTGCCCAAAATGAAGATATTAAGGCCCTGTATGAAATCAGCTCGAGTGAAAATAGTATAAAAGTGAAAAAAGTTCTAAAAAATTACCGTAATGAAAACTCAATAAATTGCATAATAGAAACAAATTCGATGATTAGAAATCTGTTAATTAAAAAAAGCCGCGTAAATCTAGGATACCAGAGAGTGAAAATTGAAGACTGCAGTCCACTCATCCAATGCTACCACTGTTTGGGATACTGGCACACTAGCCTCACCTGCCACCAGAAAACGAATCAGCCAAAGTGTATGAACTGCTCAGAAGATCATTCTACCGCGTCGTGTACAAATAAAGTGCCTAAGTGTTTAAATTGTGTGAAAAATAATACAAAATTCAATGAAAACAAAGATATTAACCATAAGGCTAACGACAAATTATGTAGTTTTAGAATTAAAATGGAAATAAAAGCTAGACAAAGAGTGGATTACTGAATTGAAAAACGTATAAAAAAAAAAAAAAAAAGGAATACTAATGCTTGTTAAAAATAATTTAGAGAAAAAAAAAAAAAAGATCATATCTACCACATTAAAAAATGGAAGACTTTATATCTAAACAAATTGATAGCAGCTATAAAGTAAATGAAAAAATTTGCACAACATTTTATGAATATAATGAAATTATTAAAAGTGAAGATCGCGTAGACCTTATACTTTTACATATGAATATCCGCAGCGTCTACAAAAATTTCGACAATTTTTTACTATATCTAAATAATTTGTCTATGAAACCGGTTGCAATTGTGTTAACAGAAACGCACTCAAACGACGACACTAACTTTAGTATACCCGAATATAATAACTGCATTGCAACAAATAAATTTATAAATAATTGCTCGGGGATTATGGTTTTTGTGCGACACGATTATAGAGTTGAGAATGCTACTGAAGTACAAATAGACAAAGTGAATTGTTTAAAATTAAACATAACTAACATTTTTAATAATAATAATAAATATCAAATTATATCTATTTATCGGACACACTCGTCTGATATCATCACTTTTCTCAAACAATTAGAATCACTCTTAAAAGAAACTCGAAATCATTTCTGCTTCATTCTCGGGGATATAAATTTGGACATATCAAATAACAGCAACATGGTAAATATCAAGGACGAATACATAAACCTTTTATCTGAATATAACTTTAAGTCATACATAAATAGCTACACGAGAGAAGTAATGAATCAGCGGCCCTCCTGCCTAGATCACATCTGGTGCAATTCGGATAATGTATCGGATCTTACGTCGGTTGTCATTAAATCTGATATTACTGATCATTATATGTGTCTTTTAATGCGTTCTAACTCAGTACAGAATAACAAAAAACACAATACGCCCACAACCAAATCAGTTAGTCGCCTTAATATCGAACTATTGAAACAAAAATTGTCCAACGAAACGTGGAGAAGTGTTTACGAATCAAATAATAGTAACGTATGCGCAAAATCATTTGAATTAATATTATCTGAACACATTTGCTCATGCACTCAGGATAAAAGCATTAGAATAAAATCTAAAAATAAGTGTCTTAAGCCGTGGATGACGCCGGGAATGCTGAATTCGATTAGAAATAAACAATCTTTTTTCTGTAAAGTAAAGAATAACCCATTGAACCTTCAATTGAAAAATCAGTACTTAAAATATAGAAATAAATTAAACATTATAATTAGACATAAAAAGGAACAGTTTTATAAAGAACAATTGCATCAAAAGGCGGGCAACTCGAAGCAAACATGGAACGTAATCAATAATATTATCAATAAATCAAAAAGGTCTTCTATAATTCCTAGTATTAAGAATGACACGAATATAATAGACCCAGAAATCGAACCGGTTCGGTGCGCTAATGTTTTCAACGATTTTTTTTCTAAAGTTGGGAAAAATCTGGCAGCAAAAATTGTCTCTCATGAATCTGATCTCGTTGGGGATTGCGAAAATTACTGTTTACAGAATAACACTGAAAACAGTATAAGTGCGGTATTCACCGGCTTTGACGTAACTTCAGAAACAGAGATTAAAAAGGTAATAAGTGAAATGGGAGGGGCAACTGCTCCAGGATTCGATGGCGTCTCGGTAGAAATTCTCAAGGAGTTGAAAGACTTTTTAGCTAAACCCATTATGCACTTGATTAATATGAGTTTTAAAAATGGTTCATTCCCGGATAACTACAAAACTACTATTGTGTCTCCAATATTTAAAGCGGGATCCCCAGATCAAGTCACAAATTATCGGCCGATAGCACTTATATCAAATATATCGAAAATTTATGAGAAAATTGCCAAAAAACGGTTAATTTCTTTCATACAACAAAACAATTTAATACACTCGAACCAATATGGATTCAAAACTGGGTGTGGAACAAGCGATGCAATAGCAAGGGTGACAAATATAATTTCCAGGACTTTGGATGAGGGAGATAAATGTTTGGGAATATTCGTCGATTTGCAAAAAGCTTTCGATAGTGTATCGCACTCAAGGCTGTTAAGCAAATTGAACAATTGTGGTATTCGGGGACAAGCGTTGCAGTGGTTGAAAAGCTATCTGTTTCAAAGAGAGCAGAGGGTGAAAATAAATGGTCACTTAAGTAATCCTTTAACGTCGGAATTCGGGATACCGCAAGGAACAGTCATAGGCCCTATTCTGTTTACATTATACGTAAATGACATGTTTAGTATACCCATTCACGGTCAAATTATTTCATATGCAGACGATACCGTTGTTATTGTAGGAAATAAAAACCCTCAAGATTTAGTGAGAACGGCAAATGAAGACATTAATACGATTAAGAAATGGTATGACCTTAATCTGCTTTCGGTAAATACGGAAAAAACAGTTCTAGTGCATTTCTCCTTGCAAACTGGTAGCGACAAGCAATTTAATAATATCATTATTCACGATAACAAATGTTCAATACCTAGTAATGACTATAGCTGTAGCTGCAGCCCACTAAATACCAAAACTGTGATTAAATACCTAGGAGTCTTAATTGATTGTAATCTTAAATGGAAACAACAAATAGACGCAACTGTTCAAAGAATTAGAAAATTGATTTATATATTTCTAAAATTAAGAAACATTGTAAATATACAAACACTTAAAATAATATATTATGCGCTATTTCAATCCATTGCACAATATGGTATTGTTGGCTGGGGGGCAGCATATCGTACAAGCCTAATGCCAGTTGCAATATTGCAAAAATTAATCATAAAGATAATTCTAAAGAAACCACGAATTTTCCCTACAGATGAATTGTTTAGATTGTTTCCGGTGCGAGACATTTTTGAAATATTTAATAGGGCGGCGCTCATCCAAATTCATAAAGATATAATTCAAAACCCAGTAGTTTACGAAATGATGAGGGCTAATAGGCCGAGATCTGTTGGCTGTCTAAAGATACCAAAACTAAACACGACAACTGCCCAAAACCAATATCATTACAGAGGTATTACAATCTTTAATGGACTGCCGGCGATTCTTCGCACCGAAAAAGAATATAAAATATTTTTAGAGAATATTAAAAAAATTAAATTAAAATAACTAGTATAAAAAAAAAAAATATATATATAATAATGAAAACCCGAACCACCTGCACAACCGAGTCATGTGAATAGACTCGTTACATCGCGGACCGTTTGTACTCGAGTTGTAAATGTAAATTTTTGTGACAATATAAATCCTGTGTGCCGGACACGCTTTGTTTTTTTTTTGAAGGGACTTTTGATGTACCATTATATTGTTGTAATGTTTAAGGTGTTAATTAGCTGGATATGTACCCATAGTATGTACTTCTTTAGTTCTTTATAGTTTACTCCCCTCCTTAACACAAGTTTTACTTTCTAGGGAGGGTAAAAAAGAATTAAATATAAGTGAATTAAGTATATTGATAATTATGTAATTTATAAGAAAAGAATGTTATATTATTTTTGTATGTATTATATTTAATAAAAAAAAAAAAAAAAAAAAAAAAAAAAAATAACCTTTCTGAGGACATCTTATTTATTGTATGTGCTTATTTTTATATATATAACGAATTTCGTTTGAAAGAACGATTCTGTTACATAATATATGTAAGTGTGTCGATGATCGTTTCGAAAGTCGATCATCAGCCTAATTTTTGGATATCATTGATATCTCGTACGCATTTTGATGACTTTTCTCTTCAAGATCTTCCTAATATTAATACTCACACGAAAAATCATCTACTGATTTCTATTGTGTTATTTTTATTATTGTGATTAATCGTACTGTTAAAAAGTGCCCTAAAATGTATGATTTTCGAAAAACCTTAAAAATTGAACAAAGTTTTTTTTTTTTTTTTGTGAGAACAATCTGAAGATTAATGAAATATGAATCAAAAGAAAAATTGTAGAACCGGCCGGTCTGAAGCCACCTGTGATCCAGCACATCAGGTAGGTCACACCAATATCCCTCTTCTTACTACAGTCCAACCCACCTCCTTAATTTGAGGGTATATACCTGCGTTTACATATTTTTGTTAACATATTTTAATGTATTATGTAATATATTGTGACGGTTTCTGCTGAGCTTGGATAAGCCAAGCAGAACCCACACACCGAGGAGAGTCTGCCAGGAGTCTCCGACTACCAGACAAACAATCCCCTGTGGCTACTCCTTTTGAAAGGTATAATTATTGTTGGTCTAATCCAACCCAAAAGAAAATTAATCCCAGCCCAGCTTTACTCAATATTCTCAGGTAGTGAGTTCTTTAAGAAAATCTCCTCTCATCAAGCGGGGAAACTTCTACGAAATACTAAATAAAAGAAAGTATAAAATTAATACAGATGAATCTTTTATTGAAACGAAAAATCATTTGCTTAGACAAATTACATATCAAATCGTCGTCTCTTAACGACTAGAATAAATTCAAATTTCAATATAAGCATTGGATAAAGCATATTATACTTCAATAAATTTAAATTCAATAAATCATATTTTCACTTTACGTTTTCATTCAACAAATGATAACATTACAAAAGGCGAGATTGGTACAGCTTCCGAATTATTAATCTATACGTTCATAATTCTCAATAGAAACCCAATAGCAGACAATCCTAAATACTGGTTGTCTCAATCAATTATTAAATCAAAGTTCAACTTAAATCATCTATATTATCGGATATTCTTAGGATGAGCATAAATTTTCAATGAGGTAGAAAACAATACGGCTACAGGTACGTGGGTGCTGTAAGTTCAAGGTCAACCAGGTATTTTCCCATGGACAAATGAAAAGGAGATGGAATTCGCCGAACACACACGACAAAATTAAATGGATGTTTATTACTTAACTCGTTCAAAGTAGTTCGACGAATGCTTCCACGAAAGAATGACTCGATATTATGTAGTTTCCCTCGAGTGGCTTGCTTCTCACAATTACTTCTTCCGTCAACTCCCTCTCGGCAATATGAACTCCTCAGTATAATAAACTCGAACGAAAGAATGCAGTACTGATGCCTCAACGCTTTGTATAAAACCCGTATGGCTGACCCTCAAGGTCACGGCAGTGTCTCCCAGAAAGAATTAGTTTTTTGACCCGCAGATTAGAACCCGCCCTTCTGAAAAGATTCAGAAAGCGTTGCAAATTAGAATCTATGCGAAATACCCACATGAACATTACAATCGATTGATTTACTAAATTAGACAGAAATTTCTCACCTTCTGTTTACGGCGGGTAACGATTAGAATCACTTTAAACTTAAACTCCGACACACACTTAGCACGCAATTACATCGTTCTGCTTAATATCAGAAAACACACACAGAGGGAAACCTCTCCCTTCACAGATTCAACGCAGGAATGTCCGGCTGATTAAACCTCTCGAACATTTTATAATCCGTCCATGACGGCAATTAGTTATTTCTGATTTACCTACATTGTTTTCGCCGTCTCGACTCGCGTCACTACTAACGCCCCCAAACGCCGACAGTGTGAACTAACTTCTTTGCGACGGACGCGCGCCTAATAATTTGAATTATAATCCACATAGAAAAACGTCTGTTACAATACACTCCCACCCAAAAAAAGAAATTTGAAAACCATTATTTTGAAATTTATTTTTCCTCAAAAAACCATCGTCTCGCGATTCGCCGCGACCGACATCCCCCACTCCATCCTATATGACGCAGACCCACCTAACCAGCCATTACTGTAGATCAACGGAGAGCTAATTGCCGACTAACTCAACCCACATCTCAAATTATAAATGGGCGCCATATGAATTTTTAAAGATCGCAGAAATTCCTAAGATATTGAGCAATGAACCCTGGACAGTAGGTATAAAAATCATAAAAAATTCCCCACCTAAATTTTTGGAAAGAGATGACCGACGTCACTTCTTTACCACCGCTACTCCGATGATCTACGAATGAACATCCGCACCCAGCTTTCCATGTGATACAACACCCACACCAACCGGAGCCGATAAACTCATCATTACAGGATTTGTATAAGCAGAAAGATTGAATATTAAAAACTATTTCAAGATCAAAGTCTCCACCAACTCGTTTTTTTTTCTTTTTTCATTACGTAAAGAAAACATTTCAATTTACTTGGTTTCATATAAAAATAGCAACAAACAAAATAAACATAGTAATAAATTTCTCAATAAATGTCTTTAACCAAATAATTACTACTAAATTATTAAAATTATTTATATCACAAATCACCCTCTATGGGTGGAATGCCCAATCAATTACAAAAATTATTTACATACATAAGTTTTATTAGATCGTAATCGATCTTAGAGTAATTTAACATCATATATATATATATATATATATATATATTTTTTTTTTATTTACAAAGACCACTCGGTCCCAACACTCGGCAACCTCCGAGGCCAATCCGCACCAATCGGACCTCACCAATTGCGACGAAAATCTTTACATTCAATAAGGCTACTACGCAGGCCCCGTTCCAGCACCTCTGCTTCCGTGGCCCGAACATCAGTCAGCAACCAAATAGTACTACGTATGTCTCGCTTCTCACTCTACTTCATTCTTCATACACTACATCCTCTAAAATTATTCATCCTTTTCCTGCACCCAACCAATCATTGACCATTTATACAAGCACAAACTAACAGACCCGGGTTCCTCTCAAAATACAACTTATTCGCAATCTACTATACATACCTAACCATACACCATGCATACAGAGTGAGATTGCTACATATGCGCCCATAAACTACTTCGCTAGGTACCTACTGGGATCGTAGAACTATCTTTCACCTATTCAAATAACTGTTAGTAGATGACCAGTTCACATTCTGATGTACCCTCGCAGGGTTACATTTTATGAATGAACAAACATCATTACTTTTCCGTTTCCTCCACTACGTTACATTCCTTTCCATTCCTAATACGGTATTCGACTCGGTATTATCGCAATACCTTTGCCATGTTTGTTTCACTAATGCACCCATAAGAGCTACATATTCACGTAAACAATCATTCATTCGCGTAACACTCGACCCTATGAGTCGCCTATTTTAAGGCAGGTACACCACCTGCACCTCTTTCTTCGTTAACTAACCTCAACTTTTCCTAAAAGAAAAATCTTCCTAATTTTTCCTCGTTTCTTAACAAAGGGCCTAATCTTCTTCGCTCATGTACCCTTAAGGGTTACATATTTGAGTTGTAAGAATTTCCCCGTCAACCGAATTCTGATTTTCGCTTGGTATTAACGAAATACCCTAGTGTCGTTTGGATCGAATGTACTCTTGAGAGATGCATATTCATGTATCCAACTTCACTTTAAATTATCTTCTTTTTCCCTATAAACCGTAATTTCTCATTTACTGCGTTCTATTCCTTCCAGAAACATCTTATATCGATTTTTTTTTTTATTTATTACCCTTTCTGCTTGAATAGGGTAATTAATAACTTAGAGCATAAACTCCGTCCCGACAAATAGTCGAAGCGTAAATTGACTTAACCTAATATTCACTATTTACAATTATAGCATACAATAAATAAATTATAACCTAACTATACCTACTAACTAATATATACACTTATAATCTAATTGGACCTATCGGTCGTTTTACATTGGTACATCTATCTTTAAAATATCTTTGGCTCCATACTACACATACCTACATATAAATCTTTGCCTTAATACTAAATTAACCTAAATAAAATAAAATATATATACAAAAATCATTACTGGTGAGTCACCATAATCGCTGTACACGGCATCCAGCAAGCCACTGTACTCCAGGATTTGGAAACGGGTGCGACCAAAGGTCCACCATGAGTGCTGCTCGACCAGCGCTCCTTCTCAATCCTCTTTCTCTTAATAATAAGCCGACCCTAATGTCGTTTGAATTTCCGATATCGCCTTGGTATCGGAAATCTCCGTCAGACGACACGGAGCTGACGACTATGTCAGTCACTGGAACTTTTACTTCTAAGTATTTCTCTCCTTCCATGGTTACACGCCTAAATAGGTATTTCCTACCGTTTACTACTAACGCGATAGAGTGGTTCTAAGCAATAGAATGTCCGACCCGCAGCTTACTCTTCGCCTACCCTGATGTTTCAAAAATAAAAATCGAAACTAAACCCGAAATTATTCAAAGTCTCACACTACGTATTCAGCATTCACATTCATACAACCTTAATCCGCACACTGCTCAGGCCACAAAAACATGGAACATAGAAAGTGCCAAACAAAAAGGAAAATAATTATTTACTATTATTACCCAACCGGGTTCCTTGTGGATATTTAGACACGGCAAGGCCAGGCCAATCAGTGCGGAACGGCTCCCGAAGACGGCTTGAGTCCCAGGACACGGGTGATGGAATCACAGAAGTCCCGAAGGTCACAAAAATCGTGAAAGCTGAAATCAAATCAAATAGATTGAGTGCTCCGTTTGACAAAAAAAAAAACTTTTATGGGGTTCGGTTTTAAAAGTTATGCTCTTTAGAAACAAAATTTTTTTTTTAACTTTTGAGATACCAAAAGGCTTAGTTTAAATTCACAAATCAGGAAAAGTCCAAAAGTAGAATAAAATTTATAATTAATTGCAACTCACTTTCCAATAAATAAAAAAATCAATTAATATTGTTCTTGCCACATATAAAAAATTTTAAGTTGTTACTGTAGGTATATCATGTTACAACTTTATAAACATTCAGCAGAAAAATGGACTACCCACCCCGTGAACTCTGACCTCTATTGTTTACCGACCAATTTTTTTCACACAATATTGTTGAATTTTAGCACACCCACCATGCCTTTGTACAAAAGATAATTAATACATAGTTTACCTTACAAACTAATGGGACATCCGCGTCGAAAATGAGAAGAGAGACAAGATTATATTATATAAATTCACAAAAATTGCACACAGTCCCCGCGGCTTGACAGGAGGAAACTTCAAAAGCCCTTTTTCCGCCCTTTCAAAAGGCCAGCCACTTTGGGCGCCAAATTATGTGACGGTTTCTGCTGAGCTTGGATAAGCCAAGCAGAACCCACACACCGAGGAGAGTCTGCCAGGAGTCTCCGACTACCAGACAAACAATCCCCTGTGGCTACTCCTTTTGAAAGGTATAATTATTGTTGGTCTAATCCAACCCAAAAGAAAATTAATCCCAGCCCAGCTTTACTCAATATTCTCAGGTAGTGAGTTCTTTAAGAAAATCTCCTCTCATCAAGCGGGGAAACTTCTACGAAATACTAAATAAAAGAAAGTATAAAATTAATACAGATGAATCTTTTATTGAAACGAAAAATCATTTGCTTAGACAAATTACATATCAAATCGTCGTCTCTTAACGACTAGAATAAATTCAAATTTCAATATAAGCATTGGATAAAGCATATTATACTTCAATAAATTTAAATTCAATAAATCATATTTTCACTTTACGTTTTCATTCAACAAATCATAACATTACAAAAGGCGAGATTGGTACAGCTTCCGAATTATTAATCTATACGTTCATAATTCTCAATAGAAACCCAATAGCAGACAATCCTAAATACTGGTTGTCTCAATCAATTATTAAATCAAAGTTCAACTTAAATCATCTATATTATCGGATATTCTTAGGATGAGCATAAATTTTCAATGAGGTAGAAAACAATACGGCTACAGGTACGTGGGTGCTGTAAGTTCAAGGTCAACCAGGTATTTTCCCATGGACAAATGAAAAGGAGATGGAATTCGCCGAACACACACGACAAAATTAAATGGATGTTTATTACTTAACTCGTTCAAAGTAGTTCGACGAATGCTTCCACGAAAGAATGACTCGATATTATGTAGTTTCCCTCGAGTGGCTTGCTTCTCACAATTACTTCTTCCGTCAACTCCCTCTCGGCAATATGAACTCCTCAGTATAATAAACTCGAACGAAAGAATGCAGTACTGATGCCTCAACGCTTTGTATAAAACCCGTATGGCTGACCCTCAAGGTCACGGCAGTGTCTCCCAGAAAGAATTAGTTTTTTGACCCGCAGATTAGAACCCGCCCTTCTGAAAAGATTCAGAAAGCGTTGCAAATTAGAATCTATGCGAAATACCCACATGAACATTACAATCGATTGATTTACTAAATTAGACAGAAATTTCTCACCTTCTGTTTACGGCGGGTAACGATTAGAATCACTTTAAACTTAAACTCCGACACACACTTAGCACGCAATTACATCGTTCTGCTTAATATCAGAAAACACACACAGAGGGAAACCTCTCCCTTCACAGATTCAACGCAGGAATGTCCGGCTGATTAAACCTCTCGAACATTTTATAATCCGTCCATGACGGCAATTAGTTATTTCTGATTTACCTACATTGTTTTCGCCGTCTCGACTCGCGTCACTACTAACGCCCCCAAACGCCGACAGTGTGAACTAACTTCTTTGCGACGGACGCGCGCCTAATTTGAATTATAATCCACATAGAAAAACGTCTGTTACAATATTTATGAATATTTATTTATTTATATATATATATATATATATATATATATATATATATATATATATATATATATATATATTTTATGTAATATATTTCGTTTTTATATTCAGGCTGAATCAATCAATGTATTGCTAACTATGTCTTTCTTTGTATGCGGAATACTCTCCGGTATATTCACATCTCAAACGTTTCCAATCGGTTTATGGTACTATCTTTGAGAGTCTTAGGTTCAATTCCGTATAAGATATTAGACCACACGTATACACTTCGTGCATAATTTTGCAAAGACTCACAATCATATAAAATAACGGGGAATGTTAATTTAAGCTAACAATCATTAGGCAAGAGATTATTTTTATAGAATAGGAAAAATTCGAAAATTTAATCAACGATAAATTTATAATGTTATTTTTTTCTTTCAATCAATAAAACTTCGTGAAAATTATTACAAAATTTCTACAGCGATTGCTTCTGTTGATAAAATTGTTTTATTTTTGTGTAGTAAGTAGAATTCTTGTTACAGTTTCTGGTCGTGTCTGGTACGAGATATATCTTCATTGTCCTGAACCTGACATTATTGTCCTTCCTTATTTTCTTCTGAACGTTGTGACATTATTCGCCACAGAAATGTTCATTCGTTATAATAATATTGTTTTGTCGGTATGTCTTCTCGAAGCCAACGTCAACTTACATCTTTATTTGAATGTAAAATATACCCCAGAAGATTTTGTTTGAAATGTGGTGCTTGATACAAAAAATGTTTGCTTTTGTTGTCGTTGTTTTGTTGTCCAGTGTTATTCTTTCCTTACTGTCGTACATTTTTTTTAGATTTCTCATCGAGTTGCCAAAAAAATTTGCGAGCTACCCGTTTTAAGGTCTATTTTCAATTCGGCAAGTGAATGATGGCTGTGTAGGTAACTAAAGTTCTTGTCAATACATAAAATATGATGAGAATTTATCTATAATATAAATGAAAGTCGGGTTAGTGCGAATACTTATAACTCGAGATCGGCTGAACAGATTTTTTCGATGTTTGATTTATTGGATTCTTCTCCACTCCGGATAACAGAATAACTAATATAAAGTTGAAAAAAAAAATGGATTAGAAATGATATAAAATATAATATTAAAGTTAGTATGGAACGGATTTTCTGACAATAACGCCATCTGTGAAAAATTCAATAACAACACAATTTGACAAACATTGAGTTTCAAAACATTGGTAGGTACGCAGATTTTCGATAGAATTTCTTTCAATCTTTCAGAAATAATTTTTTTAAAATTCAAACTTATTTTAAACGTAGGTATTTTGGTATAAAATTCGACATCAATATTCATAGTAAGGACTACAGGACAACGTCTGTCGGGAAAGCTAGTTGTAGGTACATAAACACCTTTTAACTTTCCACCAGAAGTCCACCTTTCTACCACCGGGGCGGGGCGTAAGTTTTATAAAACATTCTCTCTTTGCCAGCGTGGTTGGTGATAAGAACCCACATAAAAAAAAATATTGTCTAAACAAAATTCATACAACTAATGCAATGGTTTACTAGAAAAGCGGAACCGTTATTTTTAACGGCCGTAATACCTACATGGAAAAATCAAATTTTATTTCAACAGTAGGCATCTTATTTACAGCTTTGAATTCATGAAGGTCAATAAGCTTTTGCAGAGATCAATAACCTTTTTTATTTTTTTTTATATTTTTATTCATTTATTGGATACATACAGTTTTTTTTCAAATTTGCAATATTCAATATATTATTAACATTTTTATATCGCCTTTTATGTGTATATTCCAATTTTTCACTTTGATTCACACTAATAATTATTATAGTTTAATACCTTTGAAAATATTTAAACTTTTAAATACCTACCTAATTCAAAATTAATATGTATCTTTTTGCTTAAAAAAATCCAAATAACCTACTTATAACTTAATTAACTAAGCTCATTTTGAGAGTTTCAAAAATGTTGTGAGTATACGAAACTGTCCGTCAATCAACGTGATCGACTCCTTACTCAATTCCAAGAAGACTTAAAAACTAATCACCAACAATTTTGTGTACTTATACTTAACTAGAGGTCCGCCCCAGCTTCGCACGGGTAGATAAATACTTAAAAATAATTTAGTTTTCATACAGATCCCTAACTTTTTCAAAATATTTTATAGCATAATATGTTAATCTGGAATAATTGCATTGCAATGTATCGTGTCACGTCACTTTACCACCGTGACTACTTTGCGCGGTATTTCTACTAAACTTGACATGACCCCTCCCCGCTCCCGTACGCACTCTGCATCGGATAAGTTGAGATGATAAGAGACTATGCTTTTTTTTCCAATACTCACATTTTTAAACTCGTGATAACTTTCGAATGGAATGTCCGAATTGAATAATTCAAAAAGTTATACAAACATATTGAAGCAGACTTGAATATGAACTAATTTATTTTAATAAGGAGTAATACCAAGATACCAATAAAGAGCCTTTTCTAGAGGTGACATTTTATTGATTTTTTTAAAATAAAAAAACACATATTATGGCATAACTATAATAGTTAGACATGTGCTGTCGTGATACTTTTTGTAAATAATGATGTCTTCTACAAAATTGTACTACATTGTTTTATTCTATCATCATTAGTTTTCACAGCGTTCGCGATAAAAAGAATATTTTAGGTAAATTTTTTACACCTTGGGTTACATTATTGAAGTTTTCGTAGGTTACCCAATTTTTTTGGAAATTAAATATAGCCTATGTTCACCGCCGATATTGTAGCTTCCCAAAAGTGAAAGATTTTTCAAATCGGTTCAGTAGTTTTGGAGCCTATTCGATGCAAACAAACAAACAAAAAATCAAATCTTTCCTCTTTATATAATAGTATAGAAAATATGTTTTAATCCGTTAAAATATGTCAAATTTCAAGGAAACAATTTCAAGAGCAATTTTCGCAACTTTTTTATATACAAAAACAGTGAGTAGGTATATAAAGAAACAAACGAAGAGTTTGGACATTCTATAGATATGTGAGGGACATTTGGTTACAAAATATTTGTAGAAAAATACCTTTACAATAACAACTAACTGTCATGAAATTATACTCAATGTGATAAAGAGGTCCCAGGTTTGGTTAGCTCTCGGATAAGTGATTTTTGTGTGTGTGTATGTTTTTTTTTGTTGAAATTTTTAATCGGGTTTGCAATCCTGTCTCAGATTATACGAAATCGGTTGACTGAAAGAAAATGATTTATGCATAAATTTCCACATAATGTACCGACATCTATCTACGTGTTATTTGGAAAAATATAACTTTTTATTAATTTTAAGTACCTACCTACGTTGAAGTTAAATATACACTCACAAACGAGTGAAGACGAAAAATAATTATCTATCCTATATAATAATTGGCTGCGCAATATGAGGGAGTGGACCGGCATCCGAACTGTGGAGGATCTGTTCCAAGCAGCACAGGGACAAGTTCGCCGAAGTGATCGCCAACGTTGGGGGGACCCGACAGGGCACGTAAAGAAGAAGATATAATAACCAAATTTCTGAAAAATGTATGCAGTATTAATATGTAAGACAGGAATATTTGAATTTGATAGGTTTGGTGTATGATTTATTGACTTATTGATCATCCCAAAAAACCCTTGATTGTTTTCCTAGATTTAAACGTCGTTTATCAACGGTACCTACTTCAAAGTTTTACGAATAGTGAAACCAATTTTTCGGAATTATAATACAAATATTTTTCCCTTTAACTAACAAAGGCGAAATAATTTATTTTTATTCTGCATTCAACCAAACATGATTTTATGGATACAGTATATAACAATTTTGCGAAATGTACGCAATGAAATACATTGACGGACAAATAGAAGACAAAGAAAAGACATTTCGCAATCAATGAAATAAAATATGAGAAACATAAACAATAAACTTAACCGAGTCATGAGGGTTGTTTCTACCCTGTCCATTGGATTTTTCATAAATGTCAGATCATATTCGAGCCCCTCTCTCTCACTAGCGCAGTGTGGACAAGGAAACAAGAATATGGAAGATGAAAATGAATTGTTTATTTGAATAAAACCACAACAAAGAACGGTGCATTCAATATTTTAAGCGATTACCTATATACAGTTATTAATCTAGATATATATTTTAGTAATAAAATATGAAACATCAATTATTATTATACCTACCAAAAAATATTTCTTGAAAAAACTCTCAAATATTACTTGGCTTAAATTATGTTAGATAGAGGTTTTCCTTTCGATATGGATATAAATCTATAAATAATTGTAGAAAGAGAAATTCTCAAAATTACTACCGGTTGAATTTATGATTACTTAGCTACTTTAATAATTATTTTTACTTCGCGATAAAATAATATGTATTTTTTAGATGTTCTTGCGCCAAAATTTCAGCTGAAAATATCACTTAATTCCTCTAGAAAATTCCAAGAAATAAATTGAAGACTTCCAAAATTACATTTAAGGACAACCAGAATGGCACAAATTTTTCCTTCTATGTAGTTGCATTCATAGTATCACACGAATAAAATGCCCGAATGAGAGCCATAAAAACGTATTTTAGTTCCTCTTTACACCTCTTAAACCATGGTTGCCGTACATTTTCCTTCTGTAAACATTTTATTAATTTGCAATTTATTGTTTACAGTAGGGTTCTTGTTGCTAGTAAAAGTTTATTTCGTATTTCGTACTTTTGCTTCTCGTCTGTTTGGCTTCTCCGTGATTTTATTTTCTCTAGTAGCCGATGAGCATCTTAAGCACCATGAATGAGTTTATAGAGGATGTAAAACCGTTGTAATAAGAAAAACTAGGTTTTTCTGCAGTGTTGAACTAATCCACGTTTTTACAACCATGTAGAATTGGGAGTCTGATAACATTTTTGTGTAAACATAATTCTTTGTAAGTGACCAAAGAGTTTGGTCAGATTAAGATAACCTAAATATATTATACATAACGTAATACGTATATTTGTAATGAAGATTTTCAGTGTTATAAAACACACTTCGTCAGTTATAATAATATGTTGTCGCTTGTCTACTTTAGTTTCTCAAAACAGAAAAAGCTCTTTTGAAATCTTGAAAATAGACATGTGCCATAAGTATCAAAAATATTTATTTTGGTATAGTTAACATTATCTGTTTTTACGTTGTAGAGGATATTTTTTATGTGGGAACTTATCCATATATTGATTAAAGGGTACATACTTATAAAACTCATCGCATTTATCTACCTAATTATTCAAAACTTAAATCGATCATAAAAAATGAAAGCAATAAAAAAAATCGAGCTGGTGATATTTTGATAAAGAAGCCCGCAAGATATATGGTCATTTAGCATTTATCATCTCAGAATGGAGCAATTTGGATACTTTTCGATATAACAAAAACCTAGAACTCTGACTGCCTGAGCGATTGACTAACGCCGCCTACCTGCAATCCAGGTAGTAGAAAAGTGATCTTGGAAAAAAGAGTTCTTTACAATATATTTACATCATATTTTTGTGTACGCAACAACTTAAGGTATCGATTCCAGTAATCATTCACGCGTGGAATGTGCAACCGTAAAAAAGAGCGACGAAGTCGCTCCTTAGCCAAATGTAATAAAATGGTCGCCAACGATATCGGTATCGCCAACGTAAAAAGCTGTCGTTTGAATGTTGTAACTATGGGAACACCGGCCGAACGATACGGTTGGTGGCCATTTTATTACACTTGACTTCGGCCCATAGTGAACCCTAGTTTCATAATAATTGTCGTTTTCATAATTATCACTCCTCTGTTTTAAGCTAGAAAGACCAAAAAAATTTGGTACGCATTTCAATGTTTACTTGAGAAATTTCAATAAAGCCTTTAATTTTCATTTTATTTAACGACCATTAACAGACCCTTAATGTTGTTGACACTCGGTTTTATGAAGAAGCAGTAAATATTCTACAAAATATAATGATAAGAAAATACACATCTAGGAAAGACTTTCGTTATAAAGACACTCAACCTTTGACCACATTTAAGCTCGAATTACTCTATTTGTATTAGGGATGAACCTAATTAGTAATTACATAACACATATAATCTTAGGGTTCATTAAGTACACACAGGGTGGTCCAAGATAGGCTTGTGTAGTACATGTACTAAGTACTATTAGGAACTAGTTCACAGTACTGAACTAGAACGAACTATTCCCTCTCTTATTCGTTCTTTAGTACTATTAGTACATTATTATTCCCATTCCCTTAATCGGACGGAATGACAGAAATGAAGTGTGACGTTCGGCGCCACTCGGTTTTCGTCGGAACTGGAGACGAGTGCGAGTGAGATAGCTGACGTGATGATTGTATGGAGAATATAGTGCCTTCTCTTTTGCTTCTTATTAGTTCTATTAGTTCCTTTAGCTCTTTTAGTACAGTAGTACAGTACTATGAGTACTATCCGTGAGGAATAAGGTATATTCTTTTAGTTCAATGGATTCATACTTTGGATGTTGCTCTCTACTACGAAAGTTATTTTTTTCGTTCTCTACGAAAAATTCACATTGTCTAGGGCCCGTGTAATAAAGTTGGTTGAAACATAATATTTACCTAGAATAATTTCGATGGCAAAATCAATTTAATTGATTGAAATTCAAAGTCTTTTGAGCTATCAAAATAATAAATTTTCTGAATTCTCTCTCTGTTAATTATGTCACTAAGTATTGATTTTCATAATCACAAAATATTAATGTATGAAACGTACATATCCTAAGTAGGTATGGACCCAGTATGCATCCTTTATTCTTATTAGTGCATGTACTACATACACGACTGAATCATTTGCCTCGGAATTATTCAGTGAACTAATAGTACTAATAGTACTAAAAGAACGAACTAGTACAGTAGGACCAATGTACTAGATCAGATCGCTCCCTAAATTGTCCGAGCAAGAACAAGCCTAGTCCAAGAAAGCACAAAGTCAATTAAAATCATTTTTTTTTAATGATTGTTAAAGAAACTTTGATGAGGGGCGAAACTCGTGTTTTCATTACAAGTAGTATTATGATTTCTTGAATTTTATTTATTTAATTAAATATAATATGGTATACTAGCTTTCCCGACAGACGTTGTCCTGTGGTTCTAGACCGAGGTGGCCCGTTAATACGTACATGATGTGCACTGCGCCCCCGTTAAATAATGCAAAATTAATTCGATAGAGATAAGCTGATAAAACAATAACATTAAACTATTTCTGAAACAACTTGAGAAATATGCGCTCGCGCACACACCCTACCTCGCCTATTACCAACACGAATGTGCCCGATAATATTGTTGACTTTGTATGAAAATTTTCTAAAACTACCGAAACGGTGCGGTGGAGTAAGTGGGATGGGCTACTGTAAGAGCGGATGCGAGAATGAGAGGGAACTACCCGCGATGTCGCGGGCACCTTTCCATACAAACTTAACTATTGTATTTTTACATCATAAGTTATCCATTTTTTTAACTTTTTATTAGTTATTCTGTTATCCGGAGCGGAGAAGAATCCAATAAATCAAACATCAGAAGAATCTGTTGAGCCAATCTCGAGTTATAAGTGTTCGCACTAACCCGACGCTAATTTATATAGTAGAAGATATTAATTATTAACTACTTATCATAAATTTTCGATTAAAATACAGAGATTTTTTTAAAACGGTTAGATAAAAATAATCATAGGGAGCCCAAATTTAATTGATCATTTCAACATTCTTCGAAATTCCGTTATTTTAATATTAACTTTTAAAAATATTATATTTTAGGTACTTATTATGTTTTATCGTTAAATAGCAGAGAGTTACCTTTTTAGTCTTTATTTTTGTTCTTTTTTTTTTTTTTCAACAGAAATTACACGTGCTTTCTAGATAAAATGTAATAAATATTAGGTACGAATCAAATAAATAGATTTATTGCTACTTAATTGATTCCTCTCGGTTGTTATCTAAGGCTGATTTTCACTACCCTTCCAGGAACATTCATATTATTCATGGCGTGATATTCAGATCTTAGAATAGCTAATTGCTTCACTAATACTACTGTCCCAACACACATTGCTTGTGTAGTGTAATGAGAAAACGTGTTTGATCGAGGATTACGTGGATCGAACACATCAATTATTGATGTCTTGAGGAAGGCCAGGCCAGAAAAAGTAATAGGAGGATGTTTGTGTCGGTAATGAATATAGATAATAAGAGAAAATAACAACTAATGACTCTAACAATTTATTACTAATGTTCAATTTTTAAATGGAATAAACCACTACGGGCTTACGACCGTCTTCTACTGTTATTTCGAAGGCTGGCTTAGTGTGATCACTTTACGTTAAAAACGTTCGCCATTAGGTGGTAATGTTTGTCTCCGAAACTCCCAATCATGAGAATTCTCAACATGTTCAACATGTCGAAAAATCTCACGTATGCAACAAGTAGAAATTTAATAATAAATGAAATATAGAGATAAAAGTTGGAAATTATTGAGAACAACAGAGCAACCAAATTTAAAGACTGCAACTGCTATCATGTAAGTATTTGGCGCCATGATATGACTATATCCATTTTTGGTGTCTCATCTTTATTGCCTATTGGCTTTGTTGGTGCACAACGTTCTAATTATGTCTAGATTCTTGTGACCTTAGGACTAGATCTTAAAGAAAAAATAACAACTAATGACTCTAACAATTCATTACTAATGTTCGATTTTTGAATGGAACAAACCACTACGGGCTTACGACCGTCTTCTGTTGTTATTTCGAAGGCTGGCTTAGTGTGATCACTTTACGTAACAACGTTCGCCATTAGTTGGACGTTTTTGTCTCCAAAAATCCTAATCATGAGAATTCTCAGCATATTGTCTCTTATTTCTATCTACCTCTTAACGGCTACTCACTTTTAAGCCCCCCCGCACACCGCAAGCCAGCCGGAGGAGACCAATCCGCAGCAAACCCGATCCGCACAAAGTCGACCCATAGCCCGATTGCCAAAAAGCCAGCCACACACAAATCAATCCACAATGAGGGAGGCCTAGGCCCCACTCAGGAGCATAGGGGGTCATCAAGAGCTCTCCATTGCGCTCGAAGGCGTCCGAGGCTCACTGTGCCTTTTCTGACCGGTTGAGGTTAAAGACGTGAGGTGGTCAACCTCACGGTCCCGATCTGATTTTTCGATTTCCTGCCCCTTACAGGATGCTCGAAAAACCAGCAAAAAAGAGCAGAGGTGCTATTATTAGCCGGCAACGAAGTGATAATTCACCTTTAATCAGCGATTATTAAGTCACCAGATTCCTTTAGCCAAAAGTTATTTAGATGCTCTAAATACCTACTCTTCATGCCGCGAATTCCATAATATGTCGTATAAGGATGTATTAACACCATACAAACATAAAGCTAGAGTCTTGATCGTTGATGTGGACACTTGAATCAGCTGTCATCGCCCATTTATTAGTTCTTGCTTGTTATTGTTTCCATGATGTTCAATATCAAACATAAAAGAAAGTTTACCTTATTTCTAGATTCGCATCTATGTTCGATTGGTGTTAATGCACACTAATACGATGTGCGTATTATTTAAAAAATACACTTGTAAAATTTATGTTTTTATTCTCAATGTTGATACGACGTAAATATCTCGTACTTGGGTGACTGCAGACAAAAAAGGTTATTAGTTAGGTATGTTTATGTTTGTCGTATGTAATAAAATAACTATTCTATACGTTTGTCATGATAAACTAACCAGATATTTTGAGTAACATCTATCTATATCTTCGTTAGTGATCTTTGTAAACTATTATCACAGCTGGGCGCAATTAGCCCTCTCTTGTTTGGTAGTCTTGCTAATAAACTCGTTTCAAAGATATCATGAAAATAAACCGAATCAAGATCATAATTATAGTATTAAGAAAATTGGTTTCCCACAATTTTAACAAGCCTTCAGAATAAACCTTTTCTCTTTTTACTTGATACCTAATAATTCAGATATCATAAAAATGAATTATTGTCTGTAAAGTGAATAAAAGAAGTTTCCTAAATGGCATCGACCTCTGATATATTACCTAGTCCGATCCGATACAAACTCTCGTTGGTTTGAATTTTTTTAGTGTGTTGTAATCGAGATTGGCTTCCTTTCCTTTATCGAAAGGAACTGATTGATAAAAATGTAGTGTAAGGTAATGAGAGCCACATAGCGGCAAATTCTTATTGATTGCTTACTTAAATTAAAACAAGCAGGTGTTTTGTAAATAATAATAATAATAATAATAGTGTTTATTTTTCGATTAAATAAAAATACATTCTTAAAATTAACTTAACAATTAAACATTTCGAAAAATCCCACAAGGCATAGCCTGTTTGTGGGTGTAGCATAATGAAACAACATTTTAACAAAATCAATATCTACAGCTCATTGTCTGGAAGAACTAAGGTAAAAACAAACAACAGATAATAAATCAATTAAATGAGTACTTAGTTTAAAAAAAAAACAAAAAAAAAAAACACTTGATTAAAAAAAAGTCTCAATTAAAAAATAATAAGTAATAATAACAAATCAAATATTGAAAATATTAAACGCCCTATAATAAATAAATCCACAAAATAATCGCTGGTAACATAAATACCCTATACAACTATAAAACCAGACACAACAGCAATGACCACAGGATTTTGAGAAACTTTACTTCAAATAGACAGCAATGTCCAATCCCCGCAGCCACAGCTTGATGTGCTTGAGGAACGTTAGGTACTTGTCCTTGCTTCTCAGACCCTCTGGGATGTCGTTGTATAGTTTAGGGCCAATATATGATGGTTGCCTTTGAGCGTGTCTACTTCTGCATAGCGGAACCACAAACGTGTTTCCCAACCTAGCACTAGCCCGTCTTTCAGTGTTTATTCGATTAAAAATCTCCGGCTTTTTGTAAATTAGTTTAAGCATTTGGAGAAAGTATAGCTTATTGAGATCAAAGAAACCGCTTATCTCAAATAATTGTTCTGTATTGAATCTTCGAGTTTTCCTATAAATTAACTTAAGAGTGGTCCTTTGCACAACATTAAGTGATCTTTTATGTTTGTCATATGCCCCTCCCCATGCTAGTATTCCATAAGTGAAAGCAGATTGTGTTAAGCTAAAGTAGACCATTCGGATCGTTTCCATTCCGATAGTTTCTCTCAATCTCTTATACAGATAAAACTGTCTCCTAATTTTCCTAGTCAAGTAATCTAGATGACGAGTCCAATTTAATTTGGAATCTATATATACTCCTAAATACTTAACGTTTTCTGTTCTTTGGACCTCTTTGCAACCAGTGCAGCGTTCGTTACAAGATTCGTCATGGAATCTCAATACAATACAGTCTTTAGGGGCTTTGCGTATAGTTAGTGAGTATGGAATGTAGAAGGTTTTATCACAATTAAGTGATAGCAAATTGTTTCTCAGCCAAGACTTTATTATTCTTAAAGCGTTTGATGCATTATTGTAGGCTTCCATCCATGTATCACCACATACAGTTACTGACGTGTCATCTGCAAAAGTAACCAACATTCCCGAAACTTCTAAATCACAGAGTTCATTTATATATATTAAGAACAATATAGGACCCAATACTGTACCCTGTGGTACACCATGTTCTACTTATAAAACGGTAATATTGATATTCAAATAATTACACAGCATTAGTTTCATATTATTTTTTTTAAGAATCTGTGCTCACTCAAAGTTGACGTTAACAAGAATACTCTAAAGCTTGTATCGTTAAAGATGAAGATAGTCGACACCTGAGATCGAACCCACGACCTCCAGTATGGAACAGTCCCTACGAAAGTCGGCGTAGAAACCACTAGACTACCACCCACTTCAATCAATGTAGCTTTTCTGATTGTATATTGCGATCTAAAATAATATGTTGTTAAATAAATGTAAAGAATTTTTTAATCTCAAATGTGCTTTATGTTTGGTACTGTGTATTGCAACAACATACAGTACCTACAGTTCTAATTACTGCTTTTAATTATCTACGTACTTACCGTTTTGTTACAAAGGCAGCTAGATGTAGAACATTGTAAGTCTTTTTATACTCAGAAACAGTGAATGTACCTACATAACTTGTTTCTTTATATACAATAACTATTGAAGTTTCTTTGACGTCGGTGCTTTAATAAAAAGTAGTTTGTTTAGAAAGGAAAGATGTTGAAAAACTTAAAAAATATTCTATGACGACATTTTTCATTTCTGGATATCGTGGAAATGAAAATAACTATCTACTTATAATATTTCCACTTATGTAGATTTTAAGCCCCACGTTGCATTGCAAAGCCAATCCCGAGCAAGGCGACTCCCAGGCAGACCACTAAGGAGATGGATAGACAGCTAGGAATCGATTTCCAAAAAGCAAACTAACCCTCAAAGCATAATTATTATATTTCTTTTTAGTTTAAGTTACTTAATAACTCTGCATATTTTTAAATTGGACAGCGTTTTGATGAAAATTGAAGCGTTCGCCTTCACCGAAAAGCAATATCGTCAGTTTGACAAATCTGAAAATAACCGCGCTGTGGATTCTCGTCCAAGATTTTAATACGTTGATGAATTTTAACGAAATTAAAGGCTGTTTTTCTTTAACCGCAAAATAAATAAGTTCAAATAAAATTCCTCAGAGAATTTCCCCATTTTATTTTTCAACGTTTCAAAAAACGTCTCATTATAAAAATTCAAAAAAAAAATAACAGTTTGGTTATTCTCTCTTTATACCTACTCGTCTTAGGTTTTGTTATTTTGGGACACCCAGAAATAATTTTATACCGTTTTATAACAGAGATGAAATTAAACATGAAATAATAAAAACATGCCCAATGAAATGAATAGAATGATAAAAAAAAATAAAATATATATATATATATATATATATATATATATATATATAAGGTATCTAAGCATTGTTGGCTTACACCCATTTTTGGCTGATAAAAGATATACCAATCAAAAGTAACGTGAAAAAATATATTAAAAATGAAAAGTTCAAGTTGGCCTGGTTGACTGAAAATGAAGTGGACACCGACTCCTATCTCAAAAGAGGTCAGTACAAAACGGAGTGTGGCAAGCAAAACGTCACTGTGCGATATACAACATAGGTAGGCGCTGGGTACGTATATCGAATATTACGACTTTTTCAAAATTATTCTATGCGTACAGAGTGCAACAAAAGCGATCGTCTTTTTATTTTCTTTGATTTTCTCTGACTCATTTACTACAAACGTCAAAATCGGAACAATACGCTCGGAAAAAAGCTCCTATTCAAATTACGCTCGGTGGCCCACTATGTAAAAGTGTTGTGCACAGCAGGAATAATACCGGAACCAGAAAACAATCGGTAAGTCAGTCCCCTTTCATTACAATCCACTTCTCCTCCGTTCTTCTGCGTACCCCCTGCTTAAATCTGGGAGACGTAGTGAACAGTCATCATCTTTAGGCATTACGTTGTGGTTCTTTAAGATGACAAGTTGTTTAGTAAGAATTTTTGAGTTAAGATGACAAGTTTTTTGACAACCCCTCTTTCCATCATGCACCTATACCTATTACAGTTTGTTCAGTTCAACAACGATATAGTAAGTACTTACCTACTTAAATATTATTACATGTATGTATTAAAAAATTTAATGTTGTTTTTCAATTCAAGTCGAAAAGAGATTTATTTCTTCACCAAGTGAAAAGTATCTTTCAAACGAAAATACATAATTGAATTCTTTCTTATTTGTGCCATACCTACCTATATTCTTTTTTTTATTTTAGAGAAATCGAATGATTATTTTGTGGTTGTTTTTCCAATCCGAGTAGTATATTTTTGTTTGTACGAGTCAAGTTAAGCTGTTTTGTATATTATTATTGAATAAAAAATAGGTTGAGCGAGTGTGCATTTATGCACTCAATAATTTGCCAACATTGTTTAACTCTTAAGAATAAGGTTCATTTTTCGGTTGTCAGAGAAAACTTATTTTGTTTAACCAGTAATGTTAATTTACTTTAGCTTTAGAATAATGGAAGAATAAGCACATGCGGGGAGATAGAAAAGTGTGCCAATAATGACCTATGGAATCGAATCCAGAGCCGACACAGGCCTGCTGAGATTTGCGGAGATGAAGACTATTCTGGATAAAACACTGTGGGACAGAATACGAAACACCGTCATACGAGAGTCCTGCAACACTGAAGACATCATCAGGTGGGGCAGGACAAGGAGGCGCTTTTGGCGCGACCACCTTGATAGAATAGACTTCCTCAAGTAGTAGCCCACAGCATTCCAATGGAATAATCGCCAACCGGGCAGACCCTCCAAGAGATGACGAGACAGTTGGAGTTCGGTGTCCCAAATAACCCCTCTACAATATGAACAGGTTGCCGGACCTATTTAAAGAGAAAGAAGAAGAAGACCTATAGTTTACTGATCCAAACTTCAACCGCATTAAAAAGTTACAGTCCTTATTCAATTGAAGTTAATAAGTAGTTTTCAGTTGCTGACGTAAATCTATTTTGTAATGAATAAGTACTGCATAACACTGAATTATATTTGATTATTTTTAAACTTTTAAAATTTGGATTGGATTTTTAAACAACGGATCTTATACTTACATACATTTTTATCGAGATCACTTATTTAAATAAAAACAGTAGAACTTTAGAGGTCAGATGAGCGTTTAGAAATAGTTTCAGTACCTATGTATGTACCTAGGTGTCATCCCTCGATGACACTTACAACCCTTATAGAGATGAAAGCGAACCAACAAGAGCCCACATCCGCCATCACTCGAGTATATTTTTCCCTCATCTTTATTGAAGTTTTAAAATATTGTATGACCTTTAACTTTTTTGTTCTTAACTTTGTAAAGCTTCTATCGTATTTATTTTGTTAAAGAGTGTTGACATTGAACCTTTTAACGCCTTTTCTTTTATAAAATCACTATAGGACTCACCCGTCACCAAGTGACGCAGATTGTCCGCCGTTATTGGACGAATAAGAGTTCTGTTGTAGCTTACAAACTGCTTGTCTACACTGAAATAATTGAGAACAACTGATACAGTGCCTCCATGGGTTATGTGTTCGTTCGTTATCTCTAAATAGCTAAACGACATTACCTCTGGATTCTAAGTTTCCCTGACTTTTACGCTGGTGTGAAGTAACAAAATTTTGTATGGAAACGTGTATAGCGCCCCTAAGAGTACTTTGGAAAGCTCCGCAGCCCATATAAAATACGTCACTTGGTCAGTTTTCTGAGCTTAACAGTTAAGTGTATAAACGACGCCGCCGGAGCATTTCGGAAATTCCCTCCATTGTTTCAACAGGTAAAACTTGGAATTTTTTATTGAGACTCCAGGTATTCCTGTAATGGGGTGTCTATTGTGCTGATCCCTATTTATTTTTAAACAATATGCCGTCTATTCAAAAATAATACCTATTTTGTAAAATAGTTCGTTATCTGTCTATTGGGTGCCGGCCGGGCTCCCATACTAATTGTATGTAAATGGCTAGGAATCATCTGTATTTCGTGGAACTTTGACGTGTATCCCTGCTTTTACTTTCATTCTATAAACACATTGCAATAAGTTATATTGTATTGTAATTTAAGTTTTTTTAGTAAAAATAATATTTTGAAAGTGTGTAGTGTTTTATACCTACATAACTAGAATACCTGCAAAATGTTGGTATCAATACAGATTGTGTTGTTTGCATTTTATTTGTTATCAAGATGCTAATTTTATTATTCATAAACTTGATCTCGCTAGCCTAGTGATATAGTGCTAACTTGCGAAAAAGAGGACCCAGACTCAATTCCCGGTCGAGTCAGAGTTTTATCACTTGATATTTTCTAACCGGGGCTGGCTTGTCGGAGATCGGTCGGAGTCGGTTGACTTGAGAACTACTCTGAAACCTACTGGCATATTTATTTTTTAGAAACTGGGAGTGCTATGAACTTGGGGGACATACTCACCTTCAATAATTTTAAAACTAAAATTAATCAATAAGTACTATCTTTTAACCCCACTTCGGGGCATAGAAAATCAACAAGAACGCGGCTTCAATTACCTCTTTTCACACCATGTCCTTCGAACGAACGGGACACGTTGTGAGAGGGTCTTCCACGTCTTCTCGTTTTCTACAGCCAACTGTAATTCGGCATACTAACACATTTCCTAGCCAAGTCAGTCTCCTCTTCATAAAAGTGATAGGCCGCCGCTGGGAGCGCCGGCAAAACGAAAAAATATATACCTAAATCATGTTTTGAAACTAAAGTATTATAGTTTTAACATATCATTGGTTATAGTCTAATTTGAAAGGAACCTTAATGAAAACATTCATGTGAATTTACAAGTTATACTAAAAAAAAATAAAAAATACGTTCCTAAGATGAGAAAGAAATCTTCAGTTTTTGGATTAACCAAAATTATGATTGGTATAAAATGTATCAAAAAAGCTGTCTACACACCATGACGAAGCTGTGGATATTGAATAATTGAAAATAAAGAAAAAAAATGATATATTCACACATTACAACGAATTTTACTATGAACGGACCTATTGAACAATGTGATTAAATTTCATATTTGTTCAATGTTCACCATAAAATAAGAGTAATAACCATTCCAAATTAAAATGCGATAAATTTCGAATTAAATAGTATACATTTCAATGTGTATATCATTTCCCTAGACAAAATATCCTTAGTTCTTTTCAAAAATTATACGCAATATCGAAAGTTTCATACTAATTGTATGGACGCCGGCCGAGCGTTGTATAGACAGATACCTGACTTTATGCCTATCGACACTTAACGGTTAAAGATGATGTTAAATTTTGACATGTTAACAAGAAGTAACAAAAAGAGAAGTTTTATCAAATCTTAATAAAAATCAAATGAGTTCCGTAAAAAAATACGTTTATTTTTCCATAAATCGTAGTTACATATTGTTTTCTTGCGTATTTTATTAAGCTACATACACATAAAGAGTATAAGATTTTGTTGAAAAAATTACAGTTAATTGTTGGTACCAAATTTCAATACTCAATGTGAAACATTCAACCGTTTTAGATTGACAAAAAAAACGGACGGTATGTAGGTATGTTTAGTTTTTTAACAAAACGCGCCAATTTTCACATACCTACATACAACACGTTTTATAAACCTTTTTTGAAAAACTTTTATTTTTCGACTGTGTTTTTGACAGTTGACAGGATTCATTCATGTTGTCGACATAAAGAACGAATAACCTTTTTTTTTTGTTTTGCAGAGAATTTATGTTTAATACTCTTTGAGGGTGGAATGCCTAATTAATAATAATAATAATTTGTTAATTTATGTTTAGTTGTTTGTTGATAAATAAAAAAGGACAGTAGCAAAAAGGAATGGTTGATTTTATATTCTTATTATTGACAAACGTTTTGTATGCATTAAGTCTATCTTTATACATATAAAATTAATCCTTGGGTAATTTTAAAATACTCTTTTATAGATCGAAATTCTAGCATACAAAACTTGTCGGACGACAGACTCAGTAATCTAAAGATATAAATATAAAAGAAAGTTGGGTTAGTGCGAACACTTATAACTTGAGATCGGCTGAACAGATTCTTCCGATGTTTGATTATTTTATATTTTAGTTTGATTAAAACTGGAACACTAAAAGTGAATAAAAAGACGTGAGTTAAGTTTGATAAATATGTTGTGAGGTTATGCCGTCTGTAATCAGCATTTTTTTTGTTTGATTAGCGAATTTTTATTTTCTATGATGTTTCAGAAACTAAGCAGATATTTTGAAAAAAATTGTCGTACTTAGATGTTGAACGAAGTTTGACGTGTCAGATTGTAGTTCTATAAAGGTACATATTTTTTTTTTACCCATCACGCCGTGTCCCGTAAGGGGTAGGCAGAGAGAACGGACCTCCACTCTTTATTTCTATCCAAGCATACTTCTTTCGCTTCTTCCACCGATATACCATTTCTCATACAGCTTCTCCTATTTCTCTTAATTCTTACCTGGCCTTCCTTGAGGACGGAATCGTGTGTTCGATCCACGTCTCGGTCGCCCACGCTTTCTTACACCTTTCCTTTCAGCCTTATGAATTATCTTTGTCATTCTGTTTGCATCCATTCTTTCCACATGCCCAAACCATCTCAACTTATTAACCTTCATCTTTGTCACAACACTTACTTCCATACCACATTCTTTCCTAATATTTTCATTCCTTTCCATATCCCATAAAGTTTTTCCACATATTCTTCGTAGAGATTTCATCTCTACTGCAATTATACTATACATTCTTCTTTTTTCGTCCATGTCCACGTTTCACAACCATACATCATCGATGGTAGCAGGATTGCGTTATGCACTAGTTTCTTTGCTTGTAGTGAGACGTTGTTGTTTCTCATTATAGGTCTTAATGCACCGCCCACCCTGCAACCAGCAACTTTCCTACGTTCGATTTCTTTTTCACACTTTCCTTCACGACTAAACATGCTTCCTAAATACACATACTCATTCACTTGCTCAAGACATTCATTTTCTACGGTTACTTTGCAATTCGTTCTTGCTTCATCCCTTTCAAATACCAAAACCTTTGTTTTGCTTACATTCATTTTTAGACCATTTTTGCACAATTTTCAAACACACTTGACACAAGTTCTTTCAAATCATTTTCACACTCAGCCATAAGTACTAAATCATCTGCATACATAAGCGCACATACCTTTATTCCATTTAATTCAACCCCTATATTTATATCTTTTAACCCACTGACGCAAAAATCAAAGAACAAATTGAACAACCAGGGTGACATGACGCACCATTGCTTCACACCTTTCGTAAGATAGAACTCCGGTGAAAGGTGACTGTTCACCTTCACACACGCAGTACTTTCCGAATATAGCGAAGCAATGGCACGAATCAACCGGTTGTTCACTCCATAAATTGATAGAACTTCCCATAATTTACCCCTGTCTACCCTATCATATGCCTTTTCCAAATCTACGAATGCACAGAATTACATTGATACCATGCAAACAATACATTAATACCAAACGAACAAATGCCCAGTGCCCGTATATAGACAAATTCAAATTGGCGTTCGATTACAAACGAAGATTTCGCCAATGTATAGTGCGAAAAAATTAACTATCCGCTGGAACGTATAAACAATTATTTAAACCAAACAATGACACTTTTATGAAAAAAATATAAAAAATGGACGGTTAATTTTCGTCCTACTCTACATTGTCGAAGAATTCGTTTGTAGTCGATCGCCAAATGCAATTTGTCTAGGCCTACTGAGCTTTTAAATATAGCGTATTTTTCTAAACGTTGATAAGGTCACCAAACTTTTACTTGGAGAAGAAATTTCAAATAGTCCACCTATAGCACCCAACATGGTTGTTTAAAATAAGGAGCCTTTAAGAGACGTTTTAAAAAACAATACCTTTTGTTAATCGTTCAAAAGGATTAAAGCAAAGAGGAAAAAGAAATAAGACAGCAGAAATAGGACAGGGCAAAAGATACAAGTATAATTTGCATACAGATATATGCGTATGGTGTCAATGGCGCTTTAATATAAATTTTCAGACAACCAATAAATAAAAAAGAATTTAAAAATGACAAATTATAAAATATTATAGTTTAAAATCATAAAAATGAATTTTTATTCCGAAGCCAATCCTTGGCTTCGGTCGTCTGAATTTTAAAAAGTTCACCCAATGTTCCATCGAACCTATGTATTAATAATAATAATAAATTTATTGAGACATAACAGTTTGAAGTACATAATATAATAATAATTACACTATTTTTGTTATTTTGTAGAAACCTAAAAATATCTCACTGGGTTTGCACCCGTATCGAGGTATTTTTTTTTATTGGACACTCGGTGATTATGTGGTTGAGGGTTTGGACAGGGGCGCCGCATTCGCAACGGGGTCAGCTATATAGCCCCATTTGTGGAGTTCTGAAGCGCTTTTGGAACAGCTTGTTCTTACACGATTAAGTATCGTCCATTGCTTTTGCTCCAGCTGGAACCCACAGACCTCCTTAGACGGATCTTCAACAAGGTGTTTGTTTTTCACGTCTGCCTTCCGCCACTCCTCAGTCCATGCCCGTGTGATTGTGAACTCCTCGGTCTCTAAAGCCTGGGCCCTAGTCCAGAAGGGTTTTCTTGATACGAGTCTCATGTGTGGAATATCGTTCAGAGCCACATTCATTCTGTGCTTCAGTCCACTCTTTCAGTGTTGCGGAGTTTCTACGCAGGTGGGGTGGAGCTATATTGGCTAGAACTGGGTAGCCATTGGCATTGCGTGGGCTTTAGAGCCCCAGATATAGTTCTCATTGTAGACTTCAGCTGTACGTCCACATTTTTTGGCGTGCGCACTGCTATTCCACACAGGGGTACAGTATTCGGCAGTAGAGTATACCTTGGATAGTCCTGCTGTTCGCAGTGTATCAGCACGCGCTCCCCAACCAGATTCGGTGAAGAAAAAAAGAAAGAAAAGACAGTAAATGCATACAGATTTAAAGAGAGTTAACAGAAAGTCGGACTAGGAACAGTTGGCGACCAACAGGATGGAATGGAGGAGAATCGTTGCTGCAAGTCAAGGTACCGAGTAGCAGCAGAGAAGGCGAGGTCCAGTCGAGGGGGCGGAATACCCATGCTCTGAGTGTGACAGAATCTGTTTATCAAGAATTGGGAATTGGCCTCTACCTACAGCCACACTAGATGGCATCGAAAATAAGTAGTCTTATCCTTTTTGTGCTCCTAATGCTCGTATTCACGGGCAATGGGCATTATTATTATTAAAGGCAAATGAAATTATACAGGTATCATAATGATTTGTCCAATGGACATTGATTGATTCATTTCTATAGAGGCCTGGATGATTCACTTGGAAGTGTCCATTTGAATAAAATGTAAATACATTTCAAGTAGGTAGATACTTGTGTTTTTTATAAATAATTCAAGTGATTTGAAAATCTCAAACATAAATACAACTCCATGGCTGTTTTATTTGACATAAGAATACGCTACTTTACAAATATTTTTGAGCAAAAGTAAACAATTTCTCTATTACTTTTTAATGTAAAAAAAATGTAAAAAAGGCTATGTGCTATGTGAAAAAAGGCACAGGTATGACCACATCTCAAGAATGTACCTACCAAACAAGGAAATTTTAACGGCAAACCAAAGGAACTATGCAGTTTCATTATCATTTACAACAACCTACTTATATGTAAATCAATATTGATATACAAATTCGTTATTTTTTCTTTCATGACAAATTGAAATGAAAAAATTCCAGCTCCCTGTCTGTATCTAACATCAAACAAACGTTAAAATAAAAACTGTGTTTCAAAATAATCACATTTAAAATTCATTGAATACCAAATGTTTTATTCATTCGATGCAGGGAGCGTTATTTTCCATTTTTTATTCAAAATCATGAAGTTCCCAATCAACTTATACGTATTTTGTCCATCGCGAATCACTCGCGATATCAAGTACCTATACAGGAAGTGTATCAAAAGGGAGATATAAATTCAAATATGGTCAATACGAAGTGGTTGGTGACCCAGCGGTTACAACACCGGCTTTCGTACCGCGGACGTCGTGGTTCGATCCCAGGTGCCGACCATCTTCCTCTTTCACGACACAAGCTTTCAGTAGCTTACTGTGAAAGAGTCAAGGAGTGTATTTGTGTTCACTGTGAGTGAGCACAGATTCATTTTTGTAAAAAAAAAAAAAAATTAAACTTTGTAAATGTATGCCTAATTAATTATAAATTCAAATAAAATTGTAATTGTGATCCTCTTGGTTTTTAAAATTCTAATTTCTCGTCCATTTGAATGAAACAATGCAATTTATTATTTTAAACCTATTATTGTCTTATAACATATTTGTTTCACGTTTGGATGAATAATTATTCTTTTGTGTTGATTGAAATAAAAAAAGAAATTCCCATTTTTAACAACTTTTGTATAACAAACTGGCATTCGTCAGTCCGATATGTGTTTTCTTTTCAAGACCAACAAGATTCTATGTACTTAATATATTATAAGGCACAACTTATACGCTAATATTATTTCTGATTTACAAAAAAATGCTAATTCTCTTATTCAATCATCGATAAATTTTGAATATTATGTTTATGATTCTCCAATATCAGGAAATTTTGAAGAAAATTTGCTGACAGCAGTCGCAGTCTTTAAATTTGGTTGCTCTCTTGTTCTCAATAATTTCCAACTTTTATCTCTATATTTCATTAATTATTATTAAATATCTATTTGTTGCAAACATGAGATTTTTTGACATGTTGAACATGTCGAGAATTCTCATGATTAGGAGTTTCGGAGACTCAAACATTACCACCTAATGGCGAACGTTGTTAACGTAAAGTGATCACACTAAGCCAGCCTTCGAAACAACAATAGAAGACGATCGTAAGCCCGTGGTGGTTTGTTCCATTAAAAAATCGAACATCAGTAATGAATTTTTAGAGTCATTAGTTGTTAGATAATTCTTTGCCAGATTAAGCTTACCAGGACTTTATAATCCCTCTTTTCATAGACTCAGAAACTTTTTAAGTAAGCTCTCTTTTCATCATCTTTTAGGCCGTCCTGGTCGTCCGTTCCATAAAATTAACTTCTCTATTTGCCCGGGGGCGCTGATCGCTGTTTTCCATCAACACTGGATCGCATATTGGTCTCTCCAAACCACATCCCCGACCGGCTGAACTCGCTGCAATGCTCGGTGTCGGTTCGGCAGCTTTGGCAGTCGCTCTGGGAATCGTTTTTTGTACGCAAAAGGTCATTCGACGACTGGAATTCTTTCCGATTTGTCAGAAGTGTTGGAAAAAGTCTCTCCAATTGGCTTGTTTTTTATTCATGTATAATTTAGCCATGGAGCGATTTCATTTCTATAGTTCTTAACGATCTCCTTGTTCTGAGAGTGTCAGCCCTCGATTTAATGCCAGTTGTGAGGATTATTCGTACTCTTTATGATAATTAATATAGCCAGCTCAATATTTTAAACGATTACCAAAAAAATGAGTTTGATAAACACACCAAAATTTAGGTAGTACCTATATTATAGGCTAAAGATAACAATTAGCGGTTTGGTCAAACATATTTTAATCACCATATTAATACCACTGATAACGTCTAGTAGAGAAGTAGTCAAGGAACTTTTTATATCACTAACTTATCTGACAGACGTTGTCCCGAAGTCTTTACATTATACAAAAAAATTATACAAAAAAATACGTTTAAAATATGTTTGATTGTTAAAAAATTATTTCTGAAAGCTTGAAAGAGATTCTATCAAAAATGTGCGTACCAATAAGCAAATAAAAATTGTGCTTTTCTTTCAATTTTCACAGATGGCGTTGTTGTACATTCCATACTTATTTTAATATTTTTTTTTTAGTATTTACTGTGAATTTTTTGAATTTTTAATACAAAATTATTGTGTTATCCAGAGCGGAGAAGAATCCAAGCATCGTAAAAATTTGTTCAGCCGATCTCGAGATATAAGTGTTCGCACTAACCCGACTTTCTTTTATATTATAGATTTGCTAGACTTTTTGCAGAATTATTTACTAGACTCTCTTGCACCGGGGTAATATCAGGCTGGTGTGGTTGAGACTTCTTATTGAATATTAATTCACAGTATATAATTTGGGTACCTGCTTGGAAGATATTTTATTATCAAAGCACTCGCGAATAATTCTTATTTTGAAAATGTGTGTTCATTTATCATTATTTTTCACATTGTAAAATATTGAAGCCCAATTGAGAGCAGACCAGAGAAAATAATATAGGTTCTTATATAGTAGAGAAGAAAACACGTCTATATTGGTTGATGTCTGATTTAATAACAACATTTTACAATGGATAAGCCCAATTGAGAGCAGACCAGAGAAAATAATATATTAGGTTCTTATATAGTAGAGAAGAAAACACGTCTATATTGGTTGATGTCTGATTTAATAACAACATTTTACAATGGATAAGCCCAATTGAGAGCAGACCAGAGAAAATAATATAGGTTCTTATAATATAGTAGAGAAGAAAACACGTCTATATTGGTTGATGTCTGATTTAATAACAACATTTTACAATGGATAAGTCCAATTGAGAGCAGACCAGAGAAAATAATATAGGTTCTTATATAGTAGAGAAGAAAACACGTCTATATTGGTTGATGTCTGATTTAATAACAACATTTTACAATGGATAAGCCCAATTGAGAGCAGACCAGAGAAAATAATATAGGTTCTTATATAGTAGAGAAGAAAACACGTCTATATTGGTTGATGTCTGATTTAATAACTAACTAACTAATTAACTCAGAATTTGAAAATGTGAAACGACAGAAAAATAAACATTTCACAATCCTGTACTAATTTTGAATATGTACCTATGTATATTGTCACGGAAAAGTCGATTTTCTACACGTTTACCACTCTTATAATGAGTTTTACAATGTGTGGCGATAGAACAAGTTCGTTAGTAGGCAATTAACAAAAATTGATTTTCATTTACTATATAGCAATATTCGCAGTTAGTTCTTTTTTATTATATACCTACATCTGATAGGAAATTTTGTACGTTAATTATCCCTTAACAAATGTACATAGGTACCATGTTCAATTTGGAATCAGCAATGAAAACTGATTCGAAAGTAAAAGGAATTTAAGAGGAGTTCTTCTATTGCCTCAGGACAAATAAATGATGATTAACAAAATTATTTTTATTGATTTGTTGATGTAAGTACCCACATATCACAGTCCCACATTCTGAAATAATTTTTTTTTTTTAATGAATCTGTGCTCACTCGAAGTGAATACAAATACACTTTTGACATCTTTCACAATAAGCAAATGCTTGTGTCGTGAAAGCGGAAAATGGTCGACACGGCCGGGATTCGAACCCACGACCTCAGCACGAAACAGTGCGAAAGCCGACGTCGTAACCGCTGGTCTATCAACCACCTCAAATGATATACCTTTGGTTAATTTTGTTAAAATTATCTTAATAACAAAAACATAGTTTTTTTATTTTCAATATACCTACGTCAAAACAAGCATACTAATGCAATTAAAAAGTGTTTGCATTACCTACATGCAAGATGAAGTTTTAACAATAATAATTATAATTAAAATAGTTTTGTTTTAAACGTTACTCTAGCTTGGGTCTTGGTGATTACAAAATAGAAATGCAGGTAGGTACACACATAAAATGCAAAGTTGTTCTGTTACATTAACCCTTCATGCATTTTGGTACATTCTAAAGGATAAAACCTTATAATTGGGGACATAGTACGTAATTAAAACACAACTATCAACGGGACAAGAGTCCGCAATAAAGGAAGGAAAGTTATATTACCGCCTGTGTTTGAATTGAAACCAAATTTGGAGTTCGTAATATAGTTTTGTTAATAATGTGATATTCTGTTGTGTTATCAGTTTATTCGATCCTATTTATGTCTGATTGTAATATCTTCAATCCAGTTCGTATTTGTCTTACGACATTTTCACCTCGATTCCCTATGAGATCTGCTAAAACTTAGAACCCGCTAAAAATATTTGAGTTTGAACTAAAACCACTAAATTAACGCTTTTTTTTCTAAAATGATGCACCATTTTCTCAATTTATGCGACATCTTAAAAAGAACCACCTAAATTTTAGAGGAGCCGCTTTCGTGTCAAAACTACTCGTGACAATCTCTATACAACAACAATCAAAACAAAAAATATTATTTTCCCTAAGAATATTATTTTTCTCTTGTTATCATCACCAAAATACGTGAACGTTGTTATATTTCTTGATCAAGACGAATTGGTTTGAGAGAACTCAATTTTGGCGGCCGTTACAAAATTTATGACACTTGAAAATCATTCGCTTGAAATCACTTGAAGCTATATTGACTTTAATCGATTTCTTTTGCAATATCATTCGGGTCAGTTGAATCCATTTGACATTAACCGCATAATTGAAATGAAATAGTTTATGTAATTTTTTTTGCGGCACCGATATAGAATTGGGATATATAATAAGGACGAATCAAAATTTCAGACAGACGGGAGAATACAAAGAAAAAGAATGGCTTCGAGCGAGGGTTGAATATTTTGGGAATATAAGGAATATTTAAGATAGTTGAAATCGCACTGCAATATTTAGTATTTACATTGAAAAATTCTTCTCTATTCTCATTTAATCGACATCTTCCGTTGAAATTTCATAAATTATTTGATAATTATTTTAAGAATTGAAATAGAAGGTAATTTATTATTCAAAAGCAATCAAAATTTAGCTTTACAGAAATATAAACGACAGATTAATGTGAAATAAGAATCTTAAAGATTAAAACGGTGCTCTAATATTATGACTGTTTTTAATAATGAATGAATTTCTAATATAACCACGGCGCAATACATTCCCAATAGAACGAGTCGCCGGTAATCTAGAAAAAAAAACTAATATTAGTACACACACTACGATGTATTTGACATTGATGCAGACGCACTTTTTTTTTGTTTATCTGTGGTCCGATTGAGAATACACTTGTCTTTAATAATAAAAGAAAAAACTATGTACATTGTGCATATTATCCACAATTCGAATTTGACGTAAGTATCCATGTTTTTGAAAGAAAATTGTGAAAAAGCGCTAGCTCAGTCATTGACAATGTAACCTTAATAATGTCCGAACTTAGGTATAATTTAAATTATAATTTGAAGTGGTTGGTAGAATGGCGGTTACAACGCTGGCTTTAGTACTGTTTGGTGCGGACGTCGTGGTTCGATCCCAGATGCCGACCATCTTCCTCTTTCACGACACAAGCTTTAAGTAGCTTACTGTGAAAGAGTCAAGGAGTGTATTTGTGTTCACTTTGAGTGAGCACAGATTCATTAAAAAAAAATAGTTACGGTCGAATTTCGATCATTGGCGACCACTAGTTTTGCTTAATAATATGTTTTATTTTATCTGTGAATTCAAAGATTAAAAACTGTTTTAATCCAACTGCTTATTAAAATGTACTTTATTTTAAAGCATTTCAAATAATTTTTGTAGCAAACGTAAATAAAATTAAAAGGTATTACAACAAATCGTTTGCTAACACCTTCAAGTACCTTACTACTAGTTTAACCATATTATGCAGTCAACTTTAAATAAGGATATACATAATTTAACAACAGAAAAAATAAATTAACAAGTGGTTTGGTACAAATTAAATTAATGTAATTTTCGGCACTCTCCAACAATTATATTGTCGGTTCGTTGTTGACTTAGCTTCGACATTTTCGGCACTGACCTTAATAATTAATTACAGCTTTCGGTCATCACCGGTTAAGTGAGTTGCATAAAATTACACGCTCGTAGAGCAAATTGTTTGGTTGTTGAGAGTATTTTATCCGTCAGTTAGTTATCTCTTCGGGAAATTAGAATCCTCTCTTAACCCTGCTAATTTTGTCAAGGGATCTGAGGAAGTTTGTTTAACCTGGAGTTAATCGAGAGTAACTCGTTGGATACAAACTTTTCCTAAAGGGTCAATGTACATGTGTAGGTATATTATGGTGATATTATAACTTTGTCTCGATACCGGTATGCGTTATTTTTAGTGTAAAGAGTTATGTAACAAAAAATATAATGATTTTTGCTTTTATGATCTTTTCATCCCTATTTTTATGATTTTTGTCAAATTGTTTGCGCATATTTATTTATTTCTGCCTATTTCTCAATCATGGACTTGGACTTGGCTGGAACATATTATTGTGTTAAGGATGCCGAATGACAGCTGGACGAGGAGAGCGCTGTTCTTCCTCCCATCGGGATCCCGAAGACGAGGAAGACGCTCTCATACTGTGTTCCGTTCCTTTAAAGCATCAGAGCTAAGAAATCTGGAGACATGGTGTAGAAGAAGGTCATAAACATTGCGCAAGATCGAGCGCGATGAAGAGGTCTTGTTGTCTCCCTATGTCCCTAAGTGGGGCGTAAATGGAGTTTGGGATGGATTTCTCAATCAATAAATTTTGATCTTAATTCCCTTCCAAGCTGTTTTTGACATTGACGTTCTGCCACTCGTTTAATGATTAACTGAACAATTTATTTCTTTATGAAAAATATTTTTTTATATTTTGTGTAAATAACAACGAATTCCGAATGTATTTAATTCGAAATTTCAAAATTTGTTTCTTGTCTTATCTGTACGTTATTATGTATGCTCATTGCACGATAATAATTGTATGGGTATTTCTGCATATTGTTTTTGTATTTTTATTGTCATTTGCTTCGTATAATTCCAATCAAAGTTTTTACATGTTCAATTAATTTGCTTTTTGATGCCTTAAAACTTGTACACTCTATTGCTAAAGGCGTTATCGCTATATATGTGAGAAATCAATAAACATTTAAATAAAATGTTATTAAAATATTTCGGTAAGCTCATACCTTGTTTTAACGAAAGATGTATCAGTAAATTTTGTATGAACGATTTTCAGGGACATATTGAAGGTACAGAGTAGAACACTTTTCCAATATACATACTTATTTCGGATCTGCATCTCTTTGAAGTCCCCACGTTGACTATTCATGTCGTTAACTAAAGCCTTCTAAAGCATTTCACTCCTCTTCCGCCGATAACATCTTGTTTGTTCAGGAGTACCGTAATATATGAAACGCCTATTCGATGTCTGTATGCCATAGAGATGGAATGGTTCCATGACATTATTGGGTGTATCTATATAATATTTGCCTTGAACACTGACTGACTGACTGACTGACTGACTGACTGACTGACTGACTGCCTGACTGACTGATGTCATTAACGCCGCTAGATGGCGCGCCACTCGCAACTAAAGACAAATAATATTGTTCTTCTAATACAATATGGCTGACAGCAGTGACAACTGACAGTAACATAATGATATTATTATGCCTGGTGGCTGAGCACTTTTTTTAAAGGTCTTGACGTAGAGAAAAACAATTTTTTGGGTTATTAAAAAGCTCACATGCGAAGTCAGCCATAAGAAAGCAAAGTGTACCAAATTAGGAAACTTTTACGCACAGCGGGACTTCATAGTGAAGAAAAGCCTTTCTAATGCCATGAGTGCAATAAAAAGTTTGCGGTTTCAAGTAATTTAAAGAATGACATGCGAACTCATATCGGAGAAAAGCCATACGAATGCAATAAAAAGTTCAATCAATCAAATAATTTAAACAACCAATGACATGCTAAAAGCTATTTGAATGGTAAGTTTGCAATAAAAAGTTTAATTTCATTTTTAAGTTTGCATAAATAGTTCAATCAACCGTGTGCTGTAAAGTATCACTTGCGAATTCGGCCAAAAAATTGACAAATCAGGAAACTTTTACGCACAGCCGGACTTCGCTTTACTAATGCAATGTGTGCAATAAAAAGTTTTGAAACTCATAGCTGAGAAAAGCCATACGAATGCAACCATTGCCATAAAAAGTTTAATCAATCAAATGATAAAAGCCATTTAAATGCATATTTTGTTAGAAAAAGTTCAAAATTTGTTTAAAGTCTGACATATGAATTCGGCCAAAAGAAGCATAGTTTGTATGAAAAAGTTTACCAAATCAGATCTTTAAGGGGCTATGTAACGCCAGATATTTTTCGTGTCTGAATTGGAATATAGATTCTGATTACGCTCCTAGTTCCAATTGGACCCCCCAAAATCATGGATACAAAAACTACTTGAGGGGATAAAATTTTTAAAAAATCTGTGAAAATATTTAGTTGAAATTGTATCTATCCATCTCAACTATCATAACGAACATAATATATCGCCATTTCATTTGTATCCTCTTGTTCATATTTTTTTGTGCGCAGTGGTGTAGCAATATACATACTTGTGAAATATTTTTGTGGAATAAGAAACATTTCTTTATTCTATCAATATTTTGGTTTTAATATTTTCAACAACAAAAAAAATCAAGGTTGTTTAAATGTTTTATTGTTTATTTACTTAAATATATTATATAAACCATTAAACCATTTTTAATTTGTTTATTTATTTATAACAATATACGATCTATGGTTTTTAAATATTGAACTTGCAAGGTTATCAGATGTGTTATATTGTGATGAATTGATTACCTATTTATAATATTTTTTTAAACACATAATAAAAACCTTTCAAAATAATATATTTCTGCGTTGATATTATCTTCACATAGCTATTTACCTACATAAGTTCCACGAAAGTTTAATCTCCCAATCTAAATACCTACTCAAACATGTTACATAAAATACTATTAGTTACGCCACTGTTAAAGAAACAAAACATACATTTCCCTTTATTTCTGACAATGTGACATCAGAACTGCACAAGTTTGGGCACCTTGTATTTTTTTCTTTTCATATTCTTATTCATAAATAATATTCCTATAAATGAAATGAACTTTTTACTAAAACGCCTATATTATTTTGTATGTAGTTAGGACCAGAGAAAGACACAAATAAATGCACCATGACTAAATATATAGGTACCTACCTATTATTATACCTACATCGCAATAATTTGTACAAACCATTTTTTTGTAATGAATAACAGCTCTCCTAAAAGATGTGTTCATTTTTTTGTGATGAAGGTCAGTTTCGAATGAGATGGTTTCATTTGGTTTGTACAGAATAAACGACACTCTGCTCTTTGAAAAATAAATATAGAAATACCTTCTACCTAATAGTGTAAAAAAACACATGTAGGCCTTTTTGAATTGACCAAATAAAAATAACATAAAATCTATTAGGTATTCTTTATTACAGTATAATTGATATCGACTACGATAGCCTAGTTGCTTAGGTGCCGACTTCTGAGCAAACCCCGGCAATGATTATTGGGATTCGAGTCACGCCAGCTCGGGTAAACATTTATCGATAACCATAGATGATCACCAGGTCTCTTGAACATCTGGGTCTCGAAGACTGGGGAGTGGGAAGGCATCTCACAATGTGTTCCGTTCCTTCGCACCAGAGCTTGTGGAGTGAGAAGAGAAGTCATTGAAGCTGCTCAGGATCCATACGCCCTTACCCCATCTATTCTCGATTTCAGATTTATGAAGAGTGGATACTCATATATTGTCATTTTTACATGTTATAATAAAGACATCAAAATATGTAGGTAAGTCATAAGTACTTACCTACCTATCCGCGTACCATTGAAACTGAAAATATATGAAATAATTTATGAGCCTTTCATTGTTTATAATGATGTGGTGCAAAACATAATATGTTTTGATTTTTTTACTGACATAGATCAATATTGAACGGTTTTTACCTACATCTCTCTCAACTAAATCTGTTCATACGGACCTAACCAATCGAGTGAGTTATAAGTATGTAGGTAAGTCTAGGCTTCTATATAAACACTGAAATTGTGCATTTGAGAAGGTCCAATATTATATCAACCATCTGGTAACAAGTGTCCGTCTTTTTTAGGTACCTACGGATTTCGTGAGGGACTATAGTAAAAAATAATAATAATATGACTTACAGCCATTGATGGGTGAAGTGATCTTTCATTCACTTGCAACCATACATAATATGTTTTTATCTTTTCATACTTACCATCTATCCCAAAAAAATATTTTTTTTGTGCTTACCATCCAATGGAACCCATCGACATTTTTGGTAAAAATAAACAATTCCAATATATTACAATTGTAAAGTTCGTCCGTAACTCCATATTTATCATATAACAATATACACCAATACACTAATCCAGCTACAGGAAATATTTTCATACTTTTAATTTCATCGGTTATTCGCTGGTTTATACACTCAATACGTCTCTGCACTCAATCAAATGTTGGCTGTAAACATTTTTCCTATAACTGCATCATTCTATTTGGCGCGCGAGAATGGTGCGGTGATGTAGAAAATGTTACGTCTAGGATAAAATGGTATGAGGTTCCAATATGGGTATTCAAAGAATTAACGACTCTTTTCTATGCCTGTCGTCCGAAAGGTTTTGCTGCTAGTTATGAATTTAAAAAACATGAAGATGTTTCACAGTAATGTGTCGATTTGAGAATCACATGGTGCGTGTATTAGGTACTAAAACACGTTTATACAGACATTCACTAGGTCTGTGTATCCTAATATTATACTTTGAAGTCTTTCTTGTACTCCAGATGATGCGATGGCTAAAATATACCTACTTGAAGTATGTTTTTATAGATGTGACAATAATCTTTTTTTTTCTCTTATTATATAGGAACCACAATAAAACATAAAAACACTGTTGTTACTTTCGCCGGGTGTTGAAACCTTCAAAATAACAAAAAAAAACATAAAAATGTTGTATATTGTTCCATCGTGTCTCACAACATGTGCAAAAACGCGTAGGTATAATAATTATGTATTAGGTGAGATCAGATTCATTTTAAAAAATATATTATCCAAACACGCATTTTTAAATGAATCTGGGCTCACTCAAAGTGAACAGAAATACAATTTCGACATACTTTACATAAAGCAAAGGTTTTGTTGTGAAAGTAGAAATGGTCGGCACCGGGACTCGAACCCACGACCATTAGTACGAAAGCCGCCGACTGATACTACTGGTCAACCAACCACTTGTATAAACCTTCTATAATTATAGACTCTCTAATAAAATAAAATAATTAATCTTCATCTGAATTCTGATGTCTGATAGATTTCTTGTAATATGTACCTACATAGTTAGATATGCACTGCCAATAATTATTCTTCCAATTCGTAACGTAATAAGGTACTTATACCTACCTATTATAAACTTACAATACATAAAACGTTTGTGTTTACTTCATGTTTGGCCTAACTTCCCTATCTTATTATTATTTTTGTTGGTTGGATATTAGAAAAATCATGGATATCTAAATGTTCCTTCAGAGAGAGTCTAACGCCGTATTTTACTTAAACTCCCTCAATTCTTTGCAAAGGAATCTCTATCGCAACTTCATACAAATAGAATGGTCATATGGACCACTATGGTTCAACGCTTTGATATGAGCCGTGATGAGAAATTATCCAATGTATTGGAATATTTTAGAAAAATAATCTAACAAGACAGAGCTTTGGTAAGAATTTCAATTGGAAAATGATTTTTAGTGTTTTCTGAAAAATCTGAGGAAATTTGCGAAAAATCCTCTCGAACATATATTGTAAAATTTTCACCACTATCTTTATTTCTAAACGTATTTTATCCAAGTCATACAGTTCTCGAGATATGCGTCAAAAAGTGTTTGAGAAGACTTCGACAAAACCTCAAATAACGTGTAAAGCATGCTTTTTATGGAAAATCGGCCTCGAACATATATAGTAAAAAGGTTTGATCTACGTATACACATAATCAAAATTTCCTTATTTATGAAAATAGAGTCTGGATTCAACGGAGAAAACAGTGAAAAACGGCTATTTTGGGAGTAAGGCCCCTTAACTCACAGACGCGATTTCATTGCCAAGAAAACCCTTGCTAATGCAATGTGTGTTATAAAAAGTTTTTTTTGCATTTTTATAAATAGTTATATTATTATCATGAATAGTTATAATCTATCATCGAGTGCTTTAAAGTCTGACATATGAATTCGGCGATAAGAAAACAAAGTTTCCATGAAAAAGTTTACCAAATCACGAATCTTTAATCCACACACACGAGATCATAGCGGAGAAAAACCATACGAATGTCATGTTTTCAATAAAAAGTTTACACACCTAGAGTAATTTTTTAAAGATTTTCATGTGAATTCATAACGTTGAATAACCATAGGTACATATGTAAAGTTTGTTATAAAAAGTTCATGTTGTTTTTTGAGTTTTCATGAAGAATTCAATTAATCAAGTGCTTTAAAGTCTGACATATGAATTCGGCGATAAGAAAACAAAGTTTCCATGAAAAAGTTTACCAAATCACGAATCTTTAATCCACACACACGAGATCATAGCGGAGAAAAACCATACGAATGTCATGTTTTCAATAAAAAGTTTACACACCTAAAGTAATTTTTTAAAGATTTTCATGTGAATTCATAACGTTGAAAAGCCATACATACCTATGTTAAGTTTGTTATAAAAAGTTCACGATGTTTTTTGAGTTTTCATGAAGAATTCAATTAATCAAGTGTTTTAAAGTCTCATATAAGAATTCGGCAATACGAATGCAAATTTTACATGAAAAAGTTTAATCAATCAAATCGGTAAATACCCACATGCCAAAAGCTATTTGAATGTACAGTTTGTAATTAAAAGTTTAAGTTGTAGGTATTTGAGTTTTCATAAAGAGTTGAATCAACCAAGTATTTTGAAGTCTCACATGTGAATGCTCACAGCTATGCTATGAGAAAGTAAAGTTTGCATAAAAAAGGCCATAGGTGGGCGCCACGGGCGCCTTTAAAAAACTAGTTTTGTTATAATTATACAAATATTGTCACATTACGGGAAATATTTTGTTTTATAATATACATTACTAATGTATAGCAAAACCTAAGGGACAAAAGGCATAAAAACTGGTAATTTATTGTTTGATTGTATATTGAATCAGATACAAGATAACATCCCTTAGCTTAGATGGTCCCAACTTCATTTCGTATTGCATACAATTTAATTTTTTTTTCTTCCCCTAACTCTTGAAGTTTTTTTTTTTACAAAAATGAATATGTGCTCACTCAAAGTGAACACAAATACACTCTTTGACTCTTTCACAGTAAGCTACATGAAGCTTGTGTCGTGATAGAGGAAGATGGTCGGCACCTGGGATCGAAGTATGAAAGCTGGCGTCGCGTCGTAACCGCTAGGCTACCAACCACTTCATATTGTTTAATTAACGCGGGCAATCCCACAGACACCTATTATTGTTATTATTATAGCAACTTTTTTGCAATGAAAAATCTTGGTGAGGCAAAACGAATTATCAGGCGGTCATTTTTGCGGACTCACTAGATGCTACCTTTAGCTATGTATATAAGGCTTGAATAAGTTTCACGGCTCTTACATATTCAACACTTAGAGTGAACTTGATAATAATAATAATAAACCTATAGTGATATCGACAAATGGAGTTATTCCTAAGTCTCTTAAAGACAATCTAGGGAAACTTGGCATCGGCTGTGGTCTCAGATATGCCATCCAAAAGGCAGTTTTGTTGTCCTCGTGTAGGATGTTAAGAAGGTTCCTTTCTCTGTAGTTCGAAGATCGCTTATGATTACATTACATCGTGATGTATCATGAGAGATAATACCGATATTTTTATATTTAGTATAATATAGCATTGTAATTAATTTTTTTTTTTTTTTTTTTTTTTTTTTTTTTTTTTTTTTTATTTGTATTAGAAGTATAAAAACAATAATAATAAATCAATCAAAATAAATCTTTAACAATAAACAAAATATAAATACATATATATATATTATGTATACAAGAATACAAATAAACATAATCCCAGACAGCACCAGGTGCTGGTATAAGGGATCGGGCTGTACTTTTTTGATTCATCATAAAACACTATTGTTGGACAAGATAAGGTCACTCTCGCCTTTCCAAAATATGCTTCTTGAGACGCTTCACAAACAGTGCTTCGCTCCCACAGCCCTTGACCTCTTCCGGCAAATCATTAAATATCAGGAGAGCAGAGTAAAGAAATCCATATCTGTTCCTATCAGTTCTTGGAACGTTCTCCACTCTATAGTGATTTCGTTGTCTCGTGCTGTACGCATGAACATCACTGTTTGATATTAATGCCATGTTTGTTTTAATCTGTTTGTTTTTCAATTTATATATCATTTTTGCTTTTTCAGATTGAATCAGTTCATCTAGATTATATACATTGGCCAATGCGTAGACTTCTTTTGTTCTTGTAAGCCTGTTCAGATTGAAAACCACTTTGAGTGCTTTGTTCATAATTCGCTTAATTAAATCTTTGACTTGTGTACTGCATTGACACCATATCATCAGTCCGTATGAGATTCGTGGTAGTATAAGTGTGTTGTACAAAAGTTTCTTTGTTACAGTGTCAAACCACTCACTTTTTCTCATAACTCCAATAATGGGGGTTACACTATTCAACACAGACTTGATATGATCTTCCCAATTCAATTTGTCATCCAATAATAAGCCCAGATATTTAACAGAAGTAGCTTTCTGTATCTCAGTATTATTTATATTGACCTTGAGATCTATTATCTGTTTGTTTCTTTGCTTTAACAACATATATTTCGTTTTTTCAGTATTTATAGTCAAGGAATTATTATATAGCCAGGAAACAAATTTTTTAAGATCATTATTCATTGTTTTTTGAAGATATTCTTTTTCATAGCCACTGTATATCAAGACTGTATCATCCGCATATATAAAGTATTTAGCCTCCATTTGAGAATACCTTAAATTGTCTATGTAAAGTAAGTACAGAAGTGGACCCAGTACTGATCCTTGTGGTACACCGAACACGGTTTCTCCTTCATCACTGACACATTTTTCACCATTTTTTGTTACAGACTTTCTATTACTCAAGTAACTCTTCACCAATTTATAAGCATTTCCTCTGAACCCCAAATTGTACAATGAGTGTAATAAGATTTCATGATCAACAGTATCGAAGGCTTTAGACAAGTCCACAAAAACAGGAACCACATATTTTCCCTGATCCATTTCATTGTTTATGTAGTTCATGACATCTATAAGTGCCGTCTGTGTATTACTTCCATTCTGAAAACCATATTGTTGCGGATCCAGACCACCAATTTTTTCAACATACTTCATAAAACGAAGGTAAAGTACTTTTTCATATATTTTGCTAAAGGAACTCAAGATACTGATAGGTCGATAATTACTGGGTTCCCTCCTATCTCCCGACTTAAAAACAGGCACAATTGTTGCAACTTTAAGGCATTCCGGAAACTTTCCTGTTTCAATACATTTATTGATGCATTCAGCAATTGGTTCCGAAACTATATCATTCAGATTCTTCAGATCAATTGATGATACACCATCTCCACCACAGGATGCACTATTTTTTAGATTTTTAATAACTGTTATAACTTCCATTTTATCAGTTGGTGCAATGAATATACTTTCAGATGGAGTTCGGCTATAAAAATTTTTGCTCTTCTTTCCATTCAAAGTTTCCTGTAGTTTATCTGCAAGACTTTTTCCTATGGTACAAAAATATTGGTTAAGGACATTTGCAATGCATTGTTGGTCACTGGTGCTAATATTATTTGTAAGTATTTCTTTTATAGTATTGGGCTCTTTTCGGGTATTTTTTCCAAAGGATTCATTTATGATTCGCCAAAATTTCCTTTTATCTCCATTAGCATTTTGTATACTACTTTCAAAGTGTTGTTTTTTAGCCTTTTTTATTTCATTCCCAGCCTTTCTTTTTGCTTCCATGTACAATCTTTTCAAATTAATAGTCTTGTTAACCTTATATGAAGAATATATTTTATTTCTCTGCTCGATCAGTTGAACAATTTTAGGAGTAATCCAATTACTATCTTCTCGAACCCTGCATCTCCTCACCACAGTAGATTCTATCTTAGCCTGCGAGATGACTTCAATTATCCTCTCAAAGTTACTCAGATTTGGCAAGTTTTGCATCTTATCAGATACCAAACTTCTGAAACGTGCCTTATCAATACTTTTAATATTTACATATTGAAACTTTTTCTTCGGTTTTTGAACTTTAGTCACCGTGACATCTAACATTTTATGATCAAGTGTTGGCCAGTCAAGCAAATCAATATGAAAATCATTGGAATCATCATCACCAAGAACATGGTCAATTAGTGTGGCAGAATGATCCGCAACTCGTGTTGCATATATTTGATCTATTGTATTTATTATTTTATAATTGTTGGACTCAATGATCTTCTTATACGTGTACGTTGTGGTGGATTCCTGGTTCAATAAATCAATATTAATATCGCCCACCAAAATCATATTTTCATGATTAGACAGCAATTCATCCATATGTTCAAGAAAATCCACAATGGAGGTTGAACTCGGCGAACGATAGATAGCACATATTTTCTGTTTTCTTTTTTTCCCTAGTATCTCCACAATAATTGTATTATATTTTTCGGATTCATAAACCAGTCTAAAATCTAAATTGTCTCGAACATATAACATCACATATAATTTTTACAATGATGTATGCTTTATATGATATATTGTGATTTAATAAATAAATGAATTGAAATAATAATAAATTTATTCAATAAAAACAATACAATGACTAAAAATACAATTTGGTGACTCCCTCCACTAGGCAATGCCTTGAATTAGCTTACTATGTAATTAGCTAATTTTATATAGTTTTTAAACAAGAGGCACTTAAAAATCACGAAATAAATAGCTCGATTAAATGGCGGCAATAAATATTATATTTCTCTATTGCGTTGTCTTTGTAGGATAACTATTTTAATTAATTATACCGGTGATAAAACTTTTTATCAGAAAAAGGTACGGCTAAAATGGACGATTGAAAGAAATTGTAAAATTTTGTATATAGGTAAGTAGGTACTAAATCTTGTCCATGAGTTGGGGAGGAATCGATGAAACTGCTGAAAAAAGCAACGAGTTGAGGAAGTCTCATTAAAAATCAATATCTATGCTTATAGTTATAATATGTATAATTGCATACATGGGTTAGCGTTAAAACCTTCACAAACCGAACGATGTAACCGCTAACCTATATAGAACACAGGCAATATTATTATGATGTACCATGTCGATTTTTAATTACTTCCACATGAGAGAATTTCTGCTACAAATGGCACGGGAGATCCCATACTCACAATGGTGTATCGTTAATTTAACAGTTTAGGCAAACATTTTGTTTATGTATCTAATTTTGATATTATATTTTTTACCTGTGTGTGAGTGTACAGATGGAGATTTTTTATAATATGTAACATTACCTATAAAAAAATATGTAACATTAAATGGTAAAAAAATAAATAAATTAACTTATCTACTGAGAAGGCCTAAACAATGCACAAGGTCGAACGCAATGGAGATATGTTGTTGCCTTCCTATTCCTCTTATTTATTTATGCCCCTAAGTGGGGTGAAAAGGGAGTTTGGGTTTGGATTGGATTTATCTCTAAGTCAGTTTAGGCTTACAAATATAAATAAGATATAGACTGGTATTCTGAAATTCATGTTCCGACTCAACGCAATCAATGAATTAAACTGACTCCATGGCAATCAAAATCCAACCTTCTTATATATAAAAATGCAGAGCTATTTCCCAATGTCATCGACTCACGCCTAATTCTTTTTTTGTCGTGTAGGCCTTTATCAGGAGATGGTTGTTTTAGAAGAAATAAATTAAAAAAACGACGACTACTCGAGGAGGCCAAGACCCACAATGGGTTGTAGCGCCGTGGATGTATGTATGTATGTAAATTTAAAAAAAACAGGACGACCTCACTTACTGCAATGCCCGCTGATGACAATTACCTGCAACGAGGAAGACCTACAATCCGCAAACGACAACGCGATATCGGTCGCGGAATATTGGAGTGGCAAACTCTAGTCCGGACTCGAAGAAGAAGAATTTACTGTGGCGTGACGTCACGGGGAACACAACTAATCACAAGGCGTTTTCATCGGTGACTAGTTCCATAGAAATATTTGGATTTTTATTACATGTTTTTACCGAATGACAGTTGGCCGAGGAGAGCGCTGTTCCTCCTCCCATCAGGGTCCCGAAGACGAGGAAGACCCTCTCACACTGTGTTCCGCTCCTTCGAACCAGAGCTGAGGGACATGGACATGGTGTGGGAGGAGGTCATAAACATTGCGCAAGATCGAGTGCAATGGAGAGCTCTTGTTGCCTCCCTATGCCCCTGAGTGCGGTGTAAAAGGGAGAATCGATTGATTGATTGATTGTTTTTATAAAAAATAAGTCTATTTAAGTTGTAAAATAAAAGAAATAAGCTTTCTTGGGCCATTTTCAAACAGGATGACCACAATATGTAGCTTATTTTTCATAGTGTCAAATACCCTATTATTGACTCGCGGTGGTTAATTTCGGAACTATAAAGTTATCTATTTACAATAGAAACTGCGCCATTCCCGCGTGATGAATAAAATGGTGATGTCTACAAAACATCACCATGTCAACATAAACAACGAATCATAAGGCCGGCGTACACATTGTTAAGTAGTATGTGCGAGTGCGTGTGCCGATGCGAGTTACAAGTGTTATAAGCATGTGAGGACAGAACTTCGAGTTGCTAGTGGACTTAGTAGTGATTGAAGCGGGTTCTATTTTTGAGAGTACCATCCCCGCCATCCTTCCCCATATTTGTAGCTGCCCCGGTGGAGATAAAAGAAAATAAAGAACAAATTGAAATGGGCAGAGCAACTTTGGATTCGCACCAATCCTCACTTCACAGAAGTGGACATGCACTCACTTATCTCCTGCAATATTACTGCAAAACTCGTACTCGCACATACACTTGCTACTTGGCACTGTATGTATGAGCCCTTAATTGAAACAACACCAAAAAAGCTCTTGCGTAGAACTCGGTTGGTTGCCAGTAGTTACACAATTGTTTTGTTGGATTAAATACACTCAGAATAGGTAAAACTGTCAAAATACGTAACAACTATTGGATACGAGGAATTTTGTTATCGCAGAATAGATGTTTTGGCTTAGAACTTTTTCGGTTGCCAGTTGTTACGCAATTAATGTGTTAGATAAAATATTTTCAGAATAGATAAATAAATGTCAAAAGACTCAATAAAAATTGGATACGACGCAACTCAATCATCTGTTTTTCATTTCAGAATAATAGTCATACTTGAGTCAGTGGGTATGAAGTATTTTCATATTTTTTAACAAAGTATAAAATATTTGATTATTTATTATTTTAAAAAAACTAAAAAAAATAATTGAAGTGGGTATTTTTAAATATAATCTATTTAAAATATTCTACCCGATAATTTTATAAAAATATTGAATAGGGCCTTTAAGTGGAGATAGAATGATTGCGGATGCAAAGATACTTTGGATCCGTCATTTACAACTTTTTGGTACAAAATGAACTTAAACTATTAAAAATAACCTTGTTGGCGTATGAACAACATAAAATTATAATGAATGAATTTCACTCAATTCATTCCACATAACTCTATAAAATAGACAGTTTTAAAATAGTGGGAGAAAACAATGAGTGCATGACTGGAAGGTGGCTATGTCCACTTGATGAAAAAAAACACATATTCCATCGTCTTGAATTGGACGGAAATGGGCTTTGGAAAAAAGGCGATGTTATATTTTCTGAAACAAATCATTTTAAAAAAGGCTTAATGTATAAATGAAAGGTACCTCAAATTATTTCTGTAAGGAAACACAAAGAAAACCACACATTAATTTCCCATTTTGGCAAATGAAAGCCGTCAGAGAAAAAACGTTTTAGGTTTGGGTGGTCTCTTTAACAACTCACAGGTGTTTGGAATTATTCTTGGTTCCCACATTTAGTTTACCTAGTTTCTCTTATGGAAATTAATCTGACTTGAGTAAGAATAGTCAAGTTATTATTTTCTCGAGTATTTCGTGTTACTATTCAGTTGGAAACTATTTGGAACTATTTCTGACAAAGGGACATCTCGGTTTCTGATTGTTTGACGCAAAACATTTTTCACACTTTTATAGTAAATACAATAGTTTTGGGTAAATGCCCTTTATTATTAATTTATCGTTTTGACAATAAGTACAATAGGTACGGGGAAAATGCGTGGGCATCCATTCTGCCCTTCTCATCGAAGCGAGCGGCAGTAATTATTGCTTTGACGTTTGCCCCAAATATATCACTAAAGTGGCACGTTTGCTCCAAATTTTGACATATTAAAAAGGTGCCCATCGTCCTTTATCTTTCCACAGTCACAATATGTTACACCCCTTTCCAAAATTATAGTCCACTTGTTTAAGTTCTTCCTGCACCTTGTAACACACACATACAGTCTATTCATTGGCTTCATTTAGTCCTTTCTATTGGTTCTTGTTGGGAAGATGTTGTCAGTTGTGTGTAGGAAACCTTTGCGTGATGATACTATTAAGGTCATGGCGAAACAAATGATGTCTTGGGTCCCTCTCCCATTTGACAAAAATATACTAAGTTTATTTATTAGTTTTTTTTTAGAGAAGCATTACAGTCACAGTGTAAATAAATTTGGGTTTCACTGACCAAAATCTACAGGTCTTATAGTCCATTTTAGATAATGGGTATACCTAAAAATGTTTAAGCAATTAGCTGTGACGGTCCCATTTGTTTTTTGGAAATCTTAAGAGCCTTGGTAGTTAGGTAACTTTTTTGTATATATGGTCTAAATAACTCTGTATACATGCACGGTCAGCCAAAAATCATCGGTTTTTTGTATAGTATCCATTTGTGAATCTCTATTAATTTGATGATATTTTCTAAATTCTTATCTTCACGGCTATTTGTATTTAATTTTTTGAACACTTAAAATAAAAATGTATACCTACTTAAAATAAAGTAACATCAGAGAAAAAAGCTCAGAAAACTTTATCCTGTAATGTATTGAAACAAATAGTTTATCAAGTGAGAAGCTTTTGAAACTTTCTTTAATAAAAAAGAAATAAAACACTTACTAGCTTTTTTTTTGGTAAATATTTTTCAAAACATCGCAAGGAATTTGTTGTAAACAAGGATTTAATATTGGAGCGTTGAGAGAAAGTTTGCGTCTGTTAGTCACTCTTGAGAAGTTAATAATATCTTGATGAATGCTGAAGATGCCTTAAAGAAGTTACGTACTACTTGTGGTGCATATAATGGTACACAGACTGCGCTTTCGCAAGCTGTGTACTCTCAAGCAACTTTATCACCGGAACATTATAAAATTTAATTTCGATATGAAATATACTGCTGAGCTGAAATCCAAAATGAATAGTTAAACTTTATATTGCTTAGAAGTGTTCTGGAATACCGCACCGAAACAATAAATACCTACCTACTTTAAGTAAGTACTTGTTTTTGAGAGCTCTAAATGAAACGCGTAGAGAAAAAGAGAAAAATATAATATATACAACTAGCTTTCCCGACAGACGTTGTCCTGTGGACCCTTTGGTCCTAACCACAGGCGGCTCGTTCATTGTGCACTGCGCCTCCAGAAACAAAAATAAACTAATTAAATATGTAATAACATTAGAATAATTCCATATTTCATACGTATTCAAAGCTCAGACGGGATCAACGCGAGAATATATTTTTTTATTATTATCATTGGCATTCCATCCACAATCGGATGATCTCATGCCACTAACAAAAAAAAATATAGGTATGTACAATATCACATTAAAAAATCAACAAACATGCGCGCAATTATAGTCAAAGCAGCAGTAGAGTTCTTTTAGGCTATGGTCATCTCTTTCACTCGCCAGGTGTTTCCAACTTATCTTTAAAATCCTCATCCCCATTAATGACTACATTCAGAACATCTTTTGTTTAAGCCTTTTGTAAAATTTGTTTAACTCATTTACAATTATGGGTACCTACATCATAAAAAAAACTTCCTGACAAATAATTATACTTACATGTACTTAATAGAAAATGGATGAGTCATAAAAAGCCAGTAATTTAAATATATTGTCAAAAAATCTTTCGCGTTTTTCTACTCAAAACATCTCTTGTTTGAGTAATTGTTTTCTAAATTTTGATAGACCAAGTAAAAACATACTGTTAGGTACCACTAAAACAAAGTACCTACCTATATAAAATAAAGATTATTAAGATATTGTTTAGTATTGATTCGTGGTTCTTGAAGTAGTACCTGTTATTATTTTAATCGTAATTATTTTCATTTATGAAGAATACTAAACTTATAAAGAAATAAATAAAAAAAGAATGAATATTTTGTTTGCAATTTGAATACCCCTGACCACGGGTAAGGGGCTGTGAAGTGGGTATTGAGGTGCAAGACGGGGTAACCGGTACCAGAAGTAATCTTACACCGCGCGGAGTATAGGTTGACTTTGTATTAAAAATACAACGCCCGAAACGGTGGAGTAAGTGAAATGAGCTACTGTAAGAGTGGCAATGACGTATGCGATGATAAGAGGGAACTACCAGCATGAGCAGAATACAATAACTTTTGTTAGATTTTTTCAAAGATGGCGTCGCATGAAATTCTTTCCATACTAACTTTAATATTCTATTTTATATTATTTCTTATTCATTTTTCAACTTTTTATTAGTTATTCTGTTATCCGGAGAGGAGGAGAATCCAATCGGAAGAATCTGTTCAGTAGATCTCGAGTTTAGTGTTCGCATTAACCCGACTTTAATTTATATTAGAGATAAACAAGTTTTTGCAATATATGTAAAACATTAGTTTCGATTCGTCAGACAGACTTATTTTTCGAAATGACATTAAAGGTTTAATGTGTTTTCTCGATACTTGATCAAACGAAATTTGTAAATAATAGAAAGAAAATGTATCGATAAAATGTAATAATTTTTGAAATTTTCTCTTCTATTATACGGGGAATTATTTTTTGAAAATTCATACTTTCTAGTATTATTTGTTTTATTTTAAGGTAATCGGCCTTTATTCATTCGCAGTTTACGATAACAAGTGTTGAGAAGACACATTCACTTAATATCTGATGAAACGTTGTGTTTTCATTTTATGATATTCCACAAAAAATTATCAAATGTTGCCTTGCATTTCTATTATTATAATGTGTTATGTTTTTTTAATGGATCTTTGTATAATATTGCTTTTTTTCATTTCAGGTAAGCATTTTATTCAGACTAAAGAAGATACACGTTATCTCAAATTGCCTTGAGCAATGATGTTATTCAATTCCTTTCCTGAACAGGGGTAAGTATTTTTGTAATTTTTATGCAAGAAGCGCATGTCTCGTAACTATGGCCATAAACGTCAATGACAAAAAATATAACGTATTACCTACTTTAAATAGAAATGTAATTACAAAAATTGACTCTTAAGTCGTAAGGCGGTTTTACAGCCTTACAGCCTTCTCCAAGAAATGTAATATCAACTGCAAAAAGATTCTTTAAATATGATGTATAGTTTCTGAGATCATAGTCTATTTACTGTTTGATTACTTTTTTCCGCAAACTGTAAACTTAGCACATTTTTATTTAATTTATGCTACGATTACGACAGTAAACAATAAACTAATTGATATACTGATAAAAATGAAAAGTTTTAAGAATAAACTTTACAACCAATAATAAAATAAGAGTTTCACTGTCATTTTCAATAAGCACAACAACTGTGAATTATTTTTAAATTTCTCATTAAAGTGGTTTACGTACAGCGAATTTTACTATCCTGGTGCTTCTCATAAACCTTTTAATAAACTATAATAGTTAACTATAACACAACCTATCATTTTGTTAATGATAAAAATTTTAACTACTGTATTAATAGATTTTATTATTAATCCATTAAAATTGTTATTTAACTCACGAATGACGCGGACTATATCTAATATGACTGCGTATTTACTTAGGTTTTCTTAAAAAAGTACCTAGGAACATACATAGAAATATTCGTTATAACTGTTTTTTTCGGTATATCCTTTGTATTTGTTAAGATTAATTAATAACTTTGCTCATAGTAATAATTTGTGTTGTAGTCATCTCGTGAAAGTCGTTTTCCTCAAAGCCGTTTTTACCAAGATCTTTGTGCATTAAATGGGCTGTCTGAAAGAGTTCTTCTGATATTTTTAAGCCAAGAAATCTGCCATTTACGCACTCTCAACTTCCATTAATTATTATATTTACTTAAGGTAAGGAAAACTATAATTGCTTTGCGAAGTAAGTATATGTCCCGATTAGAAGGAGTGTTTACTGTGTGATCTTTGCTTTCAATTATTGATGTTTCTCCAGCCTCTACGTCTTTGTTAATGCAGTACATTAAAGGTGCTGTTTATGCAAGTAATTAAAATTGCGCGAACCTCTTTGATATACTTACGATGTTAAATGATTTGCCGAGAAAATCCTGTTTCATAAAAGAGTTATGGGATATGGTCACTATGTAGACAAGTGCTAATTGTCTTCTTATGTCCTCAGCAGTGATCGAATGTATAAAAAACCTTTTAAATATTATATTATGACAAGCAAGCAACAGGCTTGCGCTGATTTAAAAACATGAATTTTATAATATTGTTACTTTCTTCTTATTACTTTGTTTAACGGCTGACCATACATTGATCTAAGTAATCTATTGTTGTGTTCTAAAGATTTGATGTACTAAAATATGGCCATATGATAAATAAATAAATGTTCTTCAGAAGGTTGATTGATATTTATTCACAGTATTCAGTTTGAAATACAGTACAAAATTATGTTTAAACTTCAATAATGATTTGCTTTCTAATGAAGGCACACCTTTGCATCCAATAATAAATCATCGATGTCAAGATAAATAGCAATATTACTCAATTGAATCCCTTCTATTTGAATGTACATGAAGCTACTTTTGAATTCAATTCGCTATACATTCTCTATTCACACATTATTAACAATTCAAAGTGGAAATACCCAAGTTTGTTTCTTGTGATCACACAAACGTAGAATGTTTGTTGTGGATCCTTTCTGATCAATACTTGCTTGTAATGTTGAAACTTTAACAAGTATTGTTAAAACTCTTTAACTCGTTATCCGAATAATTTAATTTTAAAATTCCTCAGTGACGCTTGTTGCTGAAAACTTCAAAGGCTTCTCACTTTACTTCACCGAGAAAGTGCCTACTAATATTGCTTTTATTGTACCTATACGTATATTTGTTTTTTTCCCTTCCTTTGAGAAACTTTTTAGTGACTAAAATACAAGTTTGAAAATTGTTGCTGGCTGCTGATAAAATGTTTGAGAAAGCTTTGATATCGTATCATAATATCAAAATTTTATTCGTTGGTATTTTGTGGTTGATTTGCAAGGCTTTTTCCCATACATAAACAGTAGTTCTAAATAATGTATATTAGATATCGGGCTATTAACATTATTTAAATTTTCAAGCACTCTACAACTTTATTAAAGAACCATCTTTTTAGGATATTAGGTACTGCTACTCGCCATATCCAAAAAATACTGGCAAATCTTGCTCGCTTGATAACATCAGATACTTTTAGGCCCAGAAATTAGTTACTTGGGCCGCGAACGTTGCATCAATTTAATTACTCAAAAGGTTAAGAAGTGTGTACGTGATTCTCAAATTGAACGCGAGCGCAACGAGTGTATGCTTTTGATAAATTTGATGCAGCGTTACACGTTCGCGGCGCAAGTGAGTACCGGGCCTTATGTTGGGCTACACTAGACACTTATATGTTTAGCAACATCATGGAACCTTATGTAGAACAGTATGACCTGGTGGAATGGTATAAGTAGTTAAATTTTCATTTCGCTAAAATGAAGTGGTGGAAATCTGCTGCAATGTGCGTCATTGATATAGGATAGAAAGCGCTTAAAGTTTTCTGGCATAATGTTACCCATTCCCAGGACTGATTTGATCATGAGTGAGATTACGTGGTCATTTAATCAATTTTAAACCCCGAAAATTGCTTTTTTTATTCTATGTTTGGAGAACAATAATTACTACTATTCGAGTACTACTACGTTTGGTCGTTGAAAGCAAGGTAGGAACTGAGCTTCTATTCCAAGTGATCTTTAACGGTGAGGAGAATTAATACGGTACCAAAAGAAAAAGAGTTGTATTAGCTCTCTTTCTTTTAATTTATTCATAATTTAACAATATTGCTTTTATAGCTATAAAAATATTATTTGTTTTTTTCCGGCATCCTACTCTCAATGGGGATTCAGAGGATTGGTTTTCTCTCTGAAACGAGGCAAACGTGCCAAATGGGCACCTAATAGAAGACACCAATGTGCGTGAACCTGGATTTGACTTTAGCGCTTAACAGAGTCATGAATGGCCACAGAGATGCGCAGACCCTATGCATCGATGGGACTTTTCCCAGAGCCCCGATGTGAGTGTGGTCAACGCCAGACGATGGGCCATAATATAAGTGAGTGTCAAATATCTTTGTTTCGAGTGCGGTCTTAATGAAATTCATGGGGTCACTACAGACGCTGCCAACTCGCTCTATGAAACTTAAATCTTAACTTATAACAGCCAAGCCAAATATGTTATATATTTAAAAAAAAAATATTGGTCTTTCCGACGAAAATATTTAAATTCATGAGTCATGAGGTTAAAAAACAGTTAAATATTATCATAAAAAGAAAAAAGTGTATTAGGTACAATAAAATTTATTCGACATACCGGAAAAGGAGATCAAAAATTTTGTTCCCCCAGGGGAATATTGTTTCGTTGGAGAGGGAACAACAATATGCTAATTGTTAACCTCAACAAAGTTTTTCCATGTCGTGGCACAATTCCAAATATTTCCGAGCGACCGACCAATACGACGCATCATTATACAATATTTCCACAAATAATAATTCATTCCGTAAGTGCATTCTTACTTCACCGTCAGTTTGCTGATAAAATTTGATATTTTTTTTTTTACTTTTTCTCTGACCAATGAACAAACAGGAATGCAGTCATATTTTATTTACTTACTTTTATTGACTTATTGGCGGATTCCCGGCTGTGCTTCTACAATAGTTTAACTTGATCGACGCAATAACCACAAATGATACTTTTAAATTATTATTAATGTGTATGACATATCAGTGTTTTTGTATAAAAATTCTTAAACAACTGCTGTCAAAATAAGTTTTAAGGATTTAAAACCATGTACGTCGGTTGAATGGTGCATGGCAATGTTGGACATAGATAGGTATGTATAAACATTTTTTTGTGCAATATATACGTTTCACACCATCTTCGCTTTAAAATCTCTCTAATAAAACCTGTTTGGATGGTTATGAACCGATAGGGGAGTCCTTAATGGAATAGAAAAATATTTTGCCGGATATAGAGATTGATAATTTATTGCATATCAATTTAATATTATATACCTACCCAGTTAACAAGAAGTTTCGTGTGTGATTCCTGTTTGGGTCAGAATTTTTGTTGTTTTTTGTCGGAAGTGATTCTCTCAAGAAAATTCTGAATTATGTTATTTTTATTTATAAGATTAAGAATAGTAAGGCACTATTTTTGTCATAAATGTTTAACATTATCATGAAGTTCACGACTTTACCACGAGGCGCTGTGATGCATTAAGGATTCTGATTCTACAAGGGGCTTAGGGCTTAGGCTGTTCAACGACCGGCGCGGCGGGGTGAGCTCAGGAACGCGATTAATCTTTTTGCTTCTCTAAACACCTCTTATCGGTATCATTTAGGGCAATTGATGAAGTAACATATTCACAAATCAAACATCGCTACTGTAGAATAAAATTCAGATTTTCTATAGGTTATCTTTCTTAATTTTCAACATAGAAATACCGTTAAATACTCTAATCAAAAGCAAATTATCACGACGCGTATAAATGCCCCCAACTATTATACGACACCAACACCCCCTTCGCGTGACAAGGGAGAAAGATACGAAGTTAAAATGATTATTTCCTTCGCCACGCTAAGTTTGAGGGGGTGGGAGGATTCTGCGACGTGTTGCAATTAAAATTACGAAATAAATTAACAAATCTCATTATTTTATGTCGCGTGTTTTAAGATGAATTAAGATTGTTGACAATTAATACAGCGTGCACTGGCAGCTTTGAATAAAATCTACAATTTATCTTAATTTTCACATATTTATTGTGCACTAATTGGATCATTGTTTTTATTAATGAAGATGCTTGGTTCACTTGAAAAGGTAAACGATTTGTAGAATGGCCAAAACTGAGAAAGATGGTTACATTTGATGAAGATTATTTCATGTTAATTGAGGCAATGGACCGGGTAAATGATTGATAATAATTCTGGAGGTGGCCGAAAAACATCGCAATGAACATTCGTGCAATTGATGATGATCATTTTCTTTTTTTTTCAGGTCTCATTCTTATTCTGCATATCTCTTTTCCACGTCATTTGATTTTTTCTTCATCACTCGTACGTACCCGCTCGGCCGACCCCTTGAGAAAATGAAAAAAAAAATCACCATACATAACTACAATAATTAGGTATGCTTGCAAGAATCATCAATGATTTAAATTGACTTACTTACTTACTTAATCCACGTTCGCTCCCAGTGTGGAGCATGTGGACGCCACGAAGTTCCTCCAAGCCTCTATATCTTGCGCCAGTTGCACAACTTCATCCCAGCTTAGTCCAGCATCTTGTAGAACCGCAGTGAATGCCCGCTTGATTGTTAATTCCGGCCTGCCTCGCCTTATTGTCCCATCCGGATTGTTGTAAAGACTTGCATATTATTCAAGTCTTTAGTCGTTGCGGAGAACATGGCCAAGCCAGCTGCGATTCTGGATTACTAAGATGCAACATCCTAGGCTTGAACATATAAGCAATTTCATACTTCAGATAGAGTTTGTTTACATAATGATCCGTTTTGATGAGAATCTAAAGAAAGTGTTTCAAAAACATTCTTCCTTTACCCAGTAAAGTTGTTCGGCGTTAATTTCGAGAAGTTTCTGAAATTATTTTAGATTGTTTATACCTGACATGAAAGTCATTTTATTTGTGTGAAGGTTTTCAAAGTTTTTGAATTACTTCTAATATGAAAACAACATCAAAGAAATATCTTGTGAAGTGAGTTGAATAAATTCAACTCAAAAAGGAATATTTCCTAAGCCGAAACCAACGTCTGAATATTTTATTCTGTGACAAATGAGAAACCTTGACTTAGGCCTCGTTCGCACGAGAGTTAAAAAAGAGTTGAGTCAAATCCCTCTCTAGTCAATTACTAGAAAAAGCGGTTAGTATTTCGAAAAGGCGAAAAAAAAGAGAAAGTAACATGGGTGCAACATAGACTTGATAAAAGTTTCCTATGCCTTAGCATACCTACGTATAGTATTATTGTGAATCTTGACGACACGCTGGATTGGATCCTGTATACCGAGCCAGCGTTGATCTATAAATTTTTAATGATGATTTGCAATTATTTGTGAATGTTGATAATTTCTTGCTTCATTTGTTCCTTTTGGTTTACTTTTATTATCGCTTTTATGAGCTTGAAACTTGTAAAATTTTTATGAGTCTATGTGCCTGTTTAGGGTCAATGGATGATAGGAGAAAAATAAAAAAATAAAATTAAAGATAGATAAAAAGCAATATTTAAAGGTCAATTAATAGGTCACACTTTACGAAGATGTAATTTGGTTACGGATCTCAATCGTAGTCCATACAAAAGGTTTTTTTTCCTTCTCACCTTGGCCTGGTGTAACATATTTTGGATTTGAATTTCACATACGAGCGCAAAGGAAGAACGTAATACTTTGGCGTTGTGCGGACGCTTTTGTCACAAGATTTGCCATTCAAGATAATAATATGTTCGACATTCAACGCCCAGTGTAAAAAGAGGTAATTTCTTCTCTCTCTTTTTTTTGGTTTTTCTTCAGTTGGTGATTCGCTTTGGATAAAATAAAAAACGCGTACGTGCTTTGGAACTTACTTTAATGGCCTGATATCATAATGTAACAAAACAGAAAATCTTAAGACAAAAAAATGTTGTTCACTACAAAAAATATATAACACCCAGCGTTTAAAATAGAAGGGCTGCTCTATAAAAACCGTCACGATTCAAAGAATCTGTCAAATAGCCATTGAATTTGTTTTCTTGAAACCCTTTTTATTGGACGTCGATAAAGCTCTCGTGCGAACGAGGCCTTAGGGGTTCAATACAACCTGATGTTGATTATGGCTAGTTCCGATGGATTTATTCAAAGTATTTTCGTTAAACCTTGCGGTGGGATGTTCGTTTCAAATTAAAATTTGAAAGGAGAACCCTTGCGGTTGGAATACGGTTTAATCTCGACGGAGTACCAGCTTGTTTTCCATGTGGCTCAATGGAACAAGATGAACCTTCATTACTTCCACAAAAGATCAGTCAAGCTTTAATTAATAATAATTACGCTACCTAAAATCTGATATTTTAATTCACAACATTGCCCCGTTCTTATAATAAAGGTTTGGTATTAGGCGTGTTGAGGCAGGGACGATTCACCTATTAGTTGAAAAAGCTTATAGGTAATAGTCGAGCTCTGCGATCATAATAATATAGTAAAACCTCGACATAGCAGATTTATTAGGATTAAAGTTCGTTATGAATATCTAATTAATTAGGCTTAATATTGGGAATTATAATTTTCATATAGGTATTTTGTACCATCGCTCTTTTTAAGTGCAGAATTATTATTGTACTAGCCTTCCCGACAGAAGTTCTGTAGTCCTTAATATGAATAATGATTTCGAGTTTGTAATTTATACAAAAATAGAAATAATGATGTTTGAATGTTAAAAAATCATTTCGTAAAGCTCGAAAAAAATCCATCAAAATGGTCAATGGTTGTCAGGTAAACAATAATTTTGTTGTTATAGAAATTTTCATATATGGAATCGCATGACTTCGCATGAAATCCGTTCCATACTAACTCTAATATTATATTTTATATTATATCTTATGCATTTTTTAACTTTTTAATAGTTATTTTGTTATCCGGAGCGGAGAAGAATCCAATAAATCAAACATCGGAAGAATCCGTTTAGCCGATCTTGAGTTATAAGTGTTCGCACTAACCTGTACCCGTATTCTGTAGCAAGTGTAGGGTAGTCACTTAAAAAAAGTGACTATTAGGCGATACATTTTGTATGAAAAACGTCTATACGTATCGAGTGCGAGAATCGCATATAGACGTTTTTCATACAAAATGTATCGCCTAATAGTCACTTTTTTCAAGTGACTACCCTACACTTGCTACAGAATAGGGGTCCTGACTTTAATTTATGTTATAAGACTAGCTAGTTACCCGTGGCTTCGCTCACGTGTTACTGTATTTGCTTTCTCTTCCTAAACAATGCAGAATTAATTATATTCGCATCAAAATTAATAATAATAAGAAACATCATCAACATTTCTTTTTTTAAATATATATACTAAAATTTCCATTAAATTACTATATTTTTATTTATATTTGTCGTTATTAATCTGTATTTAAAAAATATGTGCTTCTTATACAAATAGAATCAGCCCGCGAACTTAAAAATTTCGCTAACTTGACTGACATTGTTCTATGAGAATCCCAAAAAATAACTCGAATAACTTTTATTCCATCAAATGACGTTATTTGAAATCAATTTTTATATTGCTGGATATGAATAAAAAAATATTCAGGTCTCGAAAAGCAATGAAATTAGTGATCTTTAAAACACTTATTTCTATCTGCTTTGGGCATTTTTCAAGCTACAGACGTTTTTTTTAACATTTCAATTTATATCTTTCACGTTGATTTGTTGTTGTTTGTCTGGTCGTAGGTTCGAAATTTAGTTCATAAATATCTTATCCTGAGCAAACACGACATAAAAAGAATAAACGATATCGGTCCAGCCGTTCAGGTCGAAATAAACAACGTTAAACGTGAAAACTGTTAACGTTCCGAACGTTAACGTTTACCAAATTGAAAATGGTTTCCAAACAAAAAAAATGCGTTTCGTCTTCAATATAATAGCAGCGTCGTAATACTTCCAAAGATTTTGAGGTAACGTTTAACGTTAATTTTGAATAACTGACAGAATTATTTTTTTGACTCGGAATTTGGAACAGTATTGTTTAACGCACGTTGAACAACAGTTTTTACGTTATCTCTATGGAAATAACAACAAATTGTTAACGTTGGAGCTGTCGTTAATATTTCGACTTGGCCTCCAGGCGTGATGCGATGACCACGTAAAGTAGGTCTCCATTTTTATAATAACGTAATATTCTCCCTTTTAAGCCCCCCCGCTCACCGCAAGCCAGCCCGGAGGAAACTAAACCGCAGCAAACCCGAACCGCACAAAGCCAAACCCTAGCCCGATTGCCAAAAAGCCAGCCGCACACAAATCAAGCCCGTGGCGGTTCCCCCCAAACCACCCCATAATACGGGAGGCCTTGGACCCACTCAGGAGAATAGGTTAGGCATAAAGAACTCTCCATTGCGCTCGAAGTCGCCCGAGGCTCAGTGTGCCTTTTCTAACCGGTTGAGTTTTAAGGAAGTGAGGTGGTCAACCTCAGTATTCTAATGGTATAAGTAATTGGCGTTCGACTATAAACGAATTTTCGACAATGTAGAGTAGGAAGAAAATTAACTGTCCACTGTTTATATTTTTTATTAGATGAAACGGATATCGGCAACTATCCGATATCCGGTCTGTCCGGCGGCGTAAATAATATCCTGCCGGATACCGAATAGTAAAAAGAGACATGTTTGGATAACTCATTGATTTGTTTATTAAAGTATCACTTAAGAAATACACCTTATAATCACAAAATAAATTCTACAACTTAGAAAATTGATTATCAAGCATAAGGTAAATTATGGAGAGTAATTCTATATAATATTTCGTTATATAGACTATTAGACTATATAGAGGAAAACAGCAGCTTTGCTGGTCTTCGTAAGTAAGGGAAGTTTAATAAAACAACGTTTCGTCATATATCATCTTGGCTGAAGATGCAGATAGTTTCCGCGATTTTTGGAACAATAACGTTCCGGCAACGGAGTCAGTCCAATTTGTTTATACCGCCTACGTAAGCATAATTCATGCGTTGTACCCATGGTAATTTACGCACTGGCCGGGCTCTAGTAAGGACTTCTTTAGCATTCTACGAATTTTATAAATTTTTGAAAATAAAAACACCGATATTTTAAGGGGAGCGCTTTTCTTCCTCCCGCAAGGGTTCCGAAGATAAAGAAGATCTTCTCATACCGAGAGGGTCTTCCTCGTGTTCTGCTCCTTCGAAGCAGAGCTGAGGGATCTGGAAATGGTGTGTGAGGAGGTCATAATATCCGGCTAACTGCTATCCCTTTCGTCTCTATTTTTTATACGTTCCAGTGGACAGTTAATTTTTTCGCACTATACAGTGACGAAATGATATGGTCATTGACTTGCCAGTGTTTTCAAAACAATTATTTACGATCTATCCTAAAATGATGTGAGGATTTTGTAGATAATTTTAAAATTTAATATTTTGCACTTTTACTACATTTGATATAAAATAATTTACCTATTGACTTCATAATACTATTTACCTCTTTTCAACATAATATTATATCAACTTGCTATTCATGGTTTACGCAATAAATTCAAAGCAAGATTACTCACATAGTTTTTTTTTGCTAGTGTTTTTATGAAATGGCTTCAAATATTTTGACAGATCAAGACATAAAGAATTGCAATACAATCCAGATTCTTTTCGTGAACTTACCGTAAATTATTTTAGTAGAGATAATAAATTACTAAAATAGGTAGGTACCTACATAATGATTTTAATGTCGATCGTAAAAAAAAAACAATTCAGAATCGCTGTACAGGATGCATGGTACGAAAAATATATTGAAGTAGGTAAGTACGTAAAATGTTTGTCTGAATTCACGGAAAGTGTATTATTTATCTCTTATATAAAAATGGAACGCTAATTTGCGCGGTCATCGTATGGGTAAGAACACGTTGAAAGCCGATTACGATCCGCGCCGACCAGCTCAAAGATTGTTGTCTATGGTTTCCATGCATTTAAATGGGCATCTCGGGAAGCGGGTTCCTGCTTTTTCTGTGGGTTTCCCCATTCAAATGCATAGTAACATTCTTTGCGCCGGTTGGCGCTAGTCAGAATCGGCATTCTACGTGTTTCTTACCCTATGAGAACAGCTGAACTTATATCGCCCATTTTTTTGTCGTGTTTGCTTTTGTCTGAAGGGTCTTATGAAAGAAAAAAGTTGCACGGAATAAAAATAAAACTTCCATATTATTATTAGATTTTTTCTAATTTTGAAATTAAATCAGGCGTTTGACAGGAATCAGTTGTTTGATGAATGATACGATTCACGGAATGCTTATAGTAAATAATATAATGATATGTTTTATAACAGATGCAGCGGTTACAGTAGTTAAAAAGGTAATAATGAATGTATCATTATACTAATTCAAATTCAATAATATAAGGACCACGTCGTCGTCTGTGTTAAATAACTTTAAACTGAAATCAACTTAAAGTTATACATAAAATCTCGAACATATTATTTATATTCCAAGGCGGGACGAAGTTTGACGGGTCGGCTAGTTCAAAACTATATTATTATTATTATAGATTACGCAATAGTTTCGTCACGTGTATTGGAGAAAGTAGGTTGGGTTGGGTATACCTACCTACGTATATATTCATACACGCTGCACCGGACCAGCTCGCGGTGTATGTATGTTTATTGTATGAAACGATGTCGTCAATAAATTAAATTTTTAAAAAAGTTGTTAAGAAAACTTCGAGATGTACTGCTATGATGTATATATTTTTTATAGAAAAATAAATTATCTAGTTGTAGCGTTTCGGCGTTTTTCGATATTTTTATAAAATTCTGAAATATAGGCACTGAAACTCGTAAATTTGTCATAAAAAAAATATTTTTCTTTATAAAAAAAGTTTGAGAAATCCTGGAACTTCTTCATTAAATTATATTTTAGATATTGTATTTTTCTATATACATACACAATTTTAGGGTTCTAGATTTTATGGTTTTCGAGATATATGGAAAAATTAAATAAAAATTCAAAGGTTGATAACCCCTGACTGAAAAAAAAATTCAAAATTCTGAGTATACAAATTTTGTATGCTTAAAGTATTCAATAGTTTCTGAAATTTTAGGATCTGTGTATTAAGCGAATCAAAAGTTATAAAGAGGGGACGGATACACACACATACACGTTGGAAAAGTGCTCCTCACCCCCTACGCTCTAATTAATGATATCTTTTGAAAACGAAATAGTATAATTTGACTCTTCCTGAAGAAATCATTTTTTTGAAATTTCGATAAAACCAGTTTTAAACTTTTTAGGAGGCACTTAAAAATCATCCCTTTTTATATGTGCCCTTTTTCGTCCCTTTTAGTTAAATTTTGGAAAAATTGCCAAATACGCTAACACTCATTTCTATAGAAGAATTCATATGCCAAATCTCAAGTTCGTACCATGTCTAGTTTCCGAGATATTCGCATACTTTGAAAAACATTCAACCCTTATTTTCACCCCCTTAGGGGTGGAATTTCCAAAAATCCTTTCTTAGTGGAAGGTTTTGTATTGAGACCTACCTGATTTCCAAATTTCACTTCTCTACGATTAGCCGTTTGGGCTGTGCGTTGATGAGTCAGTCAGTCAGTCAATCAGTCAGTCAATCAGTCAGTCAGTCAGGCACTTTCCTTTATTATTATAGATTAGAGCCCGTTTACATTGAGTGAACAAGGAGCCTGTGCTGGAAGTGGAGCATTATTGTTTCTTGATCGTTGATGTTGATGACCCACAACGAGCAAGAATTAGTTCTCAGGCACGCGTACTTAATCTGTTATCGCCTTTTAATTATTTCTTGGTGTTCATTATGTTTCTCGTTGTTGTTTTCTTGGTAACATTGGCGATCGGGTGGGAATGCTCTGTTTCTGGCTTTTGCTCTATATTCGTTTGGTGTAAACGCACCGTTATGGGTCAAATTCTAATTCAAGATATCTCGGAAGTCTTGTTGCACTGGCATGGACTTCAGATCACAAGGTCCCGGGTTCGATTCCCGGTCGGGTTTGAGTGTTTTTCCACTTGAAATTTCTACCCGGGGTTGGCCTGTCTCAGATTGGCCGGGACCGGTTGACTAGAAAAAATTCCCCAGAAAATAAGTTCCGCCGGCTATACTGACACCTTTGTATATTATGGCTAGAAAATCATGGGCGCCATTATCATTATCAATATGTTTATTTGTGGCGACCCTTACATAGCTGAATTAAATAAAATTATGGTCCCTTGGTTGATTCTCGGTTAGTTCAGAAATTATTATGGGCTTTTTCACTTGGATTGGATTGGATCGGTAGGGACTGATCCAAGCATTGAATTCCGCCAGCTTAACTGACACCCACGTGTAGAAGAGTGTTATTATTTTACTTTAATTACGAGCCTAGGACCATATTTTTTTTTTGAAGTGAGCTATGAAGGCCATGATTTTATTACAGAGTAAGACGATTTTAAAATCTATACGTATAAGTATTTCTATATTTATTTATTAATTATTTTAAAATCAAGGTAAAAATATTTGAAAAATAGCAAGATAAAAATATATGCATATTTAAGTACCTATACTTAAATCAAGACAAGCGTTTTTGGTTGATTCCATTTAGTTCAGCTTATAGACGATAAGCGGATACATTTGGAAGCAGTTAAGTGAAAAGTAGAGAGCATTTAAGTGTCATTGTCATTAAAAATGACATATAATTATAATGGAAGGATTTAGCTGTCACCGACAAAGCTTTCACACAGAAATGTAAGAAACTATTATTCAGTATGACAGGAAAATTCTCCTTTGGGGACGAGGGAATTACCACATACTTTTCATCTTCGCGACACCTTCGCTTGAACGAACATCTAAACACTTGAGTAAGTAAGTACCAGCATTTATTATAAGGAAATTGAATTCACGGGCATTCAAATACTGTTTTTATATCACAAATATGACGATTATTGAAAAGTTAGGTATTTTATAAAAAAGTTTACAAAGTCATAATTAAAAGGTTTTTTGCGAATACAAATTCTTCATTTTTTTTAATTGATTTTCTGAATTATATAAGTTTTCTGAATATTTTAAAAGAAAACCGTTCCTTTTAGCGCATGTCGATAAAGAAGATAGATGCTAGGGGAAAAGATTCCAAGCTGACGTTCGGGACAGGCATGTTAAAATCGCAACGCGTATCCTTCGAAACTCCGTGTTCCGGATTCGATTTTGAAGGGTTTTACTGTAAATTTTTACAAAGATGGAGATACCATGTCATTTTAGTTTGAAGGTGACTTTTAGTTCGGACAGTCGACTATGAATTCTATACTTTCAGTAATAATAATATTTTTTTGATAAAAATAAATCTGGGATTACTCAGGTTTAAAACAAAAATACACTTTTGACATCTTTCGTTGTGTCGTGAAAGTGGAAATGGTCGGCACCGGGATTCGAATCCACGACCTACATTACGCTGTGGATACGAAAGCCGTCGACTGATACCACTAGGCTACCAAGCACTTACTATTTGTAGAGTTATTCAATTTTAATTATGTATTAATTAGCTTGAATATTTGGAGTTTTGTTTGTCAAAATACTGACTATTTTCATTTGATTCAATACAATGTTCAATTATTCACCGATTTGTTTATGCATGCTAAAATCTTATACGAGTATTTATTTATCTAAGTTAAGTAATGATTGTATTTGATAATGAATATGTTGGTAAAAATTATGTTGCATATCACCTTAACCAACTTAGCGCTGTCTGGAGAATTATATACCTAAATAAATTAAACTTTTAAAGAGACCTAGGTCACGAATGACTTGGTCTGTCCATCTAATAGGTGATTTTCTTCTACTTTAGGATCCACCATCAACGCCAAAAAACACACATTTTTCCAAGTTATTTCATCTCATCTAGTAATGTCCCAAAACACTGGATGTTTCTTTTCAAACACAAAGGTTCAAACATATAGATAGTCTGCTGCTATCCTCAATTATAATTATTGTATTGTAAAGAAAAAAAAATCTCCGCGTGTCAGCTGATGTGCAAAGTTCAAGAGCCTTTATCTTGGGATAGTTTGAAACCTTAATGCACTTAACTCTATACCAGGAACCTCCGTGTTTAAATAATAATATAACATTAATATATTACAATGCAGAAAAAATAAAATAAATGTAACAACATCCTTTATGTTTTAGCTCTGGAAAATACAAATAAGTAAATTAAATTGTAATTATAGTTTAAGATTTCACAAACACAATGGCTCTCAAACTCGTGTCTTTTTCAGAATTCCAAGAAAAACATCTAAAATATCTCCCATTGTTTATTTCTTTGTAACAGTATACCTCATGCTTTCATAGAAACAAGATTAATGTTTAAGATTAAAGAATTAAGAAGATAAGAAACTTTATCTACATTCAATTGAAAAAATATATTATAAGGATTTTAAAAGTAAACAAATTCTAAATTTGGACTTCGTGGGTGGATATCATTTTCCTGATATCCTTGTTTTTTTATTGAGCTTATTTTGACTCTGAACGATTTTTTTTGTTAGGTAACATTGTTGACGGAAAAGTAGTGTGCGCTTAAGAGAACCCATGCAGGGAAAAGCTTCCTAAAAACGCTTCTCCGTTAAGTAATTCCGATTCTTATAGAAACCAATGGTTGTTTTTACATACAATTTACAAATCAACAGAAAAAGAATACAATAGTTGTGTATCACAGTAAGTTCAATAGTTTTGTATAAGTAGGGGAGAGTGTGGAGGTATGGGACAGTACCCATATTATTCATATTTGGCGCAGTTATAGATACCTATACTTGTCAAAAGATGTCTTTAGGGGTACGTTTATTAAAAAACCATTGACGGTCAGTGTTTTGTGCGTGTGGAAAAAATAATTCCTGTTTTTCATTTTTCGACATAAAAAGTAATATTATACCTATTAAAACCCATCATTTTGGGGGAAAGTAGACCAAAGGTAAGATTATTTTTATATTTTATTCCTAAACCTGTGATAATTATTCGTCATATTAACGCATTGTTTCAACATTATTACTTAAAACTTATTGTATTTTTTTTTTAGCTCTGCACTCGTTTTCGAGTGATTCGGCAACTTATTGTATTATGTCATTTACCATTTTATTATTCATGGTGGAGGTTTGCGACAGTTCATTGAGGGAGGTATGGGACATACTCTATACCTCCTTTATTATTATGCGCCTTTCGGATGGCAGTGTGAGATCACATTCTCGGCGAAGATGATCATAGTTGACGTCCGTAGCTGGTATACCCAGTCTGAAGTTAATAAACTTCAGAAGTCTATTTTGAACCCTTTCAATTCTTTTAATGTGTACCGGGTAATATGGTGACCATAGATTCGCGAATTATACTCTAACGGGGTATGTGTAGGTACAAAATGAACTAATGTTGAGACTTTGGAAAAACTACGATAATAAAATTTATCCAACAAATCAGTTAAAATAATATCATCCCTAAAATGATCTTTATTTTACCTAAACACGTAAAGAACTGCTGCAGAAAATTCGACATTTTTTCTTCCAGGTACGTAGACGGTAGAATGAACCTCAGATCAAATATCACATAATATTTCTTCAATTCTTTTAATGATTTAGTATTGTCAAAACAACTATCGAATAATAAATAATAATGAAAATATTTCCTGTATGTAGTTGGATTTGTTTTGTCATACTAACGGCTGTGAACAAGTTAACTACTAACATAGATTTTATGATCATTTTTGTTGATAATTTCTCACTCTATTTTTCTGATAAGGAATTTCAAACTCAATTAATAAACTATAAGTAGGAACTTTACTTCATTATATAATTTTAAGCAATAAGTATCAAAACAACATCTTGCTAAACAGCTGCATTAATTAAATGACTATAAAAAATAAAAATAACCAATTAACAATTCAAATTTGCACCCTATTAATCACTTAAGAAGTTTAAACCAGGTGATGTTCAACTTTCCACTAATTATTAATTGCCTTATATTTTTATTTATATAAACCCATCCCGATTTCAACGTATCTCCTAACTTGGTACAACATTCAAGAGTGAAGGTTTTAAAACGGAAATAATGTAATGAGAGAGTAATGGTTAAAGTTTTGGCAGTTGAAACTAAACATTTTATTTATTTATTTGATGTTTTCAATTATTATTCTCAACAATAGATGTTTTGTTATTTTGAAATTCTTTTGTTGTTTGTTTTATTTTTATCAATATGAAAAAAAAAACACTGTTTATTTATTTTTCAAAATAACACCGGCACATAACGCGTGAACGCGATACATTTTTCATTCATAAATTTATGTTAAATAAATTCATTAATGAATTCATGAAAGAATTTAAAGGACATGACGTGTGAGACAATATGTGGATTGTTTTAAATAAATCTATGCAGCAATATTTTTCAGTATGATTTTCGATTATCTCGTACTATCTAAAAAAATGTCGATAGGTACTAGAGTTATGGGCTTTGAGGTAGGTAGTTGATTGATATTTTGGAAACCAAACTATTGAATAGCAGCCTTCACAATGCGCGCAAAGTGAATCGGCGCGTTCTCGTCGAGGAGCATGATATTGACAGTCAATTTTCCATGATTTTTTTCTTCAAATAATGCTTCCTACAAACCATGCCTGTAAAGTGCTTGCGTATTAATGCGTATGTTTTACTTTAGGATTTTTTGGTAAGTAGTCAATAAACAAACATTAAGAACAGATGTAAATTATATTGATCAATCATTGTAATATTATTTTGATGACGTGTTTCCGAGAAAATGATGCAAATTATAATCCACAAAATAATACTACAAACTAAATATTACATTATATAGGTGTGTACATAAATGTATTTTTTGTACATACAAAATCTAATACAGGTGACCCTCTTTATTCACGTTCTTTGAATACACACTTTCATGAACAAACAAAACATGAAGATTCGGAAAATTTCATATGCATTCGAGTGGCCCAGGATAGAGAGAAATTGCTATGTGATTGCCGACCTGATGTGACACCTTAATAATAAAGAAGTCGAGAGGGAGTTACGCCTCACAAGACAAGCTTTCTGTTTGGTAAAGTTCGTTCGTAACGATGCGAAATATTTTTATTTTTCATAAAAATGACGAAATAAATTCAACCACGACGAATATTTTTCATACTTCGCAAGTTGATAGTTGCTATGACAATAATTATTGATGATTATTTTTTTGATAAAATTAATCTGTGCTTACTCAAAGTGAGTACAAACACACTCTTTAAGTCTTTCATAGTAAGTAAATAAGTGTGTGTCTTGATAGAGGAAGATGATCGGCATCTGATATCGAAATTGTTTGACATTTTGAATGGGTGTTTTTGTGTTGCTTGAGAGTACGTGATCCTGTAATATAGAAGACTATTCAGTGCAGACTAACACAGTGTACGTTTTTTTTTTTCTTTTTTAAAACAAAGTAATAATAAACACTAAATTAAATAAATATTGAAACGTAATTAATCAAAAATTATTATACTCTTATAATAATATTGTTGTGAACAGTAGAGGTAGTAAATCAAATTTGCGCAAGTTTGCTCATTAGTTGATTTTATAATTATTGTTAATAAAGCTGATTTACGACGATTAAACTGTCGCACCGAGTGGATCAGATGGTTAAGGCGCTACCCGGTGTCGTGCACGACGAGAGTGTGGTTCAAGTACCACCCTTGGCAGAACTTTTTTTAAACAAATTATTTATTTATAAATAAATATAGTACAGGATCAAACCACGAATAAGACCGAGTGATATTAGTGATGGGAACCATCTATTGGAGAATTTAATTAATATAGAAGAACGTCATAGACATATTAAATAGTGACCCAGATAGTTGCGGTGCCGGCTGCTGTCAGGTGACCGTAGTAACAGTGGTTCGAGTTCCGACCTCCTCAAAACTTTTATGAACTTTTTTTAAAAAACTTTTTTTCTTTTTTTTTACTTTTTATTAGAGATTAATCAGACTAAACAAACCATATGAACTATTTTTATCAATGTTATATTGTTATGTGCGTAATTTGATGACCAGACTCTATATCTACTGTCTTTCATTCCAATAGATAGATGGTTCGAGGTTAAATTAGTGTAAAAGCGTGGACGTGGATCTCAATTCGAGTGGTCGTGGGTTCGAGTCTTCGTCACACCGTCTGGAAATTGATTTTATTTTATTGCTGTTTTTTATTTATTTATTTATTTTTTTAATTTTATTTATTCAATTCTTTTTATTCTGTATTTGTGAGTTTTTTTATTTTTGTTTTTCATTGCTATAATCAAGCTTAATATCAAATTTATCCTTTTACTTATTATTATTTGTTGAGCATATTTTGACTATTTTTAATTGAGGTCACACCCTATTTGCTGGTTATTATTGATATTTTTATTTATATGAGAATTTACCTGTTGATATTTTTATCTATTTAACGTGACTTAATTCTTGTTTTTGACTTAAATCTTGTACATACTTCATACTTATAAATTCTGAATAATCCTTGCATTTTCATGAAATTTTTATTCATTATAACTTACCTATTGATATTTTTGTATTTTTAATGTTTTTCTCTTTTTACAGCTTTTGGATTTCTTAATTTTCATATTTTGTCTCCTATGACTTTGGTCTTGATTCATTCTTGGATACCTATGAATTGGAATAGTCTTGACATTTTCATGTTATTTTTATTTAATATAATTTACTTATTGATATCATTATCTTTTAACGTTTTTTAACTCTATTTCTTATTTTCATATTTTCCTTGTTAGTTTTAATTAATATTTTTTTTTTGATCTAGCATGTATGTAGTCAATGCCCTTTAATCAGTGTTACTTATACCTATTATTATTCTTGATTGATCTGGTTGGTGTGCATGAATTGTTATTGTTTGTTTTTTTTTTCCTTTTTTATCATTTGACTGTATTTGTTGCATATTTTTAGTACTGTTTTCAAGTGAGTACTTAGAGTGGTGGTTCTTTGTTTGTGTGATTGCTGAGTTTTTATCGTGCTTTTGGTGCATGCGTTTTTTTGTTTTTTTTTTTTTTTTTTGTAAACCTTCTTATATTGTTGTGGGTATATATTTGTTTAATTACTTACAGCCATATTAGTGTGAGTGTGACTACATAAATTGAATAGATTGATTTGCAAATGGAGAGTATACAGAAATTGAATAAGAGGAGAGCCTTGTCTACATCCTCTTCTCCTGAACCTGGTATTGCCTCGGTTTATGCTGGGGCGGAGGATCAGGCTAATTCGGCTTTATTAAAGGGCAAAAAGATTGCTCTTGTAGCGTTGAAAGCTCTGGAAGGAGTAACAAATATGAAGAAGGAAACCAAAGAGGTAGTCATTAAGGCAATTAATGGTCTTATCAACATAGTTGAAAATAGTTGCAATCACAGCCCAAGATATGTACCATTCAGTGAAGAGTTGGAAATAAAGATACTGAAGGAAGTTAAAGATCAAGCACTGATATGTAAAAATATTGCTGAGAAAATGGAAGAGCAAAAACAGGAGAGACGTCTTTCGTATGCTGATGTGGCGGGTAGGGCGCAGTCTTCCACAGCCTATGGATCATCTCGAATAAGGAATAATGATTCACATACCCTGATTATAAAATCTGCAGATTTGACAAAGAAAGGTGAGGATATAGAGGGAATGCTTAAGAGAACAGTGAACCTCAAAAGTCTGGGAATTGGTATTAACAGTTTGAAGAAAACACAGAGAGAATCGATAGTGGTGAAGTTTGGTTCGGAAGAGGACAGAACAAAGATGAAGCAGGAGATTGCAAAATCAACAGACCTCTCTGTTACCGAGGGAGTGAAAAAGAATCCCCTCATTGTTTTTAAAGGCCTCATCAAGGGTATAACTGAACTTGAACTTAACGAATCCATAGTTTCTCAGAACAGGGGAATAATGTTAGATGAACCACTCAAAGTAAAATTTAAACGTAAACACAGAAACTCCCTTTTGTCAAACTTCGTATGCCAGGTGAGCCCAAAAACATGGAAAGTTTTAACTGAAGCTGGTAGACTACATGTTGGATACCAATATGTGCACATAGAAGATATGAGCCCACTTATTCAATGTTACAAGTGTCTGGGCTTCGGCCATATGCATATGCAATGCAGTAGTAGAGATGCTTTCTGTGCACATTGTTCGGGTAATCACGACTCTCGCGAGTGTCCTTCCGAGGAACGAGAAAAGTCCTGTATTAATTGTAAAAAACATAACAAAGGGGAACTCAACCATTCAGCCTTGAATAGACAGTGTCCAGTACGATGTTACTTTGAAAATATGGCAAGAGAGGCCACCAACTATAATTGTTAAGGTTCAGTATGGGGATGAAAGTAATAAAGCAAACAAGGGGATGGCGAGTTCTTCAGGGGTTTTCACTATGATATATGCCAATCTGAGAAGTATTAGAAATAAAATGCACGAAGTTGAATCAATGCTTGTTATGTACCCAGACGTAGAAGTGTTTGTCTTTTGTGAGTCTTGGCTCCAGTCGAATGAAGTGGATTACTTTGGTCTTAAGGGTTTTAACGCGATTTTTAACTGTAGAAATTCTGACTCAAGAGGTGGAGGTACAATTATTTATATAAAAGAAGGACTTGATTACAAACTATGTTACGAAGCAGAAAACTACAATACAATCGTAGTTGATATAAGGACTTCAGTCGGCTGGAAGAAAATATGTGCATTATATAGGCCACCGAACAGTAGCCATATGATAAATTTTATGGAATATCTTGAAGCACTGCTCTCTAAATACAAAAATATGGTGGTGATTGGTGATATGAATATAGATCTTTTGGAAAGAAATCGCACAGTGAATGATTATAAATTTATAATAGAATCAAATAACTATAATATAATAAATAAACTGGATGATATTAATGCAACAAGAGTAACAGAAGACTCTAAGACAATAATCGACCATGTACTGAATGACAGTAAGAATGTGTTTTCAATAGAATTGCATGATTGGTCCGGACTTGACCACAGATTATTGAAAATACACATAACGGACATAATTAAAGTAAAACAGAAATTACAAAGAACCGAACGAGAAATGATAAATAATGAATTGTATGTGCAACATGTATCTGACAAATTGGGTGAATTACAGGCTGCAGATATAACCTTTGGGAATATCTCTACAATTATTCTGGAATCAAGAAAATTGGCAACGACTATAAAGCGCTGCCGAGTCAGAGGGAACAATGAATGGCTTACTCCGCATATTATGGAAATGATTGGACGCAGAAATAGACTATACGCTTTGCTAAAGCGCAGTGAAACGAATGAAAAATTGAAAAATCTCTATAAGCAATATAAGAACAAGGTGACGAGTGAGATAAAGAAAACGAAACAGAATTATTTAAAGACTAAACTGGAAAATACCAATGGAGATAAAAAAAAGTTTTGGCAGGTAATAAATGAATGCCTTGGTAAAAATACAAACAATAGTAAATGTATTAGAATAAAGGAATTGAATACCCCTGGAGAAACTATATCTGATGGAAGAGAGATTGCCAATGTCATAAACCGGTACTTCTGTACTATTGGAAATAAACTTGCAGAAAAATTGAACAAGTCACATGATCACCATAAGAAAAGAAGCTGTCGACCAATTACCCCAGTCAATAGTATTTTTTTATTACCAACAGACGAAAGTGAGGTAGCAACAATAATTAATAATTTGAAAAATAGCAGATCATGCGGGTGTGACGGGGTGTCTTCAAGGGACCTTAAGATCTTGTGTCATGTTTTGTCAGGGCCTATTGCATCGATTATAAATCGGTATATCGAAATTGGTGAATTCCCCAATTGTCTTAAGGCTGCTAAGATTATTCCTATTTATAAGGGAGGAGATAAGAGAGAACCAGGCAACTATAGACCTATAAGCCTCCTAAGCTCCTTTAGTAAGATATTTGAGAAAGTTTTACATAAGCGATTTATTGGTTTTATTAAAAAGAATGGAGGCTTTGACCCAAAACAATATGGTTTCCAAAGTGGGAGTAATACATCTATAGCTCTAATTGATGTCATGGACTATATAAACAGTGAACTGGATAGGGGCAGATATGTAGTACCAGTTTTTATCGACTTGTCTAAGGCGTTTGACACGGTTAATCATGCCACACTGCTACAATCATTAAATAACTTGGGATTTAGAGGAAATGTGTTAAAACTAATCGAAAGTTACTTGGAAGCTAGAAGATCCTTAGTAAAGAATGATGATTGTTTGAGCGAAGAGTTTCCTGTCAGTATTGGGGTTCCACAAGGCTCAATTCTTGGCCCTCTGCTGTATTTGTTGTACATAGATGATATGCGTTTCTGTGGTGTGAGGGGAAGATACTTCGTTTATGCTGACGATACTGTAATTATTTATAGCGATGGCTCTGATGTCTCACTGCAGAGGATGATCAATGAGGATCTTGATGCTTATATTTCATGGCTATATGATAAGTCACTCACCATCAATGCTGATAAAACAAGGTATATGATAATGAAGCAGAAAAACAAACCTAAAATCACCCTCAAAATAGTTATAAATAGATGTGAAATTGAGCATGCGGACTGCGTCAAATATTTGGGTGTAAAAATGGATGAAAGATTATCATGGTCGGAGCATGTGAATTACATACTGAATAAGCTGGGGCCCCTGATCGGAATATTAAAGAGAATTGATCTATATGATATTGCTACGAAAAAAATGATTTATAACGCATTTATAGTACCCCATATAACCTATGGCTTAGTAGTTTGGTCGCAATGTAGTGCTCAACTAAGTGAAACTATAAAGAGGGCCATGAACAAAGCATTGAAGGCAGTCTATAATCTGAATAAATTTACAAGATCAAATGAACTATATAAAATAACGGAATCCTTGAACTTGGATGAGATGATCAGCATTGAGAAGATAAAGATGCTGCATAGGATGAAGAACGGACAGATTAAGTCGCAAATATGTATGTTGCCTAACAGTAGTGTACATTCCCGCGACACACGACAAAAGAATCATATTAGGACTGAGTACCCCAGGACTAATAGAGTCAGAGATGGGTTCATGTATTCGGCTGCATTGTTATATAATGCATTGCCAAATGAGGTAAAACAAATAGAGTCGATAAAACCATTTGCGAAGGAGATGAAGAGATTAACATTGTGTGAACGCGAGTGAATGAGTTAAAAATATACTGTTTGTGTTTTCTCTTTTGCTGGCATTCCATCCAAACATGGATGATTTATGCCCTCACTTACACAGTTTAGGTATGTATTGACATTCATGTTGAAAAGGATTTTTTTCTTTTTTTTTATTAATTTTAAATATTGACAAAGTTTCTTTGAACAAACTTAATAAGCATTTATTATTTTTCTCCGAATTCAAGTGCAACATATAAAACATATTGATAGGATAGTCTACATTACTGAAATTAAAATAGAGAGGCATCACATCTCATATCGGACAACCCAAAATGTACTATTTACCTATAGTAAGATAATATTTGTGCAATATAACGTATTGTAAATGATATTGTTTTCTTGTGTACTGTGAGGGGCATGTATGTGATAGATTAACTGTTTTTTTTTATTGTTGTTATTTATTATTAGTTGTATATTTTATTTATTTATATTATTTATTTTTTTATCTCTTTTTATTTTTGTAATATCAACTGTATTTATTAGTATAGAATAAATAAGTGTGAATGAAAATTCTATGCACAGCTATCGACCCCCTTATACCAGCGCAACATGCTGTCTGGGGGCATTTTGTTAGATTAAGTGTTCGATTGTGCTTGCTTGTGTTTCTGTTTGTATATTATGTTATGTAACATTATTTTTCTTGAATAAAGATTATTAAACCATGTACGAAAATTAGAAACGAAATGGCTAGGCTGTCAACTTCTTCGAAATAACGAGTTTCAGCAGAAAATTTTATGTCGCAGAAATTTGTGATAAGTAATCAATGGGTGATATCAAATTACACGCAGTTCTCAGCGTGGTAAAGTAAAATTGACTAACTTTTGGGGAAAGAATACCTAATTTATAGGACAATCGAACAATAATGGGTACTGACGCTTTTCTATGTCTGCCGTCCGACAAGTTTTTCTGTTAGTTTTACATTACGTAACTCTCTATTATGCGCTGTATCCTAGATTTCTTCTGTCTGACGCGTTGTTAGAAGGTTGCCTGTACGTTTCAAACAATGGGAGAACACCAAGATAAAACCCCATATTGGATGGGGCGTTGCAATATCTTCCCAATCACCTGCTTATGTATATTTCGGTCATCGCCATTGACGTAATTCATGTCTGTTTATTGAAGGTTTTCGTGTTATCAAATTTACATAGTCGTCGATATTAGCTGTTCGGTCCGCAACCCAGAGAGTGTTCGTTTCATTATCAAGGTAATTCAATATGGACTTACTTACTGGGATTCAGCGATACTTAGGTCGGAAATAAAATACATCCATACATCCCACATTAGATTAAATTATGTGGAAGAGGATAGTAATTATAACATTGAGTAGACACACATATAAAATATTATATTAATACAAACTCATAAAACCCAATAACAGGTGTCTGTCACCTCCCTTATATCATCCCACAAAACTACATACCTGCATCAATATCCCAGAAACACAAAAACAACTTCTTCTTCATGTGCCATGTCAGGTCCCCCCGACGTCCGCTACCATAATTGCTTTATTTCTTTAAATTTCCTTTTATTAAAATGATAAACCAAAATACAATGGACCAAAATATGAAGGGAGGACATATTATTTGGACGGGTGAAAAACTTAAATACAGTGTATTTATTACAAAAAGCGTTCTTGTATACTCGAAACAACCGTCAGTTGACGTTAAAACCAATATGGCGGGTCAAAATCTACAAAGATCAGCTCACAATCAAGCGATATGCGTTAAACTATCTCGATGACAGCTTGGTCGTAATATTTTCTATCGCTGAGCTATTTTTTCCACTGATCGTAGTTTTTAAATAAAGGGTCCAAGTCTCCACAGAGAAAAACACTTTGACCGGGAATCGAACTCAGGACCTCTTCATCTGAACTGCATTACACGCCTAGGCTACCGTGGTGTGTTACATTTATACAGGTAGATGCAATATTCCAAAAATGCTGCACACCCTCAATGTGTTCAAAACAGCCTTTTTAAGTAGCTGTAGTTGATTTTTTTTTTCATTTTTGGCTTATCCTGTAGATAACTTACTCGTAGACTAAAAAGAGCTACTTTACCAACGTTTGTCTCCAGCGTGCAACATACATGAGAAGACCACTCGAAATTGCTCCGGTTGCACAGTTTAAGGAATCAATATATAAATCCGCGGAGATTATCCGCTTCATAGTATTTTTTTGTCTACCTCGTCTTCTTGTCCAATCTGAATTGTAGTAGAGCCGGTTCTACTTAAAAATGGATTGGAGGTTTTTAAAGTAAGTTGGTAATTGAGCATATTGATATTGAGAGATGAGGGCAGGGGGAGACAGGTAGGAGTGGTCAATTGTTGTGGAATTCGTTGTTTTTGATCTGGAATGGATGTGTGGGATGTATGTGATGACGTGTATAGGATAGTGTTTGTGTATATGGGTATGTCCTGATCGTTTTTCCTTTTTTCATTTTCTACTATTTTGTTTGTTCTGTGTTCTGATCGTTTTTGTTTATATTTTTTTGTTTTGTTTTTTCTTGTTGTGTCTTTATGTCTTCCACAGTGCAGTGCCGCAATAAGTACAAATTAGTATCACCTCAACACAGGCTGTCGTCTAGTGAGGTGATAAATTCCAAATATGTTACTACTTATTCTAAAAATAAAAAAAATAATATCGACGAAACGTTTGTGGTTTATCTACTAAGATAATAAAACACGCAGGTTTTCATTTTGAGTGCATAATTAAAAAAGGGTAGAAATTGTTAAATACACTGAAAGCAATTTTTTCTATGTATTTTCTAGTACTTCATGAAAAAAAATATTTTGTTGAACTTTCAATAATATTATATTATCTAAGGAAAGTTCAATCTAAATATTAGTCGTTAAACAAAATTAGTTTACCTCCTGAATAAAATGTTAATTTTTCCTTTATAATAAAAAAAGCATCAAGAATTTTTAAGTATGCATTCACTAAGAAATTTTCAATATTCCCACCCATCTCTTACATCTCAACTCTGTCCTTTTTCTCCTTTTCTTTGCTTTTTTCTTATCTAATCTTCCATTATGAATATTTTACAACATACTTTATAACGCAATTTTCATTATGAAAATCTATGAGAAACCATTCTAGCTTGAAAATTTCAAAACTACCTAATATTGACATACCTATAGTCTTTTAATGAATAATTTTTAATAATCTCGGCAATTTCAGATTACTTTTTAAACTTCTTTTACGCGAGTAGTACTTTAAAGTATGTTTCAAGAAGTACAATATTTTTATATCTTTGTATTTTTTAACCCTGAAGCATGTTATTAAAATATATTTAAAAATACCCTTTTATTTTTAAGGCACAGAATAGCCGAAGCATAAAATTTTTACGGCTATTTCTAAAAGGTTTGCTTTTTTAAAACTTCTAGATCGAGACGCTTTTAGTTAGCTAAATAAATATCTTATGAAATTTAATTACTCTCTTATTTTTTAAGCCAATTTACCTTCCTCCTTCTCCCTGAACTTTGTCTTAGCAAAAAGAAACATAATAAAAAAACAAATTTGAAATTTGGGACCTAAAATAATTTATGAGGTTTCAATTGTGATCATTGTTTACTAACCCAATTTATGAGGTTTCAATTGTGATCATTGTTTACTAACCCAATTTATGAGGTTTCAATTGTGATCATTGTTTACTAACCCAATTTATGAGGTTTCAATTGTGATCATTGTTTACTAACCCAATTTATGAGGTTTCAATTGTGATCATTGTTTACTAACCCAATTTATGAGGTTTCGATTGTGATCATTGTTTACTAACAGTCCTCTGCTGCCGTAAAAACTGTATAGTTTGAGTGAATCGTGCATGATATGAGTATTAATACATATATTGTGATTGACACAAACAAATTGCGACGTTTTCTAACAAAATGAATCACCCGTTCATATCATAAATCATGATTTTGTATTCTCAAGCAGGTAAAAAAAAACTGTATTTTGCACTAGATAATAATAGAAGTTCAAGTGAGTATTGTGACTTATTACTTAGTAGTTTGATTCAAAACATCCTCGTACATATTTGATTCAGAACTTCCGAAGAAAACTTCTGCATTATCTCTGATGGATTGATTCGCCTACGGTGTTTTCTACCTCTATTGTTCTGAATCGAACGTTACAAGTTTTATTATACATACGAGTTTGCTCAAATATAATTAAATCTTCCATTCTTTGGATTTGTTTCGAACTACTCTACTTACTTTTTTTCTGTTTAAGGGATCTTTAGACATGTTTATTGCAGGAACACTGACAAAATCTTCACGTCCTATATAAATACCTAGCTTCAATCTAAAACGTTCCGCAACGATGATTCCTGCTTTATACCAAACCTTTGAAGTCCCTGCCGTTCTATTTTGATTACCGGCAGGGTCTTTTTTGAACTGAACATACTTTTTGCTACGAAATAAGGTCAAACGAAACTTGATTGTTGAGAAAAGTTATCTATCTGATCCTATAGGTACTATTTAGAACTTAATGATTGGCATAATATGCTAATTGGTTGGAGTGGCCTTTCCTGTCACCGAACCTTTCCAATTTCACACGGGCTCACGACCCTTGGAAATATTTCAAGTGTATCTTACACACAAAAATCTTGAGCTTGACATGTGCGCCCGCAGATAATATTCCAAAGTTTAAAAAAATATTTCTTGCCTCAGACATAGTTTGCCTTAATTTAACTATGAATGATTTTAAAAATGATATTAAGTCAAATTGAGAAAAAAATAATTGTTCGATTTGATCCTAGATTACCAAGAATACTTTGATAGCATTGATAAACATTTTTGTTCAAAAGAATATTTCATGATTAAATAAATTAAAAAAAATGGAGAAAAAGAACAATTTATTTTGGATACTTGATATCTTATTATAATTATTTTCTTTTTATTTGTTTTTTTAAGAAACGACTTGAATACAAAAGAGAATGAAATAAAAATAAAATACTGCGTTCTATTTTTATAAAGTCAATTATTTTTATGATTGTTTTAAAGAAAAATATAAAGGAAATGCTGTTTTTGTTTTGGACATAACGAGGACAAACTGCGAACGAACGGACATTTTCAAAAGACTTGTAGCGGTAGCTGCTCATTCATTATTACGTCAGCACTCGCGTTGACTCGAAGAAATTAAGTGGCACTTCACGTTCACTTGAATTGTGGACAAAAATTCATTCATACCTATTACATAATTAAAATAATCGTAAGCATTCAGTTCCCCTCGTAAACTGTGGATCAAATAAGAAAACAAAAGCTTATAAATGTTGTTTTTTTTTTTTTTTTTTAATTTTTCCTTTGCTAAAAGAAAAATATATAATTGTATTAATAGCGCGAGATGTTTACCATTCAATGGCCGCTCATTAACTGACACATAATTTTATACACACAAATATTAAGCAAGATATCGGTTGATTTGTTGAGTGGATGGAACATATTATATAAGAATCAACAGTCTGATCTCGCGCATTTGGAAATGGATGAAAAAAAATGGAGTAGGATTTTGTTATTTTTCTCCGCATTCACCTTGTGAAGCCTCCTAGGTACCTAGGTACTTTACTTTTTTCCTAGGTACTTTTTTTCTTACCTCCTAGGTACTTTCAGTCGAATTAATATTATTAATTATCCTCAGTGAACACTTTCAAAGTAAATACTCATTTTTTTACCCAGCACGCCATCTCACTTAAGGGGCAAGCGGACAGAACGAACCTCCACTCTTTTCTATCCAATACCGACATATGTAATTACCATTTCTCATTCAATCTCTCCTACTCTTCTTACTTCTGAACTAGCCTTTCTTGAGGACGGAATCGATGAGTTTGATCCACGTAATTCTGAGTCGGCCACGCCTTCTCACGCCTTCTCACACCTTCTCACACCTTATCTTTCATGTTTATGAATAATTATCTGTTTGCATCCATTCTTTCCACTTGCCCAAACTACCATAACTTATTGACTTTCATCTTTGTCACAACGCTAACTTCCATACCACATTCCTTCCTAATATTCTCATTCCTTTCCATATCCCACAGAGTCTTACCACATATTCTACTCAGAGGTTTCATCTCTACTGCATTAATAGTTACTGCATTCTTCTTTTTTCGTGCATGCCAACGTTTTACACACATATATCATTGTATGGTAACAAGATTGCGTTATGCACTTCTTTATTAGCTTGTGGTGAGACGTTGTTTCTCATAATGGGTAAAAGTGCACCACCATGGCACCACCCCTTTTCCTACATACGTTCGATTTCTTCATCACATTTTTTCATTCATAAACTTCACTACACATACCACACATAAACATGTTTTCGACTGACAAGAATTGATTTTTCATAAGGCAAACTAAGAAAAGTTGGTTAAATCAAAAATATTTAACGATAAATAAAAGAATAGAGTACACGACTGCACGCCTCGACTTGCCAATGCCGATTGATGGAATATTATTGAATGTTGGTTAAAAATCTTATCTTATATATATGAAAATGGAGAGCTATTTCCCGATGTCATCGCATCACGCCTCAACGGCTGGACCGATTTCGCTAATTCTTTTTTTGTCGTGTAGGCTTTTATCAAGAGGATGTCCTTTTAGAAGAAAAAAAATAAGAAAATTGCATGGAAAATTTGAAAATTACAGAAAACTCTACGTAGACAACCTTATTAGTACTAAATCTTCAAATTTGTTATCGTGAGTAACGTTGTAGAACATTTTAAAATAATTTTAAAAAAGAAAAACTTATTAGTACTTTTTATCTTATAATATTTATTCCAATTTTGTAATTTTGACAGAAATTGTCAATTGGTGCGATTGACAGAATGCGGATAGAATATACATGGTTTAAAACAGACGCATCGTTTGGAATCACATTGGTCAAATAATGATAATTAATTCATCACCATACAAATTCGAATTCAATATTCTTATTTAGGAACACAGGACAACGTCTGTCGGGAAAGGTAGTATTAAAATAAAGTATTATGTAGGTACGAATACAGTAATTTTCTATGTTTTATTCATCGTACCCACTCTCTTTACTGGAGTGCATACACGAATAACTCGTTAGATGATCCAAAGTTTTTGTCATTCCACAAGTGCATGCTGGTAGATACATCTATTTCCATTTTTATTCGCTCTTAGCAAAACAGTCTACAATAGTCTACATAATAGGTATATAAGCTTTTGTGGTGCCTCTCAATGTTTCAAAGCGGAGCTCTTTAAAGGGAGTTGTAAAATCTAGGTGTTTTAATTGTAATCAAAACTTTTACCTTGTAAAAAAAATCACAAAACAAATATTTTTTTATGTTCGTGAACATTACTTAGCGTACGTACGTATTTGGAAAAAAATATCGAAAACAATTTGAAATAATGAAGTATCCGATATATCGGGTCGAGAGGGATGGATACCAATTTTTTTCAAGAGGATTTCTAATTAAAATCTCCCGAGGTTCATGAATGTACCTTCCCTTATACCTATTGATATTGTTGTCGATTTAGTGGAGGAAGAAGCCCTTTTTATATATTTCAAAACCACCGGTGAATAAAAGGGTATGAAATTTTAAACCAATGAACTTTACGAGGAGTAAGGTATCTGGTATATGTTTCACACACGTCTATAATTGGTTGCTTCTATTTTTTATTTTTATTTTTTTTACCAAGGTTCCGTGATGTGGCGGGAGTGGTGGACACCTCTTATTGGAACACTGGTGAACTTGTAAGTATCAAGTTTATTTCAGTGATCTGTTGGTGTTTCCAAAGTTTCCAAAATAGAGGCCAGCTGCTGAACTATTACTTTAAACTTCAGAACTGTAATTTATGCGTAAAAATTTTTAGCCTTTCATTTTTTTGATTTATTTAGGTTATAAACGTTAATTTAAATATAAAAAAAAATATTTACATTAAATTAGAGAATAAATAAGTAAGATAATTTTAATATAAAAGAAGTGAAATTTATTTAAAACAAAATTGAAAACATTATTAAAATATAATAAAAGTCAAAAGCATAAAATCATAAAATAATAAAATCGCAAATAATAAAAAAGAAAACATAGGAACTTAAACATAGGTATAAAACAAATTGCGTCAAAATTATCCAAACAATTGTTCGATTGTTTCTTTCTTAAACATATAAATGTTGTAAGAAAGAAAGACACTATGATATGACAGTTTTTTTTTCAGTAAAAAAATAATTTGGATCATCAAAATGACAACAATTTCAGAGCACTGAATGATTGAATGACTGACTGATCGACTAACGGTGCCTTTCCGAATCGAGCGATACCCGCGGGTTACTTATATACATCAATATAGTAGTGCGTGCGTTCTGTTGTTTGAAAACTCTCACTCATACGTAACCATTTGTTGCTGGCCACCACCCTGACAACGAGAGGATTATAACAACACAATACAATACAATACAATTCTCCCTTTTACACCCCACTCAGGGGCATAGGGAGGCAACAAGAGGTCTCCACTGCGCTCGATCTTGCGCAACGTTTATGACCTCCTCCCACACCATGTCCATGTCCCTCAGCTCTGCTTCGAAGGAGCGGAATACAGTGTTATAACAACAACAGCAAAAATATTTTAAACTAACGATATGGTGACGGGTCATTCCTTGCTGCTTTATATTTGATATTTATGGATGATGATTTAGGTATTACCTAAAATCATACCAACTAGATAACAAAATATGATATACCTAATGTGTTCTGATTCCCGACAACATAAATGGTAAAACATTGGCGGGCTTTTTGCTTATGTAATCAAGATAGGCGATGATCTCATAACCACTCCAAACAAGTGGTTTTTTTTCATTGGTTTTCATGCTTTTAATGGCGTCTATCCAACCGCACTTTTCATAATATTTACAGCAATAACAAAAATTAATCACAGTTAATGTACGTAATCCTGTTGCCAAACAAAACCGGATTGACTTGGCTTATTGTTAATCCAATCAGTAAACCAAAGGTATTTAGGTTTTGTAGTGGGCAGCCAACTCGGATTTCACAACCCGAGTTGAGTACAAAATAAATTAAATCGGAAAAATGAGTTCTACAGGGTATTCTGACACATTTGTTATAACTAGTGGTCGGCCAGTGCTCAAAATTCGACCATTACTAATTTAGATTATAAGTTTGAACCAAAGACCGAGCAAGCGCTATTTTACTATTTTCTTTCAAAAATAATTACGTGGATACGTCAAATTTGAAATGTTAATATGTTCAAAGTTTTTTCTATGGTTATTTTTTAATACAAAAAATATTAATCTATTCTCAATTTTACCACTGATAAAAAAAAGATCTGTGTCAAATAATGTCAAATACATCGAAGCGTGTGTGAGTATGAAATACATAACATTACAGTGGTGTGCGTTGTGTTTTTTTTTATTGATTTTATCTATTTTTATGCATAATTATTTAAAAAATATATTAGCGTTCGCCACACCATCTTTACATATTATATAAACTAGAAGTGTGCGAAATTTCATACTCCTTCGTCCGCGCAATTCGTCAAAATAGTCACAAAGTTCTGAATATTCTCACATATTACTGTCGGTAATATTACAGCATGATTATATTATCATATATTTTAAAAAATAATGTATGTTTTTCATTTTGAGGGTATTTTTTTAAGATACATGAAAAAATGTATAAAAATACATATTATTAACATAGCAAAAGTTCTCGTATAAATCAAATATTGCCAAATATTTGTTGGTATTATTACCTTCTTTTTAATTTGCAAAAATCTTGTAATATTTTTAGAAAAAATTGACATATTTTTATACCTTAGTGAACGCCGTATAACCCGATCCGGATTCAATGTGCAAAAAAAAAATAACCTATTCCAGGGATTACAGTATGCGGTTCGCGAAACTTTACAAAGCTACACTGTATGTGGTCCAACGCAAAAACAGGATGACATTGATCTAAGTGTTTTACTCTTTCTAGTTGGAGACGTTTTTTATACAATTTATTACGGACTGTTATGTTGCAGAAGTGATACAAAATATCAATTTAAAAAAAATGTATACAATGTACTCGTCTTTGTGTTTTAAACTTGAAATATCGATTTTTTTTTCTGACATACATTATATACATGCGCGTTGATTCATTTTCATACATTCTATTTTTAGCTATGAATCCAAGTGGCTCACCATACAACAATGATCTCTTGTTTATAGAACGCAGTTTCGACAAATATTGTGTTGTGTGTCTATATTTAGATACAACGCCGCAAAAATGTTGTAGATGAATCATCATACTTGATGAATTTCATGAAAATCATCATGACCAACTTTCACTATGTAAATACAAAAACCGTACAATTAAATACATAAATTTGTTTTGAGGAAAGACATTGTTTGTTTGAAAGAACTTGTTTGTTTTGAGAAAAGACCTATACAGATAATATAATCGACATCCAGCTAAGAACATTTCGGCGCTACCTCACGCTGACTCAAACACTTGGAACTTCCCGCTACACGTCAAAATCACACCCCCAAGATACATATTATGGTTTGCGAAGTTTTAAGAATTTCAATATTCGAATTTGACTGTCAATAAGCATTGTATATTTATTTAAGTTATTCTTTATTTGTTCATTCATTGTATATTTATTTAAGTTATTCTTTATTTGTTCATTCAATGTATATTTATTTAAGTTATTCATTATATCCGGCGATTTTGAAAAAAAAAAGTCGAAAATCTTTAGTCTTTTTGTATTTTAAGTGTCTTGTTTGTGTTTGTTTCTAGCCATTTTTATATTATCCTTTGTACACTTTAACACTTGGGTTTGTAAAAACATTAATTAGTTGCGTGGATAACAAATAAAATAAAAAAAATAATAACGTAAAATAATATGATAAATGTCAATTATTTGAAAAAACATTTTCTAGCGCTAAATTAGTAGATACCAACCCAGTGTGTAAATTTTCATTGATTAGTCGACGTCCAAAGAACTTTGATGATTTTTTCAGTTAATTTAAAAAACGATATTATTAAAAGCCATATTTATTAGTGTCGTGGGTAGCCCTACGTGTAAAAGGTATTACGCATGTTTCGATAATACGAATTGTTGAACACAAAATGCCTCCCTGACTATCGATATGTTGTAATCACTAGAACAACGTAATATTTATTTTAATACACGAACATACATATGACATAATGTTACAATCTTTATGTACTCGTATATACGATATTTTACTAGAATCACAACCCACAGGCATGTGTCTAATATGATTTACGTTGGTCATACACATATTTTTGCCGTTGGTTTGCCGGCTAAGAATAGCACCTCTGCTCTTTTTGCTGGTTTTTCGAGTATCCTGTAGCAGGATGCTCGGCAGGAAATCGAAAAAAATCTGATTGAGAGCGTGAGGCAATTTGTATTGACCAACTTACTTCCTTTAACCTCCACAGGCTAGAAAAGGCACAAGGAATAACCCCTGGGGCGAGGAGGTGTAATGTCGCAAGATCAAGTGCAATGGAGAGCTCTTGTGGCCTCCCTATGCCCCTTAATGGAGTTTGAAAGGAGAATGTATGCATGTATACATACACACGATCGAGTCTTTCGTCAGTATTACGGCGGAAAATGTGGTAATCTCTAAAATGATAATGAAGTATATCTTATTTACGCACAATAAATGACTTGTTGTATCTGGAACTAACGGATACGTGAAATTCTTTACCGATTAGTGATTAATAATTGTTTTAAGCATTGAGAAATTCCTCGAAGTGTGAAAAATACTTAAAATAGCTCATACGTAATGCGTGAAGAACGTTAAATAGCACAAAAAGAATTAGAAATGTATTTTCTTGATTATTAACAAAACTCGGTTCCTCTCCGAGAATTAATTCGTGTTTACACTGGGTCGTGTAGCGATAGTAGCTAAAGAACTCGTTACTCGATCAAAAAGCAAAACAATCTTATTGTATGTAAGGGCTTGTTAGAAGAAATCGCTGTCTATCGATAAACTCACTCACTAAATTAATATTTTATAGTTTATTTTATGTACCTAGGACTCTTGAAATGATTGTTTTTTTTTTAAGTAATGAACATGACAGAAACTGTAGGTTCACACATGTTGAAGAAGTGAGCCATTGGTTAATGTCGCGTGGCCGGGGTTCTACTCGCCCAAAAAATAGTACAAAATTGGATTGACTCAACTAAACTGCTGGCCAATCTTTTCGAATAAATTTTAGCTGTTCAGTCACAATTACTCGCAACTCGCCTATAAATAGTCGACTTGTATAAACTAGACTTTAGAATGACTAACTAAGTTGTTGATTGCATTTTTAACCAGCAAACATGACTTTAAAATCGTTTTCTGAAATTTATTTTCATAATATGTGATATGCTCAACGTTGATGTTATAAAGTGTTACGTTATATACATATTTCGTTAGGTTCAATATCGCGCAACAGGTATTACGTCGCTTTTAGTAATAACATTATTTTACGGGAAATCGTAGAACGTATTGCCACATAATTTTATAATATTTACGATTTTTACTATCGCAGGGAAGGGAAAAAGTTTAATATTATTCGAGTGACGTTAAAATAATGCATACAAAATGTTTCATACTTCATAAAATTCGAATATCAGTGAAAGCTAAAGAAATAACGAATCAGTTTTATAAACAGTTTTTCAGTTGCATATTATTTATCGTAACTAGATTTTCAAAATGTTGAAATTCAAAATTAAACGTGATCTTTTTTTACACCTCAAACAAAAAGTTGATGAGAATAACTTTCTCCCTTTTAAACTCCAGTTATACAATATTGAAATCGAAATTCATAATCTAGACTCCCTCACATTGCATTGTACGGCCAACCCCATGGAAGGCGACTCCCAGGCAGACCACCAAAGAGGTGGATAGACAGCTGGGAGTCGACCTCGCAAGAGACAGACCCCACCTCTTAATAACAGGTCTTCAGGCCTAGAAAAAGAAGAAGAAATTCATCAAAACCTGACCTTTTTGTATTGGTGTACGGATGAAGCATTTCATTAAACACCTTATCCAGTCATTAGTATTTTTGTAAAAAATATTTTGTAATACCAATCCAACTCAATATTGGATGTGGTTGGTAGTACAGCGGTACCACTGCCGACTTGTGTAATGATTCGTACTGGAGATCGTGGGTTCGATCTCAGGCGCCGACCATCTTCCTGCTTCACAAAACAAGCTTTAAGTAGCTTATTGTGAAAGAATGTATTTTAGTGATCACTTAAAAAACGAAATGTAGGTACTACTAAAAAGTAATATTTTATACGGTGCTTTTATTATGTACATATAATGTGTACCTACGAGTCTTTTCAGGATAAAACGTATCTATATAGAAAAATACAAAAACCGTTTTATTCAAATATGCTGGGCCATAATCTATGTTTTTATCGACTCCATTTTTCGTTCTTTTTTATTTTTAAATCATTGTTTTAATTATCTTTTGGTTCTCTTTTTTTTGAGAATATACATGTTTAGGTATGCACATATATTTCCCTTCTTTAATTATTTTAATGCAATGACTACGCAGTGAAAGGTTTTTTTGAGTTTTATTTAAATGTTCAGACGTTGATTGTTCCCACCTAACTATGTACCTACAATAGCTATGCGGGAGATACCTGTTATTGGAGCGCTGGATATTCAATGTGTTTTGTTCATGTTTTTATTTTGTTTGTGTTGTTCAGTGTTCTGTCGGTGTCTCTGTGAAATAAATAAAATAAAACTTCATGAGCAATGCAAAATGTTGCGAGAAATTGTTGTGAAGAAATAGAACTATGTAGGGTGAACATAAAGTTTATTGATGAAACTGTCTGAATTGTTTCATAGTAAAAAATAAAGTGTCACTGTAGTGATAATTTGTGTAAAGAAGAGGTTATTGTACATGAATGCAGTTTTAAACAATATTCACCTTGGATGTCCTTGCATTCCACTGGTGATCTTTGGCTTGACAGAAAATCGTCATTCGAGTGGAATAAAAATAATTTATACAACGGTAGAATAACGATTGGTAGATCAGCTTATATCAAGCGACATCTGTTGTATTTCTAGGCCTTTAAGCGTTTTTAAACTGCAACCAATTGATAAACTACAGTTGACAAAAACCTTAAAGTTTAGTGTTAAAAGATTACATGCTGAAACCTTAAAAATGATCACAGGGAATAATATAGGATATTTTGTTGAAGGTAACTAAAAATTGGTTTAACGTTTTCTTTCAACCATTTAACGGGGTTTGCCTATGTCGACAATTTCGCTAAGGCAGTTGTTGTAGATCTTTTGAAGTTGGTTAAAATTTAAATTTTTGGTGACTTAAATGTGTTTAAGGACCTAGAAACATTCCTTGTTTTTTAATAATATTCTTAAGCTTTCGAATAGCTAAATGAATTGAAAAGTGCTCAAAATTCATAGGTCGTGTCAAAAAGAGGTAAATATAGATAAGTTACTAGGTAGTATTTAGGTGACTTTTCACTTACTGAACTAAAACCAAATTACTCTGAATGAAGTGTCCACATATTAACATTGTTTCCTTTTTGTATCTGCTATTTAAAGCACAAGGAATTTTACGAGTATAATTAAGTTCAAAATAAAATATTATTTCATGTGCTATTTTTATTTCTGGTATTTACTAGAATTTTTCGAATAAAATAATCCAACATCTCTTTTTCATTGGAGGATCGTAAAATGATAATATTTTTTTTATGAATCAGATAAAAGTATCACGTAAATTAAATTTTTCTCTTATCCGAGAAGTCTCAAAGGTGTGAAAGATAGTTTTTCCTTCTATCTTATTTCTCTCAGGGTGATAAATGTGGACAATAAAAATGATAAGAATACAGAACCTGTAATGTGCGTATCCGCAAAGTGTGGTTTTTATTTCACACAAATGCTAGTAGGCGGTGGAAGTCTGTCAAATGATAAAATGAACGATGTTTGCCAGACGACCCTCTGGGGTCGAATTATTTTATCAGCACTTGACTAAAAAACAATAATGTACGAGGACGTTGTTGGAGTGGGAAGAATGATTTTTATATGGCAATAGGTTAGTTCCCAGAGACTCGTTCGTGTTATCGATATAGAGACAGCATTTTTGTCTACCTACTAGATTTTTTTATATATACTGTTATTGAAAACTAGCTGCTCCGTCGAATTTCGTCCCGTTTTTTGTTCTTTAACATACATACATACTCCTTTTATGGCCCCCCGCACAACGAAAGCCAGCCCGGAGGAGACCAATCCGCAGAAAACCCGACCCGCATGAAACCGACCTCCTAGCTCGATCGAAGAAATCAAACCGAAAAGCCGGCCCCACACAAATCAAGCCCAAAGCGGATCCCCTCCAAACCAACAATCATAGGGAGGCATCAAGAGCTCTCCATTGCGCTTAAAGGAGTTCGAGGCTCATTGTGCCTTTTCTGACCGGTGAAGTTTAAGAACGTGAGGTGGTCAACCTCACGGTCCCGATCTGATTTTTCGATTTCCTGCCTCCTACAGGATGCTCGAAAAACCAGCAAAAAGAGCAGAGGTGCTATTATTCTTAGCCGGCAACCCCGCTAATATATCGATATATTTTATCGGCAAATATATCGATATATTTTAAGGGACTTGCCGTGAAACCTTAAAATATACCTACAAGGATTACATGTCGAAACCTTAACTTATCACAGCGAATTTTGTTGTAGGTAACAACAAATTGGTTTAAGGTTTAATTTCAAGCATTTAACGGATTTTGCCTATGACGACAATAATTTAGCTATGGCAGTTGTTGTAGATCTTTTGAAGTTGCTTAAATTTCAAATTTTTAGTGACTTAAAAGGACCAAGAATAATACTTGTTTTTTCAATATAATTGGAACACCGGAGATTCTATGCCTTTGTTTCCTGATTTTATTTTGTTTGTGTTGTTCAGTGTTCTGTTGGTGTCTCTGTTATATAAATAAATAAATATTCGAAAAGCTGATTGAATTTTCAAGAGCTCAAAATTTATAATAATAATTAATCATGCAAGCCATTGTTCACAGCTATCTTTGAGATTTTTGACCATATTTCAATTAATTTACAAGCATTTTTTGAAATATTTGAATAATGTCCCTGCTATATTTATGTTCTAATATGATAATTCTTATAGAGAGAGTAAAAAATCTTAAAAAGTTACAATTAATAGTTCTTGGCAACGAGCTCCATTCGTTGTTCATTGGCAACGGCTAAAGGTTTAATTATAAGGAACTAGATTGTAACAGTTACAACCATAATTTCTGGAAAAACAACCAGGATTTAATAAGTAGCATCCCAATTTTTTCTAAATAAATCTGGCATTTCGCCCGTTTGTCTACTGATTGTACTTAATTCTCTCTATAAAATAACGCAGAAAAAATATGCGTTAGAATAACAAATCAAACGATACCGAAATGCTATTTTTATTTATTTATCGAAATAACTAATGAGTTCTTAACGTGAAAACATGGTGAGTTTTTACAGAAGAAGTAATTTTGCCAGATGTTCAAAATATTTATAGAATCAAATGCTTTTCAAATAAACAAAAGAAATCGGTAAAACGTAAAATAAAAAAAGAGTGAATTTAAATGCAATAAAACAACTATATCGCTTGGGTTAATTGAAATAATGAGTTCTTTCTCAGATAATCTAAGAATTTGGGTAAAATATAAAAAAATATTAAGATAATAATATATGAATGTGAAAGAAAATAATATGAGTTAGATACCTATGTGCAAATGAAACCAGTGCGAAAAATAATTTAGCATGTTGACCTGGTCCTCCTTGGGGACGGAATCGATGTGTTTGATTCTTGTCATTCTCGGCCGACCACGCCTTCAGCCATTTACTTTCAGCCTTTATATATTATCTTTGTCATTTTGTTTATATCCATTCTTTCTTCACGTCCAAACCATAATTTGTAATAACGATTTTTTTTTAAGGAAGCCTCAAGGCATAAGGTTAAAAAAAATCAATAGATACCTCACAAAACCTTTGTTGCCTTTCTATGCTTTCACTTAATAATTTTCGATTCTTAGTCAATAATCGTTGGTGACACGATGTACGGTTTAATGAATACTGTATGATATACTATTTGGGCAGCAGTTAAATTTGTTATCCATTATCATTGTATTATTATGTTTGAATAAATAAATAAATAAATAAATAAATAAATAAATAAATAAATAAATAAATACTAGCTTTCCCGACAGACGTTGTCCTGTGATCTTACTGTGAATATACATAGAATTGGAATTAAAAAAAATGATAAAAATTACTTTTAACCAATGTCGTTCCGACCGATGCATCTGATTTAAACCACATATTTTCCATCCGAATCCTGTCAATGAAACAGTTGACATTTTGTGTCAAACCACAATTTGATTTCAAAATTAGATTTGTGCACTTATCACGTTTAAATTTATAAAAATGTGCTTTAACAAACAAAAGAAAAGATTGAAAAAAATTCCATCATAAAACTGCGTAGGTACCTACTTACCAATATTTTTTATGTCAATGGTTTTTTTTATTTTTCTATCTCTGCACTCATTTTCGAGTGATTCGGTTGTCAGGCAAATAAAAATTGTTTTTCTTTAGAATATTTCATAGATGGCGTTGTTGTATCGAAATTCGTTTCATGCCAACTTTTATGTAATATACGAAAACATGTTTATGGTAATAAAATAATTCGTAGTAGCTCAAAGTGAAGACTGGTTATTTATTTTTACATTAGTGATAATGAACTACTACCAAGCACCCTCGGCCGAAACTATCAAGTATCAGTCTAACTTTTATATTATATTTCATATTATTTCCTATCCATTTTTCTTTTTTTTAATAGTTATTCTGTTGTCCGGAGCGGAGAAGAATCCAATAAATCAAACATCGGATGAATCTGTTCAGCCGATCTCGAGTACTAACCCGACTTTCTTTTATATTATAGGGATGTAACGTAAACGGCAACCAATAAAACTTTATAAGCAAACCGGAAGATAAGTTATCCGTTGAAAAACAAGCACTAATAATGTGTGATAATCCTTTATTAATTTATAAACAAGTTGAGAGACGCATACAAAAAAAACTATTCGAGCGATTTATAAAAAAAACATCTGATAAAAACTGTTTGAAAATATTTACTCACTGCAATGATTCAAAATAACAACATGTTTATTTATGTATATACCATCTTATTACTGTTGGATTAAAAATAATTATTATTGTTTTAACGATTTTATATTAGTGAAAACACGAGAGTATTCTTGCAAAGTTGTAAATCTTCCACAATTTATTGCAAGTGAATTATGTTCTTATTTCAAACGGATGAATTACCTACTTGTTTAATATTGATTAAGTGTAAATTATTACAAGTGTTGTAGACAGCAGTAAATATTGATAGTTATATGACTAACGTATCAATATTTGATTCCAAAACATTTGTAAAGAAAAACCAATTTTATTTTTGGTTAAAATACCGTTCATATTAAGCTAGAGATTTTTAACTAAAAACTGGTCATTTTTCAATCAAAATGGACTTTAAACTAATCAAATAGAATGTTTTCTATGTCCCTTTTGAATTCTATTTGATTAGTTTAAAGTCCGTTTTGATTGGAAAAAGGGCCAATTTGAAGATAAACCTCTACAAATGTTAAAAAAAAACTTGATTTTTTTTTCATTTGAACTTTCACCCTCCGTGAGAGTTTGTGACATGATATTTAAGTGATTTTAATACCATTACATTACCTCCAAGTACGTATTTACGAAGGCTTAGAAAATATGAAAGTAACTTTAGACATTAACGTAGAGGCCTTGAATTTCTTCTCTGCGGGAGCGCTCTTCGTAATTCCTATTGCTGTTATGATTCTGTAGGCCTTGAGTTATAACAAAACGAAGTACCTACAAACTCATTCATTCGGAAATGTTATACAAAATACTACATTTTGAGTATTTATCACACGCTGAAGTGGGTAATACATTGCTGTTTACTCGTATAAAATGAGATATTTTTTGAAGATGGTTGAATTCAAAACACGGACGAATATTTTTTTTTATGTTGGTAAACGCGTCAAAGAATATGGACGGAAAAGGGTATTTTCAGTAAATATTTAGAGATACTGAAAAAAGTTTACAACGCCAGCTTATCACATATAGGTGATGGTGTAAGCAGTGATGATCAAAAGATTTCGTAAAGTAAGGGGTAGAGGCCGAGTATGGGTTAGTTAGAATCTATGTAAATGTCATGCCCAACATATAAGAGACTCAGCATTTCAACTCTACTCTCACCTGCTCCCGAGGGACTCTGTTACACTGGCACAGGCTGAAACAGCGGTAGGTACCTACATACAGACGACCCAGTGGCAGGCTCAAGTAATGCTAAAGTTTAATGCACTTTTCCACTATTTTCAAAATTGTTGTTTCTCTTATCATCGTCGTCTATTGAGTTTTTCCCTCGACCATCCTCTCAATAGTGGTTGCATTCATTATACATAGTCATCACAATTCTAATTTATTTTATAAATTCACAACTTAATTTTTTAATTCTTCAGCATGAAACTGTATATTATCTTTTGCGCTGATAATTTTAATTCTTTTATAAATATGCTATCATAATATCTATATATGATTAACAAACATAAATTAAAATAAACAAAAACTTTGTCAGTTCTACTCGAGTGTGTATATTTGGTTAAAACGTTTTCGGACAACAACTGTTAAGGTTACTGAAGATGGGGACGGTTGTCCGAAAACGTTTTAACCAAATATTATACATACTCGAGTAGAACTGACAGAGTTTTTGTTTATTTTAATAATTTATCTTTGTTTATTAAAATGTTCTAAAAAGTTACTCACGACAAAAAAAAATTAAGATTTATCTATGATTGTTTTTCAGTTACCTCGGGACTTTTTGTTGCTCTGGCCAGAGTTTCTTCATTATCTGATGGTGAGTGTTAAAACTATATGTATTTTATTCATTCTTTTCTTTTTCTATGTCATTCGATATGGTCTGCTTTTTTACTTAGTTTATCTTTATTTATACAATCGACTCCATATTGGATTTTGCAAATCTTACCCTGTTGTTGATTTCTTCATTAAAATTGTATTAGGTATATAATAATTATAGTTATAATATAAGTATAAACGTGCGTGTTGCAATGTCTTGCAAATCAGAATACAGAATTGGTTATTAATACAATATTAAAATTTTATACACACTTTTGGCAAGTTTCAACCATTCCTTTATCAATCCAACTATGTCATTGTAATTCATAGAATATGGGGCGAATTATTGATACCTACATATTACGGATAGTTTATTTTAATACAAATGCATACGGGGTAAGATGGGTTTCTTGTCTACACGTGCCGATTTATTTACCGCTATGTGGTTGAGTTTGGTGAAAATGTACTATGACATTGAAAATGATACGAAATGTCAGAGAGATACGACAGCTGTTCAGACGAGTTTTCTTATAACACATCGAATATTGAATTATTCAACACTTCGACACACCACACGTCCTTTGATTATTGTCATGTTTGTACTTTTTGTACTCTATTAAGTATGTTCATCATTATCTCCATAATAATTTCGGAATTATCCAACATTTTCTCAAAATCTATAATATAAAAATGGAGACCGATTTTGCGTGGTCATCGCACTACGCCTAAGCGCCTGAACCGATTTCGCTGATTCTTTTTCTGTCGTGTTTTTTTTTTGCCAGGAGAAGGTTCTTATGAAAGAAAAAATTAAGAAATTAGCGCCGATTATGCCCCTAAGTGGGGTCTTAAGGGAGTTCGGATAGGATTTGGATAGCGCCGATTATTAGGAAATTCAAAGTATAGGTAACCTTGTTGGTGCTTTTAACATTATATTTTATCCTTTTGAAATTAAATTGGCGTTTGACGGAAACTGTCAGATTGATAAATAGATGTCGTGGTTATTTTTTAATCTATCACTAAGCTTATTCGAATTCAATATTCATAGTAAGAACCACAGGACAACGTCTGTTCGGAAAGCTAGTAGTACCTACATATTATGCGTAGGTATGGTATTGGCGCAAATTAAATTCTAATAAAATAAAAACTATTTACAATGGTGGATTATAAATAATAATAATAATTATAATTAAGTAGTATATAAAATAGCTTAACATAATTCATATTATGTGACTTTTTCTACTACACCGCCATCTCTTTTTTTTTTTTAAATTGTACAATTGCAGCTAGCCCGTTGAACTTGGTCCTGCTTTAGACAGACAAATAAGGTTTAGTTATCTTCTTCGAACGGACACACATCCTTGGTATATTAAAAAGCACGTTTCGGGCTAATGTCTTATGTACGTATTTTTATCATAATTAAAAAGTAGGTACCTACAAAGTGTAAATGCAGTAGAGATGAGAGATGTACGAAAAATTTGTGGACATTGAAATTCTGTGGGACATTGAAAAGATTGAGAATATTATAAGGAATGTGGTATGCTATAAGCCGAAAGTAAATAAATTGAGATGGTTAGGGCTTGTAAGAATGCGTGGTCGACCGAAAGACGTAGACTGAAGACACAGAAGCTAAAGGAAAGGAACAATATTTAACAGAAGCGTTATGTCGGTGAAAGATGCGAAAGAAATGCGTTTGGATAAAACAAGACGGCAAAAAAATAATAATGTTTTTTTTTTAATGAATCTGTGATCACTCAAAGTGAACACAAATACACTCCTTGACTCTTTCACAGTAAGCTACTTAAAGCTTGTGTCGTGAAAGAGGAAGATGGTCGGCACCTGGGATACTATGACTTAAAATTAAGAAGGTACAAATAATTTTACGAGCCGAAAGTGATTAGAATATAGCACATTAACCAAATGTTTCCATTGAAAGTTCCTCGTAGTAAGCCAAACTCGAAAAGCTGGCGTCAAAAAATATGACAGTAAACGCGGCTCACTTCACCGTTTTTCCTTCTTAACAAACTGAAAACTTTTTAAGACGTTCGAATACACCGAGGTTCGGTTAGCATCAAACTAAAGTTCCTAAAAACACTAATTATAAATTAATAAAGTTACCTAAATTAATTATTGATTTTCAGTCAGATGTTTGACACATTGATAAATTTAATTTGGCAATGGACCAAAATTTGGTGGAAATCTGTTTAAAACTTGAAATAGTTTTTTACTCTTCCAAAGATTACACTTATTATAATTATTTTTTCATCATAATAATTTGATTACTTTAGCAGGTATGAAGAATTTATGTGAGAGGAGGGAAAGTGGATTTAAATCTTATAAAGGGATGAAGAATAATTTTAAAATTGAATTAGTTACTAAAGTTATGTTAATTAGTAATAAGTATTTAAGATTCTAGTCGTCTTTAATTTATATTTAGAGATTGTCAAAGGCAAAAATTCTCGGAATAGATAAATTTTTAAGTAATCAACAAAACACCAATTTATAGGTTATTATTCTTTGTTTTCTTTAGCATCATCATTAGATAAACTTGTTCGTTATTGGCATGTTAGATTTCAATCGATACCAAAACATACTGCTTGTTTGTTTACACATTAACTTATAACAAGAGTTTCCACTATCAGGATCCCAAAGACGAAGAAGATCATCTCACACGGTGTTTCGTTCCTTCGAAACCATGAGAGGCTCTTCTTTCCTCCCTATACCCTTAAGCGGGGTCACAAAGGGTGTATCTGTGTTTACGGAATAAAATAATGATAGTCATAGACAATGACATATTAAAAACATGCTACACAGCTGGAAAATGTGCACACCAAAACATAGAAGTATATCGAAACATACTATTCTGTTTGCTCTTGTGGCACATGATACGCTATAATATGAAATATAATTATTGTCCTTGTCGCTGCCTCTCTGACTGATGTCATTAACGCTTTTAGTACCTTAGTTTACCTTTCTTTAAGATGGCGCTACTCGCAACTAAAGAGAAATTTCGTTCTACTAATGTGGGTGACAGTTACATATTATGACTGGTGGTTGAGCACGTTTTTTTTAAGGCCTTCTTCTTCTTCTTCTTCCTCAGCCATCTCTCCACTGCTGGATATAGGCCTCTTCCATTCCTTTCCACTCTCCTCTATCCTGGGCTTTTCTTATTTAAAGATCGAGTTCATGGTTTTTTGTTTGGAAGGTTTTTGGCATTAAAACACCACGCTTGCCAAGCGGCTTGGTGAGTTTGTAGATTTAAGGCCTTGATGTGGAGAAAAACAACTTTAAATACTCGGGTTATTTAAAGACTCACATGCTAATTCATAGCTGAGAAAAGCCAAACGAATGCAATATTTGTAAAGAAAGTTTAACCAAAAAGCCATTCGAATGGCAAGTTTGTTTTAAAAAGTATTTTTTAACTGCAATAAAGAGTTCAATCAACCAAGTGCTTTAAAGACTCACATGCGAATTCAGCGATATGAAAGCAAATAAGTTTGCAAGAAAAACCCAGAAAAACTAGTATGTAATAACAGAAAAACTAGTAGGCCTTTAATATTAGAAAAAGAGATATATTTCTATATTTTTTCTTCTTTACCTTATCTTAAAAACCATGCAGGAAGGACACTTTGTATTAGATTATCCATCTGAAATATAGGTCCATAATAATAGGTGAATTATTAAAAGAGATTTGACAAGGCGTGGTCGATCGAAATGTTGATTGAACACATGATTTTGTCTTAAAGAGTAATTTCAGAAGTAAAAGTAAAATAATAAGTGACAAGAAATGGTATACTGTTAAAAGAGTAGAATTCTTTCAGAGACAGTCAGGGAGAACAAACTCATTGGATGATAGATAAATCCCATCTACTTTTACAGACGTTCAAAGTGAGTCTATAAAATAAAGACAATCTCGTGGATTAGTGAAAGTGTTGTCCGCATCTAAATTCAAACGATCGCCGGTTGAGAAGCATTTAAGGCTTCTATCATATCCTAGAATCAGGCTTTGATGAGATCAATACTGTTTTACGATCCAACTTGACCCGTGCATACGAGAAACGGAGCAGGGAGACTCTTTTTATTAGTCGTAAAGAATACGTGAGAGGTGTTGGAACACTCGAATTATCACTTGATCTCTTTACTCGATCTCTTTTTTTCCAGTTCACACAGCGGAACACATACAGGAGAAGTAAAACCATTTAGAAAATAGACCTTATATTTACTAAACGACCTATAAACACGACACTGTATATAAAACTACATGACTTTGTTTCGGCAATATGGATAAAAGCATATTTATTTATACAATTTATTTTTATGGATTAAGCCAAGCGTCGTCAACCTTTTATTGTGAAATTACCAAATGTTTTACCTGGGAGCTGTCGTGGGCCGCACAATATGCGTCGTAGTAAAATTATTTAGTTCCTTTATATATTTTTTAATTCAGGGGTGATCCTGTGGTCCATGTTATCATTTTTTTGGGGGAACTAGACCTTGAACACCAGGACTAAATGGTCTGGATGTCGGTCTTAAATATTTGAGGTTTAGATTTAAATGCTTTTTATGTGGGATTTTACAATACGGCCTTCTGAACTTTCATAATTTATAATTGTTGAAGAAACCTCTGTCAAATTGACTTTTTTTTCAACCTCTTTTGCCAAATCATCATCAATTGATATGGTGTAAATAATACAAAAAAAATATTAAAAATGAATACCTATTCTGTTTGGAGAACCCTCCGCGTTTTTTTTGTCCATTTCACAGATGCCGTACTCTATGAATAGGTATGTCAACAAACATACCTACATACATACATTCTCCCTTTAAGGCCCCCCGCATACCGCAAGCCAGCCCGGAGGAGACTAATCCGCAGCAAAACAAACCCGCACGAAACAGACCTAGCTCGATCAAAGCAATCAAACCAGAAAGCCAGCCCGGACAAATCAAGCCCGCCGCAAATCACCCCCAAAGCAACCAGCAATGCGGGAGCCCCCACTCGGGAGCATAGGGAGGCATCAAGAGCTCTCCATTGCGCTCGAAGGCGTCCGAGGCTCATTCTGCCTTTTCTGAACAGTTGAGATTTAAGGACGTGGGGTGGTCAACCTCACGATACCGACCTGATTTTTCGATTTCCTGCCTCTTACATGATGCTCTTAAAACCAGCAAAAAGAGCAGAGGTGCTATTCGTAGCCGGCAACCCCACGGCGACAAACATAATTGATAATATATTATGTACAGAACGTATAATTCATTCCGAAAAAGTCAATGTTTGGTGAAGATTCTTATGGTTGTAATTAACTTGGATGTTAACTTACTTTTTTGAAAAAGAAACGATAAGTTTTGAGTGCAAATTATAACTTTTGTCCTTGAAGGGCGTTTCGGGTCGCCTTATAATGACTCGTTGGCCGCGGTTTGCCGACCCATAGATTTAAAAAAAGATTCTCCCTGTGAGGTATAACAGAACAAACAAATCATTAACACACTTGTTAGAAAAATAGGGAATAACTTTTCAGATGTTTTGTTCAAAAAAATTTACCGATTCAATGAATATTTATTTCGAAGTTTATGAAATCGTTGGGAATAAAAATAAATTATTTAACGTTAATATTCAATCCCCTCTATAGACTGTTATGAACAGATATTGGCATATTATACGATCGTTCAGCTAAGATTGTTTATTGAGTCGATAAAATGCTAAGTGAATATCGGGGGACGTTATATAATGAATTCATGTGGAAACGAGATGGTCTATTATTGAGCTTAAAATGAGGTTAATGGTGCAATTCTCCATCCACTATGTTAAACAATGCACCTTATCATTAACCGTCAAAAAGCTTCGGAAAAGTGATTATTGGCAAAAAAAAAATTAAAAAAATGGTCAACTTTGACATAGTAAAAATATATGGTTAAACGGGTTTTCCAATAAGAGGTTCAATTTTGAATATCCCGCTATTTGAACAGCTGTCACTTTCAATTTTTGATATTTGACAAGTAAAAATAACGCCATTACTAATAATTGTACAACACTTGCTTCAACAACTCTCCACCCAATTCTCCACAATACATTCAGAATCTTGAAGATAATATGCGTGAGATAATATTCATCAAGGGTACAGGCGCAAATGTGCGAATTGGTCATTCAAATTAATATTCATGAAAACGATATGGTACCTACTGCAAACGTAGTTATGGCGACTATTTGAATGATTGGCAAACCATCGTTTTTAAATGAAATAAACATCCATTGATTTCTCTTAAAAACATCGGTTTTTTTTTCATTAAAATGTACTTTGAAACCCTAATAATAATTTAAAATTAGTTCAAAACGAGTTTGAAACTTGTATGTTTACTTAAAATGATAAAATTTCTTCAACATTGCTGTGGCTTTAAGGTTGAGTATAAAAACATAATGTGAAATCCTTTCGTCGAAATTCATCAGTTTTGTTTTAAATCACTGATTGCGTAACATCTCCATAAGTTCACCCACAAACAACTCCTTATTAATACGCATTCAAAGCTTTATAATAATAATATGTGGAATAAATACCACGAGGGTTTTGAACATAGAGTTTCATTTAAGGGATGGCTTACAAGGGATTTGGTTAGGCCAACTTTAATGAGGAGATTTCGAGTCAAAATCCTTGAATTATATTCGTTATTTTTCGAATCCAATGTCACTTGAAAACACGCCCTCGTTATTTTTCTACATTTAAAATTAATTTGGGCTCGCCAAAGTGAATACAAATATACTCTCAACATCTCAACGTGTTATGCAAGTGGAAATGATCGGCATCGGGATTCAAACTCAAGACCTTCAGTACGCTGAACGTACAAAAATCGTCGTCTGAACCTCCGGCCGGGCTTATTACTTATTTCTTTATTTTAAGGCATTACTTGTGTTCATCAAATTTAGTGATTAAATACCTAAGGTCTAGTGAGGCGGCAAAATTCAGTGTGATAAGTATTGTATCAATCATGTTTTTATGTTATCTTCTTTTAAATATTCTGATTAATAAAAAAAAATCTGAAATTGGCGAAAAGTTGCCTCAATAGAAGAAGAAACTCAACAAAATAATTGATGAAATCAATAACAATCTTAACACAATGCTTAAGGAATTCTCTACCGGTCGACAGGTCGCCTTCCAATCTGTGATAAGATTCCATCAATGAGTAAAAATTTCAAATTTCAGTCATATGTCACTACTTTTTAACGTTAACGATATTTCAAGGGGCCAGCTGGAAGAAATTTTTGTGATAATTTTTTGACCCCTTTAAACTTTTTAATTTTTAATCAAGTGTCATTATTCATAATCAATAAAGCTTTATTACTTTGCAATTCAATTTATCATGCTGTAGGCATCACAAGTTATGGAACCACGATGTGGCATATAAACTCTTGAGAAATTAAAACAATATTAATTAATTCTGAAAAAAACTAAATATTATTGTTTACACACCTTTTTGTGCTTCTAATTCTCTAAATGTAAGCATTTCTTGCGTTATAGGCGTTGGCTTGGGTTAAAAGATACATATTGATAGGGATGGTGCGCTCGGATCTCACAGCTGCGAAAGGGTCAATACGTTCTATTAGTCTGACACTTCAATATTTTACCGAATCTATCACCATCAAAAATTCATCTGAACACGAGAGCTCGGTTGTTGGATGTTTAATGGGGTATCGACGATGGTGCGTGCTTGGACGAGTGCTCTGCGGAATATTCAAGTGTCATAAATGTTTTATTGTCCTCAATAAAACATTCCACACTTAATAACTGCTACGTCTATACTAGTATATAAAGTTGAAACTGTGGTATGTTTGAAAGCTATGATCTCAGAAACTATATTCAGAGATTTTTATTTTTTACTCTGAGATTACGACTGAAGTAAAACCTCATGACGCTTAAAGCCACGCTCATAACGCTTAACGCCGCGTTCATGACGCTTAACGCTACTCTCACTTACATCTATGACCATCTTCAGCTTTACAACCCGTGGTGGGTCTAAAATGCCTCTAATAAGCTTCTCCATCCTGATCTGTCACCTGCTGCCACTTTCAAATTATACTGTCCCAGAGCCCAACAGTCTGCGACAACGCCATCCAACCATCGTAGCTTTGGACACTACTTCTACAGAGTGTCGAGACATGCGCATCTTAAATGTCGCCGTATTTCGCTATATAAGTAATTAACGCTCACAGGAAAAATATGTAGCGGAACAACGTTTGCCGAATCAGCTAGTATACGAATATACATACAAGCATGGGATAATATATAATTTCATCTCTCTCTGAGCAAAAAATGATCATCAAACTTTCTTCCCGTTTATCGCATTATGGGGTGCCATCCCATTAGACGGTGGTTTTGTTAACCCTATATGAGAACACGATATGTAGGTATACTTACATACGTTTTTAAAAGATCTGCGATCTGTTCTTAATCTCTCAGATCTGGTTCCTGTTATTCGAACCAACAGTTCTCACATATCTATTGTTTTGGTGGTCTGTTTGCGGACAGATCAGGGGGTTTGCTTTTGAAATTCAATCCCGATTTCAAAATCGGCCGTCCATACTTCAATTCTAAATGTACTTATATACTTATATGATAAATCCATATATTTTATCATTGCTTTTTCAATTCCAAATAGAGTATAACGTGGAACTATTCTTAAGTACTATTCTTATTCTTTTTATTTTTTGTGTAAGATCTAGTCCTGAAAAAAGGTCACAAGAATCTACACAATTAGAACGTTGTGCACCAACAAAGCCAATAGGCAATAAATATGAGACTAACAAAAATGGATATAGTTATTTCCTGGCGCCAAATACATGACAGCAGTCGCAGTCTTTAAATTTGGTTGCTCTCTTGTTCTCAATAATTTCCAACTTTCATCTCTATATTTCATTTATCATTAAATTCTACTTGTTGCATATATGAGATTTTTCGACATGTTGAACATGTTGAGATTTCTCATGATTAGGAGTTTCGGAGACAAAAATTACCACCTAATAGCGAGCGTTGTTAACGTAAAGTGATCACACTAAGCCAGCCTTCGAAATAACAGTAGAAGACGGTCGTAAGCCCGTAGTGGTTTGTTCCATTTAAAAATCGAACATTAGTATTGAATTGTTAGAGTCATTAGTTGTTATTTTTTCTGGAACTATTCATCTAAATGTCATATTGGCATCGTCATTATTGGAATGGGATCGGAATCGTGATCTAAATGCAGAGTATGGCCCCTGTTTTGAAAGAGAAATCTATTCCAAAGGTGCGTTCGTTCTTCATTTCGTGACGTCAAGATTTTGACAACAAAAATGCTTCACGATATATCAACAACTGATGACCGAATAATACTGTTCGATTTTTAAATGGTATGAACTACGGGTTTACGACCGTCTTCTACAGTTTATGTCGAAGGCTGGCTTGGTGTGATCGCTTTACGTTAACAACGTTCGCCATTAGGTAGTAATGTTCAAATTCCCGAATATTATGAGAAATTTCAACATGTTCTTCATGTGGAAAAATCCCATACCCTGGGAAGGATTGGAACCTGCGTCCCTCGTCGTACCGTGCCGAGGCGGTAACCACTGGGCTAACTGCCCCGACGCTAATTCCTTCATAGTAATAATAAGTGTGTATATTATAACAAGTAGCTGATGTTAATGAGATATTGAGCCACCTGTTGGAATTTTCGAGAACAACTAGAGCAACCATTTTTTTATACAGCTACTGCTATCATAATATAGTTGGCGCCAGGATATCACTATCCATTTTTGTATAGGTATGTCTCATTTTTATTGCCTATTGGCTTGATTGATACACAACGTTATAACAAGAATCTAGACAAACAAATGCGAACAAAATGCTTCCCCTGCCAATCTTTTTATTTTCTACTACCTACCTACTTGATTTTATTTAACTCCCCTATTAAATATCAAATCTATCTTGCGTTGGTCGTTTAGTTATCGGTCAAATTGCAATGAAGATTACAAAAGGTCTATTAAGTTAAGTGCCACACAACTTGATAAATATCCACTATTTTAGGAGGTCCACCTAATAATGAACAGGACCGTTCCACTAGGGATAATGGAAATGCGGGTGTTGATGGATGCATTAATTTCCTCAATTTGTCATATAAGCTCTCCCTCTCTAGACTGGTGAAATATGAAGGTGACCGCCGATATTAACTTTATCATTATGACCTCTCCTTTTACGTAAATATTTTCCTCTTCGATACAAATTTTGACCCAACATAAATAAAGATCTCTGATATTACAGTAGGCGTCTCACGCCTGAAATTCCTTTAAAAGGGGTTGTATCAAGAATATAAATTTGAAATGCCGTTGCCTTAGGTAGTAGTTTAACATTCAGGTGTTTAACTGTCATTTTTAAATGTGACATTTGTTTTTGCTCTATGCTTATTTTTAGTTTCATAATTTGACTCAGGCTTTAAAATTTCATTGAGAAATCTAACTGAATTTTTTTTTTAATTTATTTATTTTCATTAAATATTTTTCTCTTACCATTACATTATGCGGATTATCTGATATAAGTTTGTAGACCTAACGTGAATTTTTAGAGAAATTAAGAACGAAGTGCATGGTTGGTAGCCTAGTGATTCAGTCACCGACTTTTTTAGTGCAGATCGTGTTCAGAACATAAGCTTTTCTCTCTGTGAAAGGTGTCAAAATTGTCATGCCCAGATTCTCCTGAGGCACTTCATTTCGAAAGCTGAGACTTTTTATGCCTGGGCACGTATCGGGATCTCAGCCTCGAGGTCACCAGAGGTGGTAATGGTTGCTCCCGGGTACTTACATTTATCCACCCGGGAGACCTGGTGGCCCTGCCGGTATAATATAAAAAAACTTCTTTAATATAAGCATTTAGGTAAGTACATTAACTATGAGGAATAAGATCGAATATTTATTTATACTATATTGTTCAACAGTTATTTATTTTGCTACAACATTAAATTTCTTTAGATAACCGCAAGTTTAATCTTAGAAAAAGGATATTTTTATTTCCGATTAACGTGTCATTTCTATGTTCTGAAAATAGATTTTACGGCTGATGGATATGTGTGTGACGTCAAACAAAATAATATACAGACCATTTTAACCTGCTATGAAAACCAACTCGAAGGTTATTTTTTCAGTTTCTTATTTTATTTCATAACCGTAATTGTATTTATTTTATATAATTTTTATTCCAAACTTATTCTATGTTTCGAAAAACTATTTCAAATAAAGAAAACAAAAAAACGAAAAAAACAAAAAAAGAAGAAGCGGCATTGGTACAGCCGGTCACGCGTGATGCGTTGATTAAAGGAAAAAGAGTCAATTTAATATGCCTATAGAGATTACAATTTTTCGTCAAAATTATCGGTTGAAATTTTCTTGTAGATTAACTTCGTCAACGAACGAAAAAAAATTACACACACAGTTTGTCAGATATTTATGTCTATTGGTCGCTGTGGAAATATGAAATTAAATCCTAGCTATTTAAATGTAATGTGTTCTCAAAATTTTAAAGACAACGATTTTGAGAACACATTACATTTAATCTACAAGAAAATTTCATTTTTTTTTAGAAAAATATGGACTTACCTAATCGATTACCTATTACATGATTAATGAATAACAAGAAATAACTCTATTTAATGCCTCACCAATACCCTCCGTACACGATGCGTTGAGTTATTTGCGCGTTATTAGCGCGTTATACGCGTCTTATGCGGGACCCTTAAGATCATGAGGCGGCGACAAGAAAGAAGGGCAAAGTAAAGGCTTAAAGTTCTTAAAGAGGAAAAGCGAATAGGTCGGAAGCTGACCTGTTTCGGCTTACTGTTATTCGGAATCCTTAACACATGTTTCAATAATAAAAAAAAAATACAATCATTTATTAATCAGAATATTTAAAACAAGATAATATAAAAACATGATTGATACAATACTTATCACATTGAATTTTGCCACCTCACTAGACCTTAAGTCTGTGTCGAGGTTGACAATAATCATGGTAGAATATACCTAATACAAATTAGAGTCAAATTCATGTCAATCTTCAAATATTTCATGCAATTTACTTATAACAAACCAAAATTCACAAAGACAACACAATTACCAGGTGTAGAAAATGATAGAAGTATGCATAATAAATAATTAAACAATAAAGGAACGTCTTTAGACTTATTGTCAAGCTTATCGCCAAGAACAACCGACTCGGTTAATAGAATAAAATTTTAATAAATGAAGGACTCAATAAAATAAATGCGTTACATTTAAATCTTAATGAAAAAAGAAACAAAAATTTCTTTCAATGCGATAGTCTCGCAATTATTTGAACACACACATACATACCAATTAATAAGATGAAAATAACTTGGCATGCGTTTGTATTGAACACTCTGCGTGTCTGATAAAAAAATCATTTATTTGTTTCGCCTATTACTTTGTTTGATGTGTTTGTTTTTAAACAATAGCCGAGATGAAAGTGTGGGAATACTCTTGGTAACGGCCGCTATAAACTCGCCTATGTTCAATCTCCACAACATTCCAATCCAATCCCTGAATTTTATCGTTAGCCCAAGAATTTGCCAGCTAGTGGGAAGAAATTATTGTTCATTCATCAAATTTATTGTTTTGCAAAAAAACATGAAACATTTAAAATAAACTTTTTGTATCTTAGATCATTCGTGTGTATAAAGAACGAACTTTTAGCCAAAAAATATCCTAATCGAAGCATTTTAGCAGCATCTGTTCAGCTCATTGACTGTAAACAATAAACATACCTTCTATTAAAATGAAGGGATTGGCGCAAATTTAGCGTGCCTATGTTCGAATAAGGCAAAGTACTTATATTTCACATCATGAAGGCTTGAATTGTTACCCTTTCTGAGATTTGAAATTAAAATAATAGGGACTAAGTAGTTAATCGGGGAATTTCGGTTGAAAACCAAGCACTCCGCAGTTCTGAATATTGATTAAAAATATGAAAAAAGCTTGTTAATATCATTCTTGCCAAGATCCTGTATTATAGCTCTCCCGTATATAAGGCGGAGCAAAATGATTTAAGAATTCTCTGCTAGTCAACCCCTTCCGTCTTATCAAAGATAGCCTCTGGAAGAAATTCAAAATGAAAAAAAAACCTCAAAGATACCTATTGTAAATTAAATAGAATAAAGCGTCAACTAATTTTAATTTCGAATTGGTTCTAAATAATTAATTTAATTTAAAAATACGTGCTGAATGGAATTTGGAAAGTAGGCAAGTACTGATGTAAGTACAAAAAGTAAATATCCAATAGGTACTTTCAGATGTTTCCCGATGACGAACCCTCTAAAAATACCCAGTTAAAGGCATAATATGATTTATTTCTATGTAGCTAATTATATTTTGTTTCTTCAGCAAAACTAACAAAGTATATCTTAATATATATAAATCTCGTGTCACAATGTTTGTCCTCAATGGACTCCTAAACCACTTAACCAATTATAATAAAATTCGCACACCATGTGCAGTTCGATCCAACTTGAGAGATAGGATAGTTTAAATCTCAAATTATAGTCGCAATTTTAATTTATTGCTAATTATTTGTCTGTTATTATTTGACAGTCACAATTATCTGTTAACTCCAAATGATTCTAACAGATGTCGATACCTTTCGACTGGGTTGAGTAAGTAATCAATAGATGGCGCTGCTGTCACGGTGGTAAAGTGACGTGACACTATACATTGCAATGCAATTATTCCAGATTAACATAATATGCTATAAAATATTTTGAAAAAGTTAGGGATCTGTATGAAAACTAAATTATTTTTAAGTATCTATCTACCCGTGCGAAGCTGGGGCGGACCTCTAGTTTGTATATAAATTTCTTCCGTTCGCGTTTATGTGATAGAACATTCAATTAATTAAATGGATAAATCTTCATTTAATTGTGTATTAATTTATTTAAGAATTAATGTTTGGCATCCATCGATTTAAAAAGCAATGAGAATTGCTCTTGTTTAATTTAAATATCAGTACACGATGTTAATAAACGTGAAGGTATCTTCAGCGGACATGCGTTGTCTATCTTAATGATCATATTATTTATTGTTTGGCAAAATTTCTGTAGATGGTACTTCGATGTTCCAACTAATATCTTTTAACAAAACAACATTCGCGGAGCCGGCTAGTAATTTGTATAAATGCTTAAATTAAAAATTACATAAAAAATTAAAAGCAAAGTGTTGAGTATAATATTTTTTGGGATTAACAACAAAATTTCTTTATCTCCCTTTATTTAGGGTTAAACGAAGGTTGTAAAAAAATTAAGCAAAGCAAAGCGATATTTATCTACATATTTTGTTTCATAATTTATACAGAAGGCTTACCATGAAGTGAACTCAACATTAATCTTGCGTAAGATTTGGAATTTTAAGAAAATATTTCTCTCATTTTATAAACCTTTAGAAGAAAGACAAAAAAATTATTAAAGAAACTAAGCTTTATCAGTCTTAATGTTGTTTACCTACTCTAAATTGAAAAATGATGTAACACATAAATAACCATCAGTACCTACCTACATACATATGTATAATGACCATTTTTTTTACCATGAAATTTGTGAACAACTTGATGATACAATAGAATCGGTAGGTGTACTGAGGCTTGCAGCGAAGTGTTGTCCATCCTCCTTGTTCGTTTTGCCATAAATGGAGTCGCTTCGTAACCCATAATAGAGCTCCTTGTGCTATATTTTTATCAGGTCAGACCACCTCGCAGGTGCTCTGCTTCTTTTGATTCTTTTGCCCGGATCGATTTTATAAGCTGGTTCTATTCTGACGATGTGCAAAAGAGTCAATATACTTGCTGCTAACAGTCCGCAAACATTAATTCTTTCATTCTAAATTCACTGAGGATTAAGAGTGGTTAGTTCTCTTGGATTCAACCAATGCGATTCTTAGCATGCGACGATTCTTGCTTTGTCATTGTCGAGGTTGTTCATCTTCTGAATGTTATCTAACCAAATATAGGTACAAGAAACAACAACCATCATTTAGAAAAATAAAATAGTTTCTCATTAATAACTTAATATTTTTAAAGCAAAAAATAAATGTAAACTTGACAATGACATTAAGAAGATATTTCGATTCTTAATGCTTTTGTTACTTTTCGCACAATTTACTGGCAAGTCCATGATATTGAAGTTTCGAAACATTTTTATTATTTAGAGACCCGCGATTTATACCTGAGCACCTTAGAGGAAATATAAAAAATATCACATAAAAGATGCAAAAGTTTCCAACAAGGTTTATAACGAATTTCAAGCGTCACGTCAGCTTCCACCCGATATGAAACAGGGTTATATTATTATCCTGGAATCACGGATCATATTAAAATCCTTCATAAAAATCTTTATTATCGTCATTTTCTTCCAGCGCCTTCCTCTGCGTCCCCTCGCCCCGTCCGTCTGGATTCTCTTTCGCACTTTATTACACTTCCTACCTGCACAAATCACACCATTCAAACCTTCTACACGAGCTACTTGTTTAACTAAATTAAAATACTCCTAACACTGGAAGATGTGTAACATGGGAATCAAATTTTCAGAAGAATTCATATTTGAAAATAAGCTGACCAGACAGACGTTGTCATATCTTAATTACGAATATTCATTTCGAACTCACAAGTAGGTAAGTAAAATATAAAGAATAATTAATTACCCTCTTCTACTACCAATATAATTCCGAGCTGTGTATCTAATTTAAACGTTGTTAACAGGGCACATTATGATAATCGCACCACCTTTACGTTGTTAACAGGGCACATTATGATAATCGCACCACCTTTACGTTGTTAACAGGGCACATTATGATAATCGCACCACCTTTACGTTGTTAACAGGGCACATTATGATAGTCGCACCACCTTTACGTTGTTAACAGGGCACATTATGATAATCGCACCACCTTTACGTTGTTAACAATACATAAATTCTTCCTCTTCTTCTTTGTCAGCCGTCCCTCCACTGCTGGTTGTAGGCCTCTTCCAAAGTTTTTCACCTCTTTCTGTCCTGTACAGTGCAGTAGATTATATATAAATAAATTAGCGTTTTAAAAAGCGCATTTGGTTGAAAAAGACTATATAGAATAGTATAGTTAGTTATTTTTTTTTTAAATGAATCTGTGCTCACTCAAAGTGAACACAAATACACTCCTTGATAGTCTTGGGCATAGTAGTTCGCGACTGAGATCGAACGGTTTAGTTCTCCGCCCCTAAACGAACTAGTTCGCTCTTCTAGTTCGTCAGCTCCCAGTTCGGATCAGTGAAAGGCAGATCGTTCGCTCGTTTTGATACTGCTCTGGCTGCATGTGATAAGATTATGAATGCTGTACTTTTACTTACAAATTGTGTACTCTAAAAACAGCAAAAACCTTCGAATGAATAGTAGTAGTGATTAAAATACCTTTCTATAATTTTTTTAAGTTTTATTTATTTATGTATAAAAAAATTAAATACAATAAAAATTACATATTACTATGTAAGAATATTAATTTGGACATTTTATTCGATGCCAACAGTGTCTTATTATTTTAAAATTTTGTTTTTGGCCCAATAAAAGTTTTCTTTCATCAGTCACAGTGTGGCCACTCGTAGTCTTGTGCAGTTCGCGAACGAACTAGATCGAAAGAGCCGAAGAACGAGACGCGCGTGTGCAGTGAGCGACCGGCGGTAATAGACTGCATAGTTCGTAACGAACGACACACTCTCGCTCATTCGATCACGTCACGAACTAATGAACTATGGAACGGGGAGTGAGGGAACTAGTTCACCTGTGGGAGCGCTCTTTCGAACTAGTTCGTTCGCGAACTACACAAGACTACAGTCCTTGACTCTTTCACAGTAAGCTACTTAAAGCTTGTGTCGTGAAAGAGGAAGATGGTCGGCACATTATTTTAGGTTTTTCTGCCTTTTCCTTCATATCCACGCTGGGAATAGTGAAATCTCCTCGTATGTAAATTGAAAAAAATGATACCTACATTATATTTAAGATTTTTACTAGAAATACAGCGTTATTGATGTAACGTTCCTTAATAATGTTATGAATTTTAGGTATTGTGTTCTTGACCCTCGTTTTTAGCACTGCACTCGTTTTCGAGTGATCCGTTTTCTATTTAATTGACTTTGTACGAAAAATCGATTTTGGTAGTCATTATCTAATGAAATTGCTCGCCGTATCGCAGGCCCCACAAAAGTACGCCACGGGCCGCATGCGGGCCGCAGACGACGACCACGGCATTAGAGTGTAGGCTAGCTAATCGAGTTAATATAATTATATTGAAATATATTATTTATGAAATATATTGAACATTGAATGATTGATTAAAGCCATTATCTAAATTCAATTTATACTTTATTCCAAAAATAATATTCTCCGCAAAATTATCTAAAAATAACATTATTCTCATTGGACGCTTAAATAACAATTCCGTTTCAATGTTATTTTTAAATAATCTAGACTTTAGGTATGGTTTTTAACCCATATCTTCCCAGACATAGAAATAGCCGTTAGATTTTCATGAAAATCATACCAGGGACTATTTACGGTCTATGTATTGATAAATAAATGTCAAAAAAAATTTTGGATTTTTGGATTTTTAGTTATAGAACCGTTCCAATAATGGAACACTGGGAAGATACATACATGTAACATTTGGGCTTTTGTATAGGAAATCAAAAACGATATAGTGCGCAGTAAAGTACTTTATGAAGAGATTTTAAAATTTTAATCCACAATTTATAATTTATAAGCCTTGTATAAAATAATACAATAAAAAATCTTCTTCTTCTTCTCTTTTATAGACACGGGAGTCTGTTTTTATCAGGGTTATCATCTTGACTTGCCTTGTTCCAGGTTTCTTACCATCGCTTGAAGAGTATTTTTGATCGGCGCAGCCCTTTTAGTACCCTCATGCAGGGCAAGATATAGTATTCTTACTTTTATTTAACTTCTCAATACATGTTAGTGCCAACAAAACATATAATAACAAATTATAACGTACCCACCTGACCACGTTGTTCGACTTATTAGATCTTTCAAATTACTGTGTTTCTAATTCGATCACGCAGAGATTAACCATGGAGTGTTTTCATTTTAGATGTTCTAAGCATGCTTTTTGTTTTGACAGTGTCTGCCCTGGATAAAATTCCATGTGTTTTATAGATACGAACCTTCTGTCTGTCCTCATAGCATTGTTTCTCCATATTATGACATCTTTCAAGCAGACTGCTTCTGCGGCAGCTTTATCAACCTGTGACCTTACTAATCAGGCTAGAAGGTTACTTCGCTATTGACTGTAAAGCAAAGCACTTCAATAGCTTGCTGATGCAGGATTTTCTCCTGTTTTAGACATATAACATCTGCTTCAATGTTATTCATAGCGTTCTTGACCAAAAAAAAATATCACCGCATCCTGGTAGTATTGTCACTCATCAAGTCCAATGAATTAATTTTTTTCTGTTTTTGAGCGTAGCAGACCTTAGGTGGAATCCGATGGTTAAGATGATTTTGCAGATCCTTTTTGAAAATCGCCGTCATTCACCTTCAAAGTAACCATACAAACAACGTTTTCTTACTGTGTAAGGTTCAGTTGTACCAGCTGTGTCCGCATATTTTCTTTACATAACATACTTTTTTCGTTTCTAGATGTTAAAATATTTAGTACACTATTAAACTACGACCAAAAAAATAAATTTCCAACAATAAATAATTTTTTTGCATGAAAATAGTACAAAAAATTTACATTGGCATATTATCAAGCAGAATACTAAGGGTGCTTAATTACGTCCCTATCCCAAGATGCTATAGAGACGTGGCTCACCACCATTACTCATACTTGGGTGTAAAATTCATCAATGAATTGCCTCCTGCGGTTAGAGCAATCGATCAATACACACAATTTAAAAAGGAAGTAACTAAAGAAATGTGGCGATTTTGATCATGTTGTGTCAGTACGGCTGAAGGTTACTGATATTTTGACGTTTGTCTCCTTCTTTGTGAATTCGTTTGGTGGGTGCTTGGTGTGTATTGTGTGATTGTGGTCTGATTGAGGGTTAGTGTGGAGAGCCTGTTTGGAGTGTGTTTTGCCTTGATATTACCTTGTACAGGGAATTTACTTGAATTGGCGATGTTGCTTGATATGGTTGATCTATAATTGTTATTTGTTGTTTTCTTTTATATAGAGTTTAATTGGGATTATTGCCGAGAATGTATTGTTCGGATGTTTTTAGTCATTATTGATCCACATTGAATAATTGAGATTTTAACTTTTGACTTTTTAAGATTATTATTTTGTTCTTTTTGAATTTTTAATGTCCTGGTTCAATGTTTGAAATGAGTGTTATTATCTTTTTCACATAATGTTTACATAAACACTAGTAGTAATAGCTTTGAGCTTATTGATGTTATTTAAATTGTTTTGGAATTGCAAGAGTGTTTTGTTTCTTGTGATCATAACGATTGTTGGGTACTGTTTTAATTTGAATGAATACCTATCTGAAAATTTATTGCTATCATTTTTGTGGAATAGTTTCAATGGCAATTCCACTGATGACTTGAGATGATGTCCTTGTGATTGTTGATATCGTAGTTTGATTTATGTATTTTAAATGCTTGTGTATATTATGTATATTGTTTTATATGTTATTTAATTTGTTTATGAAATTTTAACTTGGCAATTATGTTTTTGATTTCATTCATTGATGGACTCTTTCTTAGCTGTTGTTGTTCTGATTTGTAATTCTGAAAGTTCTACTCATTTTTGCTTGTTTGATTTTTACTCTAACGCTAGTTACATAATTATTTTAGAATTATTTATATTATTATTTCAACTTAATAGAATTATTAATATTGTTTTAACATCAGAGGATTATTGTTTTTTATTGTATTATTGATTGATCATTATAAGGATTACTCCATTTTAAGCTGTTATCTTATTAAATCTATATATGTTTTGATATTGTACATTAATTAGATGGTATTATTTTATTATTTTGAATTGTTTATATTATTTTTTTTAACTTAAGAGAATTATTAATATTGTTTTAACATCAGAGGATTGTTGTTTTTTATTGTATTATTGATTAATCATTATAAGGATTGCTCCATTTTTAGTTGTTATCTTATTAATTTTATATATGTTTTGATATTGTACATTAATTAGATGGTACTATCTTGAATTGTTTATATTATTTATTTTAATTTAATAGAATTATTAATATTGTTTTATTGATTAATCATTATAAGGATTACTCCATTTTAAGTTTTTATCTCTTTAATTTTATATGTGTTTTGATATTCTATATTGATTAAATAGTATTATTTTATTTGTTTTAGAATTTTTATATTATTTGATTTAACTTAAGAGAATTATTAATATTGTTTTAACATCAGAGGATTGTTGTTTTTATTATTTTATTGATGAAATCATTATAAGGATGCCCCATTTTAAGTTTCTATCCTATTGATTTGTATATGTTATTGTGTATTGATTGAATGATATTATATTATTGTTTTAGAAAAATGAACCCCTCCCTTAACACGAGACTTGTCTCTACTAGGGAGGTTACTAATTTAAGAATTTTTTACTGTGATTGATGTATTGAATGTATTGTAAAGGAAAGGAAAATGTAAGAAAGAGAAAAAATAAAGTATTATTATTATTATTATTATTATTATCCCAGTGTTCCAAAAATGGAACGGTTAGGAAAATGGACATGAAAATACCTACTTATAGTCATCTTTATTTTTATTATTTTTTATAATGATAAAAGAGACAACAATAGAACTGGTAATGTATTATTTGAATGTGAATTATAACAAACAAAAAATATGCGGACATTTTACAACGAGCAATGTTTTTCCACAAAATCTGCTATAAAGAATGCTTCATAACAGAAAAAAGCAGATGCGAATATCGTGCAACAATATCTCTAACTATAGCCTATTAATCGAAGATTTTAAGCACATAAAAAGAAACGAGTTGCGCATTTCCAAAAAAATAATAAAAATTGTTAACTAAACCGTTCCAATAATGGAACACTGGGAAGATATGGGTTTTAAATAAGCTTGTCGACTAAATACATATTTTACTAATAAAATGTCACTTTAATCATTAATTGGAAGACCGCGGGTGTGGATCGGAACTATTGGAGACAAAAGATAGCGTGGGGCAAGGCTCTATATGGAGTATAGCGTCATCGGAGTGAGAAAGTGTTCATCTTCTTCCATATCCGCTCCCTAGATGGAGCAAATGGATTCGACAATTCCTCGACATGCTGCCCTGTCCCCTGCTGTCCCCACTACTTCATAATTATCGACACTAGCTCCCCGAAGATCCACCTCGTATCCTCTTATAGTTTGTAAAGGTCTACCGCATCTCCTATTGCCCTCAGGGTGGTGTAAGTAGGTACCTATTTATTATTCATCAAAAATGTTTTTTTTTTCTAATATATTTACTACCCACTTCCAACATAATTAATAATTTGGTAGATTTTTCATCATTCTTTTCCACCGTACTTGCGTCATGCGGATATTTTATCATATTACCATGCCTGGCGAGAAAACAATTTTAAGTTAACCCATGGATCTTTAAAATAATAAATTTAATAAGATCTCTGTTGCCTAACTATGTAATAATAATAAGACAATTCAATGATTAAAAATTTTCTCTGTCATCTCAGCAGCAATTATGAAGTTTTTCTCTATTATGTAAACGCTTTGAAGATATTATCTTACTACTCCAAAAAGTAAGAGTCTAAAACGAGAATAAATAAAGTATGCATTCGTTTATACACATATCCGAAACATCAAAACAAATATTTACATACTAAATAGATGGGGTCTTTGACAAAGTAATTGAATGTTCGTTTAAGTTCACGTTAAATAAGCAACATTTTGTATTGCTAAATATGTCAGATATCAGAGATTTAACTGAGGTTGTCGACAATAATTATTATTATCATAACTCGTGATTTATTATTGTAAGAATAATATTCCTCCCACTTCACTCATCACTTCTAATCCGTTAATTCTTAGATTTGAGAAGTTGGCTGTGTAAAGACTCATGCACAAAAACACAACTAACGTTTAGGGAAGATCGAAAGGCTTTCTGTTGCAAAAATAAAAGAAATCTTTTTATGTCGCTTTCAAGGGTTCTGTTTTTTACAAGGTGGCGCAAAAGTTATGATCCTATCGAAATATGCAATATTTTTTTGCAAATGGCGGCAGCTTATTTTGATTCTGATTTGATATTAAATATTTTTTTTACACATACAAAAAACGTGTAAACGAGACATGGAACCCACGAGAACCTGAATAATTTGATCGGATTTTTTTAGGAATGACAATTGGTTAGAGTACACGAGTTGCCGTGATTCCGACCCGATTCCAATGCTTATAATTATGTCGTTGTGAAATTGAGATTTTTGTTGCCAAGCATGAAAATAGTACCACATAGTTCTATTTTGAATCTGGTATTGCTTTACGAAAATAAAATGGTATAAATAAGGATTTATACAAGAACTTTTAGTATTAAAAGTATTGACCATCAACATAGAAATCGGGATAGAATTTCAAGATTTTGCCACATAGGACTATGGCGGGTGCGTTAACGCGCCTTTCACTGCGTTTTGAACGCTCTGCGGTGTTTCCATTTTTCTGAACTTGCTAAAGACGAACTCTGAAAATTCATCATGTAACAATGTAAGCGATCGTCTCAATTTTACAATAATTACTTGTCATAAACTATCTGTCTCGAGCGTACCTACACTCAAAAACTTTAGTTATGCAAGTCTAAGGAGAGAGAACAGCTTAAAAAAATAATTATGGTCAGGAAAGCACCGGGAAAAAGACCCTGAGACAGGACGCCGATGCATTGTTCCGACCAAATACACCAAAACTCGCTCAAACACTCCTTCTCGCCGTATATAAATATAACTGCAAGCTGGCAAACCTGGACATCAATTGTTGACAACAAAAATCTAGCAAGCATGTTAAACACGTCCCAAAAAATCGAGGATGAGGTCTTGAAAGGTAAGGTAAGATGAACGTATTACAACGAAACTTCTCTGGCTTATGAAAACATTGCCAGTTTGTCTCTTTTCCAGACTAACCCTTTAATAATAGAAGACGCATTTTAATAATAACAATAATAATTAGTGTAGATACACAACCCAAGTTAATTACATAGAAATCAAATGCTAACTCATCAAAGTGAATATTAATAGTCCTAAACATTGTTATTCTGAAAATCACAGATCAAACATTTCCAGGGAGCAATCAAACCTTCGGAATATCAGGGATTACGCTGATGTCAAAACCAATTTACATCTTGTAGAATAATTGTCGACTGGCTTATTCTGTCTCCAATTATTATATTTTATAATAGGGTAGGTTTATTTGTATAAATCGCGTGATTATACAATGAGTACAATGACATTTATTAGCCTTTACATTCTCATTATTTAACATCAAATTAATGACATATATTTTAACTATCGCATTACACATTACTAGCTGAGGTACTTTGTACTCTTGAATTTGAAAAAGTAACGACTTTTTCATTAGTATGTGCATTTTCAATGACATCGCAGAACTTTCGAACGAGCAAGAAGCTCGAACAAAGTCCGCGTGATTACGTTTCCCTGCTCTTATTACTAAATATCATAGTGATGCTAGGTTTTTAATGACTTGTTATTATTAATTTTAAATCTTTCCTCCTTATGTCTGAAGCAGATTCTCCGGTTCTTCGGACACGTTGCCAGGAGAGGTGAAGAGAGCCTGGAAATGTTGATGGTCCTTGATGGTGTTGAAGGATCGAGGGGCAGAGGAAGAGCACCTACGAGATGGGGAGACCAAATTAGGGCAGCTACAGGCACAACAGTTGTTGGAGCAGTGCGCACGGCGGTGTCGGGAGAGGTGGAGGACGACCCTTAGTAATGAGAACTTTAACGACGATGATGATTATTGAAAGATTAAACAACTTTAAAACATAATAATATGAGTTTACATTTACCAGATTTATAATACAAAAGATCTTAAAAAACATAATATGACAATAAAGTTTTCTGTCTTTAAATTCAAACAGAAATAAATTCAATTAGTCTTAATCCTTCATACACTTGTATTATAATCATCTTGAATAGGGGTATGTCGGAAGTTTCGCGGCAATGAAAACAATCATAACATTTTGTGAAAGCACGTTCTGCCTCTTGTCCAACACTCCAACAATCCTTAAAATATGTGTCGCATCGATGAGATGCGGAATATTGTTATCGTTTAGGAACACTTTGTGGTGTTTTATTTTTTCTGAACAATATTATATCGATTTTCGGGAAATTCTTGTGACAATTTGAGGCAGAAATTGAATGTTGTTGGTTGTTGGCTTTTTGTGTGCTTTGGAATTATTAATCTTTAGTCACGAATATATCAACAACTGATGAGGTATTGGACAGGGTCGGAGAAATAAGACAGCTCTTAACTAGGATTGCCCAACAAAGAGCCAATTGGATAGGCCTCAACATCAGGCACCCGGGCCTGCTCATTACCATCGTCGAGGGCATGATAGAAGGCGCCAACCACAGAGGTCGCCCTAGGAAGAGCTACGTAGAACAGGTGATCGGCGACATGCGTAGTAGCGGCTATCAGGATATGAAGAGGATGGCGTGTGACAGAGATGAGTGGAGAGAAGGAATCAAAATGCTTGGAACAGACCAATCATTGGATTGAAACCCAAAAGAAAGAAGATGATCGATAATTAATACTGTTCGATTTTTTAAATGGTATGAACAAACCACCACAGGCTTACGACCGTCTTCTACTGTTATTTCGACGGCTGGCTTAGTGTGATCACTTTACGTTAACAACGTTCGCCATTAGGCGGTAATGTTCAAATTCCCGATCTATCTAGATAATTTTCAACATGTGGAAAAATCACATTATTACGTTGTCACATTCTAAGTTAAGTTGTTAAGCTTGATATTTTTATCCTAGGTGCCGGCCCTTTTTCTTTTTCACGACAAAAAGCTGTTCGTAGCTTGCTGTGAAAGCGTCAAATAATAGAGTATTCGTGTTCAATTTGAGTATGCACAGATTCGCTTAGTTCTCTATTCATTTAAAACTCGCTCTGAATTAACAAATAGGTATGTACGTACTTGTTTTAATTGTTTTACTTTCAGAGATTCAAAGTTTCATGCGCAGTGGAATATATTCAAACACATTTACTAGATTATTTAAAGATTATTTATACTGAAAACCCTAATTGAATTTATAAAACAGTGTATGTTCATGAATATTTGAACTGATATCAGCCACATTGTTCAAGATAATATCAAAGTGCAAACATCAATGATAATCTTAGTTCCATCCGCATGTCATGAAACCTCAATGCTTGTTCCATCTCGTTTGATCTTATTACGATGATAGAGAACAATATCTTAATTGAATAAGCCTTGCTTCCTTGCAACCGAACATCCTCACCTGTGCGAGGCTCCTAGGATAAGACCGTAATGGCGGCCATACACGATCAAGCTTATGGTGGCGTCCAATTTGTAGCTTCACCATAAAAAACACACACGATAAAATCAACGTCAAGCTTGCATGATAGCGCATTAGTTAAAACCATAGCGTTATCAGTGATGAAGCCTAGCAATAATGCTCGCAATAAAGAAAACAGAGAGGAAAGATGGTTCAGGGTGGTGACAAAACAAGATTTTCTCATAATATTTATACACGAATGAATGAATTATTTAAAACTTATCGTTATTGAAATCTAATTCAGAAAGAAGATACTATCATGAAAAATGCTGGTACATGAAAGACTAATAATAGTAAATACGAAAATGTTTACTTGACGCTGCAAAACTGATCAACCCAGCAGAATTGTCGTCAGTCTGAATGATGGGTGGGCCGATTGTTTGTCATACGAAGGTTACTTTTTATGTATCTTGATTCTTTTAACCTGATGATTTCCTCGTGCAACTAACGTTTTTATCGTAATATTTGACATTTTTGAGGTTCAGTTTACTCCGAAAGTTTTTGCGAAATTGGTTCATCTTGAAACATCCACAGTCGCCTGTGTGGATTATTCATGATGAACAAAATCCAACAAAAGTTGCTCGCGCACAAAGCACTTCGAAGCTAATGGACACTTTTTTTATGCGAAAACTGTACATGTCACAACCGTTTCTTTTGAATAATTAGTAATCATTTGTATACCGAAAGTTTTCGAAGAAATCATGATAACCATCAACAGCCGAAGAAGGATTTCTCTCAGCCACGAAAATTTCTAAATTATACCGGTCAGTTTAACGAAGTTACTTTTTAACAGTTGAAACGATGATTTGACGAGTCATCAACCATCAATTCCAACGTTTCGCAAACATCGACTTCTTCCAATTCCCAAATATTAAAAATAATTGAGTGCGTTCAAATGGCATGTTTTGAAGGTGCCCAAATCGATGTGGAAAAAGGCTTCGATAGTTGGGACAATCGAATGTAAAACTGAATTCATAATCGATTTTAAGACATAATAAAGCAATATTGTTTGTTACAAATTTATGGTCAATTATCGCAAATCCCGAAATATAAAAGTCAACCCTCGTACACCATCAAGTATCTATAACTGACGCCGCTTCAAGGCCGCTGCAGGCATGACGATAGGCTTGATCGTGTGTTACTGGCGTAAGATAAGACCGTATTATAATTCATTAATTATTTATATTACACGTTGGATGTGGGTTGGGCGTAATTGATATGGAAAATAACCACTAATATTGTAAGTAGTGAATGTCTCCACTCTTATCTGTTCAAACAACTACTCACGGGTGAACGCTAGCAAGACAGGCAGCCAATACACTAGGGTTCATTTTATCTAAATATATTTACCCTAATAATTTAGTAGGTAAAGGTCTATAGCTTTTTTCATAACCTAACTGATATATACAAAATTAAGAGCATTTGTGAGACTTCAATAGTTATGAGTAATACATACGCTTACATCAAACAAAAAGTGCCGCCTTTCTAAGTGTGAATTTGTGGCTAGCTAATTTATGAGAAGCAAATAGAACGGTCCTTCAAATTTTTCTATCCACGCGCACTTCTTTCGCTTCTTCCACCGACATCCCATTTCCCATACAATCTCTCTTTATTTCTTTTGCTTCAAACTATTATATAATGTACATAAAGAGCTTCAACTCTCTCAAAGTTCTTACTTATCTCTTCTCTGGTCACAATATTATGATTGGTTGGCAGCAGTTTTATCCTCTCTGTCTCTCCAATCCACGTCTGTTGCAGCTCTTTTCAGTTCTTCATAATATGAGGAACAGCACATATCCGAATACACGTCTGGTAGGTATTCTTGACTTCGTCGTCCTCGGGAGATTGTCCCCTCGGTCATCCCCTCAACAATGGTACGAAGGAGATCTTCGTTTCGTATTATGTGTCCTATCCACCTTGCACGTCTTTCAGACAGAGTTTTGAGCAGGTGTCTTCCTCCTTCGATTCTTTGGAGAACCTCTTCATTTATTGTGTGGTCTCTCCATAATATATCTAGAAGTCTTCATAGGAGCTTCCAGTCTCCTTTTATTTATTTCGAATAGGCACCAAGTCGCTTTACTTATGACCATCGGAAATCCTCTTTTTGACTTGATTATCAAAATACCCACTGCGCAAGTCATCTTTTCTTATGGATGGCGCTACCCTAGTCAAGATCAAACCCGATGTGAAAGCTCTTTGGATTGCATTCCTTGACTTTTTGGTATGGCCAAGGGTTGGGAACAAACCTACACATTACACAAGAAAGCTTTACCTGCAGCGACTTATGTAAAATATGAAGTAGCAGTTCCGCTTAGATTATCTTATATATAAAAATGGAGAGCTATTTCTCGATGTCATCGCATCATGCCTAAACGACTGGACCGATTTCGCAAATTTTTTTTTGTCTTGTAGGATTTTATCAGAAGAATGTCCTTTTAGAAGAAAAATTAAGAAAAATGCATGGAAAATTAGAGAATTAAAGAAAACTCTACGTAGACAACCTTATTAGTACCTTATAATTTTTATTCCAATTTTGAAATTTTGACAGAAATTGTCAATTAGTGCGATTGACAGAATGCCTAATACATGGTTTAAAACAGACGCATCGTTCGCAATCACATTGGTCAAATTATTACATCCCCATTCGAATGCAATATTCATAGTTAGGAAGACAGGACAACGTCTGTCGGGAAAGCTAGTTACAAATAAATTTGTTCACATCGCGTAGAATTTTGCTTTTTGTAACTTAAATAATATCAAGTTTCACGCTTCACGTCTCAAAAAGCAAACTGGCTTTACACACGCGTTCAAGAATCAGCTCATTGTTTCCACAGTATCTTATTGTACTTGATGGTATGTAAATTGCGTTGTACCAAACACTTACGTTTACACCTGTCGTTGCTCAAGTCTCTATTGTACCTTTTCATTTCTGGGTAAACAAAAGTTGAACCCGGATGTATATGGTGGCATGTTATTTGAATAATTTGTAAATGAAAATACTCAGATGAATATCTGAGAAAATTCTGTTGTCTGTTTTGATAAAATGCTAACGTATGTTTGGATTATCAAAGTAATGAACGTTGAAGAAAGCATGATAAAGCTTAATATTATAATCAAAAGTTTTCCAGTTATTTGAGCCTGCAGAATGTCTCTCAGAAAGATATATTTCATTTAAATAGAATATGAGGAATTTATCTTGCATATTACTTCAAATGTTGCAAATAAAATTTAAAAAAAAAACAATAAAACATAATATAAATTAGATTCTTCCGATGTTTGATTTATTGGATTCTTCTAAATATCTAATAAAAAGTAATATTTTTTTAACAATCAAACGTATTCAAAACGTATTTTTGTATAATTTACAAATTTGAAATCAATTTTCATAATAAGGACTACCTACGTCTCGTCTGTCGGAAAAGCTAGTTATTAATCTTATATTTGTGTCAAAATATCCATTGCTTTTGCTTATTGAAACAACTTACTTACATAAATGTAAAAAATGTACAATGTACATGCATATAAAACTGTATATCTTTTTGGTTGAGCTGCTAACTGCTCCATAAGTACCTATTGGGATTTGATTTTTTAACTATCGAAATGAAGAGTCATCTGTGACTATTAAGAGTAGGGGACTTCTTGAAGAAACCAAATATTTTTATAGTTAACCATTCAGCAAAGAAAAGTTAACATGGATCAAAGTGAACTGGGGTGGAATAAAAAAAACATGACCTTTCATTTCAGATAAAAATATCTTCACGTCGAATTGTGTTGTGAACCGTAGTGAACTGTAACGATGTTCAAGCTTCTCTATTGAACAAGTTTCATTTTACCAATGAAACAAACAATTATTATTTCTCAAGAATCAGCTACCTACTGGGTTGGCTGGCAGAGATCCTGCGGGATAAGTCCGCCCTTTCGACTGTCTTATTTACTGTCTCCACACTTCATTTTGAAATAATAAAGTTTTATTTATTTATTATTTATTTATTTATTTACATTCTAAACAATAATAGCAACGGAACGTGATCCCACAAACGGATATTTCTGAAATTTCAGACATTATTTATTTTATACTGCGTAAAGTTTTGTCTTTTTCTAAGTTTGTTAATGACGATACATTGAACACAACGTATTGAGAAAAAAAAAACAAATAATTTTTAGGTGTAGGTATTTGTTCCCTACGTCTCCCAGCTTTAAGCAAGGAGTACGTAGACGAACGAAGAAGAAGTGGACTGTAAAAGGGACTCAACTTTACTCTTGGTTCCAGTTATATTCTTGATGTGCACAACACTTATATGGGACCGCCGACCGTTATTTTGATTGTGATGAATTTCCGAGTTATGTTATTAAGAGTTTGACGTTTGTGCGTTAGGTGAATCATAAAAGAGAGAAAAGAAGTGAAAAAAGGCGATCGCTTTTGTTGCACTCAGTACGCATAGAACAATTTTGAAAACGCCGTAATATTCGTAAACTAAATTCGATATACGTACCTAGTGCCTACCCATGTTGTTTATCGAACAGTATTGTTTTTGTGTTTTGCCACGTATTTACATTTTGTACGAGTTTGTTTTTTACATGTTGCTCTTTCAGGTTTATTCTCAATTGGGTTATCACAAATGTATGCCTTCAAAATTTGCCTTCCATGATTTTTATACGGGTTTTTTCATGAACCTATCTGTACCCACCAAAAGTGAACATAAATAAACTTCTGGACATCATTCGCAGAAAACAATGCGATCAAAAGAGGAAGAGGGTCACTACTGGGAATCGAAAGACCCTCTCACACCGTGTTCCGCCTCTTTCGAAGTAGAGCTGAGGAATTTGGATATGGTGTGGGAGGAAGTCATAAACATTGTGCAAGAGCCGTGGAGAGCTTTTGTTGCTTGCCTATGCCCCTAAGAAACCATGAATTTGGAACGAAAGTTGACGATTGAACTGCTAGTTTACCAACTTAAAATGTACCTTAATGTCTTCCGAAGTCTTGCAGATGGATTCCTTGCTACCAGTTTTAAAAAACACCATCTTCTTATCTTGAATTCCCTACATTAAAGAAAAAATAATCCAAAACCTGATGTCTCTGGAACGTTGAAAGAATGGTAGGTTTGTTTTTTAAGTGTTTACAAAAAAGATTCGTTGCATTTTTTGTTTATTATTTGACGTATCGCCTGGAATAACGTTGAATATTATACATTAGGTCGATTTTCGGTTTTTTATATCATTCGATAGAGTAGACTTTTCTCTACTGTTCTCTGTTTCTCTACTTTTTATTCAAAAATTCATTTATCTATTGTTTTTTTTTTTCAAAAATTCATTTATCTACTGTTTTTTTTTTTCAAAAATTCAAATATCTACTTCTAACACTGCAAAATCGTAAAAAAATTCATGAAAATACATTCAATTTGGTCGGTATAGGTTCTATTGTTCAGACCACATGTACCCGGTGTTATCTTTTCTCAGTGCACCTGCTATGTTAAACGTTGTGCCGTAGGGTTTATTTAAGTTTTATTATTGAGGGTGGAATGCCTAATTAATAAAATATATTTCGTGGTAGGATTTCAAATTTATTGCAGTGGACAGATTGGTTGTTATTTCGTGTGTTTACATCATAGACGACCAGTGTGTATTATTATTTACACTTTATAGGTGCGGCAAATCAATACTTGGTTATCTAATGCACCCCTTAGGTTTGGCACTTGGAAACGTTAAAAACGACAATAAAATATAATAACTTTTGAATTATTGAAGAATTATAAAACTTTTTGAGTTCAAAGGGCCCAAAATTACTTTCAATACCAAATTGGAGTTACAGTCCCATTCAACATTTTGTCAATATAAACAATGTTTTTTTATTCAATAAGGTTATATCACTTTGCTCAAACTGATACCCATTAATTAATGTATTATTTAGCCCCCGCAAATTCGCTGTATTAATAAAACCATTACTGATTCTGATGAAAATATAAATAAGCCCCCGCGAATTGTAGGTAGTAATAAGACTATTTCAGTAACGACTTATACCAAATTGGAGTTACAGTCCCATTCAATATTTTGTCAATATAATAATAATGTTTTTTTATTCAATAAGGTTATATGTCTTTGCTCAAACTGATACTCATTAGTTAATGTGTATTATTATTTAGCCCCCGCAAATTCGCGGTAGTAATAAAACCATTACTGATTCTGATACTCATTTATGAAAATATAAATTAGCTCCCGCTAATTTTAGGTATTAATAAGAACATTTCAGTTACGACTTGTGTTTTCAACGTAATTAATTGGCGTTGGTGATGTTAAATTGTTATACTTGAAAAATGATTTTGTTAAATTAACATTATAATACCTATGGTTTCTCAGAAATAATAACCTCCATATTATTATACCTGAGTAGAGAGATTGGATTGCCTCTTCCCAGAATACAAACATTTACACAGGCAAACGCTCCATCTACCTTCTAAAATATCGAATTTACAATATTTGTTTTGCACCCTTTTTCAAATACTGCAACAACTCGCCCATTTTAAGCTTTGTATAATTTAATCAAAAGATGCAAAAATATGCACAAGCAATAACAATAATTAAATATTAATTCAGTTAGGACCTTAGTTTCTTATGTCATTGTATCCCACATAAACAACAGGCTTCTAAGTTTGATTTTTATTTTTGCTGAACGTTGCAATTATAATAATTTTAGTGATGTTAGGTAGGTTCAAATTACTCCATAGTTTACTCGTTCGCTCCCTAGGTGGAGCATTTGGTCGTCACAAAGCCTCGCCAAGCATCTGTTTCCTTCGCTCGATCCAAGGCGTCATTCCTACATAATATATCTAAGTCGGTATCTCGAAGGTTTTCATCATACGCTCTCTTGATGATGTTGAGTCTTGGTCTGCCACGTCTTCCTGTACCACCTGGGGTGGCGCGGTATAAATAAATGATAAAATTTAATTAATTATAAATTAAATGATTAACGTGGACTGTATCTATATGCGTGGCATGCTGTGCTGGCGGAGTGGTGTGACCAGCTGGAAAGAAAAAGGATCTGGAAGATGGACTAACCTTAACTCCACGGTGATCTCCCTCTGCTGGCCAGCTCTTCCTTGTTGAACACAAAAACATAAACAAAAACACAGCACAATTTATAATTATAAACGCGGCGCGGATGGTTAATTTTATTATTAATTATTTTAGAAGATTAGAACGAATTAAAATGAATATAAAAAATGATTTGATTAGCGGTGCGATGCGGTTGATTTCTTATTGAAGATTGTTATTGTCACTCATCCTGGTTAGCTAAAGGTAGGAACCAAAAAATGGGTAACAACAATTTGATGGAAAAAATGAGATGGAAAGGACAGGTTGACACTGGCAACACCACACTCCCCACCTTGAAAGCTCCAAAGCTTTCAACACAAAAATAAAAGAAAGCGGATTAAATAAGAAAAATGCGGTATATATAAATAAATAAAGCGGTATTTAAAATGCGGTTAGCCCATTGCGGATATAAAATGCGGTTAGCCCATTGCGGATAATAAATGCGGTTTTCCCATAGCGGATTTATAAGCGTTGAATATCAGAGTACTGATATTGTAAAGATGCGGTGAATATCAGATCAGAAATCTGATATTTTAAAGATGCGGATTATATCATTTTATGATATATTTAAAAATGCGGTTAATATATCACAAGTCTGATATTTTAAAGAATGCGGGTTATAAGAAATGCGGTGAATATCGGATCACAAGTCTGATATTTTAAAAATGCGGTTAATATCAGTTCAAATCTGATATTTTAAAGATGCGGATTATATCATTTTATGATATATTTAAAAATGCGGTTAATATCAGTTCAAAGTCTGATATTTAAAAAAATGCGGGTTATATAAAAAATGCGGTTTTTCAAAGCGGTACATTCACCAAATTTACGTGAAAAGACAATATATGCGGAACTATAATAATAATTTATAGAAATTGATATGAAATGTGAACTTCATATATGCAAGCACTTACTTTACTAATGCGGTTTAATAAAAATTAAAGAGGTACTTATAAAACTCGTATAAAAAAATGAATTATTGAGTTGGTGGATCTTTCATAACGGAAGTCAAAACAGTAGAAACTGCTTCAGGTACATCCGTACTTATAGGTGTAAACGGCTTGATAGGCCATGAATTTGGTTGGCTGAGAAGCCACTTTGGACCTGTCATCCAAAGACTGTGCTCCAGCAATTGAGATGGATACAATCCCTGAGATAAGCAGTCACTGGGATTTTCGATCCCAGATATATAAAAAAAGTGTTTGCAATCTAGATTATGTTGTATCTGAGTCACTCTATTAGATACAAAAATAGACCAGCGGTGCGGTGAAGAGTGTATCCAGGATAAAGCTATCATGGAATACGAAAAGGCGTATATGTTGTATATAGCATAAAGTGGATTGAACGTATCAAAAACAGTTTTTACTAATTTGGATAATAACAGAGCTGAGCACAACTCCAAGCGGGCAAGTGAGATCACCTTAAACGGTGCCACCTTTGATTTTGGGCACACTAAACTTATGAAAATATTACCCTTGTCATCTGTGACATGTAAGTACACCACACAGGCGTAAACTTTTAAACTGGCATCACAGAAGGCTACGATATTTACCTTGCAGCCAGGTGTCACTTTCAAGTGACGCGGTATTTTTATATTCGACAACAACGGCAGTTCAACAATTAATCTTTGGTAAGCGGTTATTGCCACAGCAAACAATCGTAATCCAAGCAGGAGCACTAACAAACCAGCAAGAATAAAATATCCATCCGTCTCATGAGATGGAATTTCTTCTAGATAATTATTGTTAATGTAATCTGGAATAACACTATTATATTTTTCACGCAATCGAGAATCAATATTTAATTTGCGTTCTAGTGAAACTAAACGTCTTTGAGCTATAGCGAACGAATCACCCAATTCACTTGGACTTTTACAAAAAGGAAGGGACACCGTATATCTGCCCTGAGACTCACGAGATACTGAGGACCGATAAGCAGACTCACACGCGACACTCTCAGGACTTGCGACCTCAACCATCGGCAATTCCTCCAACTTCCAAAACCTATGCAGAGTTCTCTCCAAGCTTCCACAATTGTTACAGGATACAGATGTATCATCGTCGTGGTTCACTCGCGAAACCGTGGCAAGGGTGACAGTCGTAGAGCATTGAGGTTTTGAGTTTTTATTCGAAATACTACCCATTATCAAATATCCCAGTGCAGTTTCAATAAGCGGTGATAAACCTGGTATTTCAATTTTCCCACTCAATAAAATATGTGGAAATAGTTGAGCTCCCAAAACGATTTCTATCTCAGCAGACAGATTCCACTCTCCATCAGCCAGCGGAACTCCGCTCAAATGACCGAGACATGTGAAATCTATATCTTCCGTAGGTAACGAGTCTGTTATTAGGTCCAACACTAGACATTTTATCTTATATGTTTGATGCGAGATGCGGGATTGTATGTGAAATATAACAAAGCCGTGAATCGGTTTGCTAGACAGACCAACTCCTTTGACAAAAGAGTTGTTCAAAGGGATTATATCTAAATTTAATTTCTTACAGCAAGCAAGAGTGATGAGATTATTTTGTGAGGCATTATCAATCAAGCATCGAACTAGCCTCTTCTCACTTTCATTTCGATAGGCAAGTACCTGGGCAGTAGGTAAAATTATAGGACATGTCAATCCTATATTATTGCGAGCGCATAAAGTTGTAGAAGTAGTTGTAACATTTTTACTGGTTGATGGTTTTTCATTTGAAGTACAATTTTTCTGATAAAACTTACTAGTGTCTTTGTCATCAAAATGAAGCATAGAATGGTGCGATTTGTTACAAATCTTACAAGATTGTTTTGAATTACAAGTTTTACTTTGATGATTACAACTAAGACAGTTGATACATCCAAATATAGATTTAATTAAATTAAACTTCTCTCTTGGAGTAAGAGTTTTAAACTTTTCACACTGATATAGATGCGTGTGAGAGAAGTTACATAAAGTACACTTCTGACTAGCAGAGCCAACATTTATCAAAAATGATTTAGAAATGTTTTGAGATTTATTTTTTCCTTGCCATGGTACCCTTTTATATTGACTATTTAAACCATCACGAGAGGTGCGTTCTAAAATTTTAACTTTATCCTTGACAAATTCCATTAATTGGTCGAACGAAGGAAAATCTTTTCCTCCTCTAACCGACATTTCAAAGTCATGCACTATTTGAGGGTGCAATCCCTTAAGGGCACATGTGAAAAATATGAAGTCTGACAAGTCTTTAATTTTTAATTGTTTAAGAGCTGATACCGAGGCAGATATATTCTCTGAATATTCATTTAATTCGTTAGCACTCTTTGCGGACGTCTTACTCTCTAAAATATGATTTAAATAATAAGCTCCCAGAGATCTATTATCCTGATATCTCTCAACTAAACCTTTCCATATGTTTGCATAATTTTCACCTGTAGAAATAATCCCGGAAAACACATTTAGAGCTGAATGACTTAGTTTTCCAAGCAAATACTGCATACGCTGCGAATCATTAAGATTTTCGTTAAGATGGATATTATTCTTAAATGACTCATAAAATAGAGACCAATTTTCTAATTTACCATCGAAACATGGTATTTGAATAGGAGGTAATTTAATATGAGAAATTTTATTATCTTTTGATTGATTTGAGGTATTTACATTTGAAACTTGGTCTGCAGTCAACAACTGAGACCGTTTGAATTTAATGGCATTTACCTGACTGTTTAAAGTATTTAAACTATCATACTTTGGCTCATACGTTTTATCGTACGAAATTTTTAACAGTACAAGTTCATCCAATGCGGTAACTATATCTTTCTTCAATTCATCAATTGAGAAAGTGTCTGAGATGAAAGCAGTTGTTTCCCGAGTTCCGTGACTCAATGTCAATTTTGACTTCTCAAAAAACTCACCAACCTTTGAGAGAAGTGAATTAGATTTGGCTTCTAATAATTTGATACGTTCCATTGTGAACGCCTAATATAAATAAACAATTAAAATAGATGCAAGACAAGTTGAGTAAACTGAGTAAGTTATCAACTTATAAACTACGCGGGCTTATGTTCGTTTATGAACGAAGGTACATAAATAAGAAACCGTGAAACTCAATTAAGATGTCTTAAGTTCACTTTACATAAATAAGCATTTGGTTGCCTATATGAATGTATGTAAAAAAAAGAAGTACCTAAAAAGAAATATAATAAAGATGCGTTAAATTTAAGTATACATAAATAAGCCTTAAATTGCCTATATTATTAATGTATACAAAGAGAAGAAAAAGAAATATAATAATAAAGCGCTAAATTTAATATATCTACTATCCGAATAAACAGTAGAGTACTGTATGCAAAGGCTTAAGCATACGGGTGTGTTCAAATAATGCGTAGGTATAAGCTAATGTACACGATCAACGACAAAATTAACCCTCTCAAATCAACACAGAAAGCTAGAGCAATAGCGACATAGGTATGACGTAAAACTCTACATAAAGAGTTTGCTGCAATTGTTGTAAGTATGACTATTTTATATCAAAGTTACAAAGTTATGCGAGCGATGCGTAGTTAGGTATATAAAATATATTAAATATTATGTCAATATCTATATGGGTACTATTCTAAGCAATTGGGGTTCTTAAATAACTCTTATCAGTTTTATAAGTGTAACAGAATTATTTCCCATTAAATTCTCAATAATACACTGATATTATACTTCAAATTTTATATATGTCATACTTGTATGGTTTTTACGTGTAAAATCATTCAATTGTGAATAACAATTAATTATTATGAATAATTAATATTTTTTAAGTTTTCAAGCCAATGCCATCTATGGAACTACAACAGAAGCACGTGAATTTCCAAAATCAAAGTTTAACTATTGACTTTTCAAAGAAACCCACTTCGCCTATTCAAATATAGATGGCGCTATACGTTAATAATATTAATTATTATTTAAAAATTACAATTGTATGTTATAAATCTATATTAAACTTCCTCACACTTATTGCCCGTTCAATGAATTAATTTGTCAAATGATTAGCGGACTCGACAAGAATTATACCCTATCATTAACACAATGAATATAACTGAATATTCAAGCCTTATTCAAGTTAATTATAAGCAAGTTTATATCAGATAACATGTGACATGACTGATACAAATTTCACTTTGGTTTCATATGTACTTCTAATGCGTGATATTAAATCAAAAGGACAATGACATTACCGTTTCTGCAATGTTTCAATAAATTTGGTGAATGCACAGATGAGAATTAAAATGAGAATACATGAGATTTACTCTAAAGAGTTTTGCCACAGGGGCTCACCATAAATCCGGTATAAGTGACCAAAAATCTAACCATAAATCCGGTTCGTATGGACCATTAATATGGGGTGGCGCGGTATAAATAAATGATAAAATTTAATTAATTATAAATTAAATGATTAACGTGGACTGTATCTATATGCGTGGCATGCTGTGCTGGCGGAGTGGTGTGACCAGCTGGAAAGAAAAAGGATCTGGAAGATGGACTAACCTTAACTCCACGGTGATCTCCCTCTGCTGGCCAGCTCTTCCTTGTTGAACACAAAAACATAAACAAAAACACAGCACAATTTATAATTATAAACGCGGCGCGGATGGTTAATTTTATTATTAATTATTTTAGAAGATTAGAACGAATTAAAATGAATATAAAAAATGATTTGATTAGCGGTGCGATGCGGTTGATTTCTTATTGAAGATTGTTATTGTCACTCATCCTGGTTAGCTAAAGGTAGGAACCAAAAAATGGGTAACAACAATTTGATGGAAAAAATGAGATGGAAAGGACAGGTTGACACTGGCAACACCACCACCTATTCCATTTGAACATGTCTGACAACATGAATTATAGATAGGTACGTGTCATTTTATTTGATTGTTCTGTTTTTCTAAACCAAGGTTCGGGACTGCGAATGAAAGTTGAAATTTCTTCCCATTACTACAGTTTTATTTAAGAACTAGCTGACCCGTCGAACTTCGTCCCAATATTATTTCATTTATTATGTTACTCATCGATCTTAACATCAATCCATCAAAAACAGATATGGTGGTATATAGATCCATGAAAACTCATTTTTGGAAAATAAGAAGTATGTAGGTAATTAGTTATTTTAAAATCTTAATTAACTTAATGGTTTCTATAAGTAAATAAATATGTTCCTCTTAATTTTATCCAATCAATCTATTTTATCTACTATATAAATTAAAGTCGGGTTAGTGCGAACACTTATAACTCGAGATTGGCTCAGCAGATACTTCTGATGTTTGATTTATTGGATTCTTCTCCGCTCCGGATAACATAATAACTAATAAAAAGTTGAAAAAATGGATAACAAATGATGTAAAAATACAATAATTAAGTTTGTATGGAAAGGTTACTTGGACGCGCCCACGACATCGCTCTCATTCTCGCATACACTCTTACAGTAGCCCATCCCACTTACTCCACCGCACCGATTCGAGCGTTAGAAAATTTTCATACAAAGTCAACAATATTTTCGGGCACATTCGTGTTGGTAATAGGCGAGGTAGGGTGTGTGCGCGAGCACATTTCTCTCAAGTTGTTTCAGAAATAGTTTAATGTTATTATTTTATTAGCTTTTCTCAATCGAATTAATTTTGTATTGTTTAACGGGGGTGCAGTGCACATCATGTACATATTAACCACAGGACAAAGTCTATCGGGAAAGCAATTAAATTATTTTTTACATTCGCATTCTATCAATTGCAACAACAATCAATCCACTGACAGTTCTTTCAAGTGTCAATTAATTAAAATTCCAAAGTAGAACAAAATTATATTGTAAAAAGTTCTAATAAGGTTGTCTAAGTAGAGTTTTTTTTTAATTTACTAATTTTCCACGCATTTTTCTGATTTTTTTCTTTCAAAACAACCTTCTCCTGATGATAAAAGCCTACACGACAAAAAATGAATTAGCGAAATCGGTCCAGCCGTTTAAGTGTGATGCGATGACATCGGGAAATAGCTCTCCATTTTTATATAATAGACAATATTTTCCGCGGAAATCTTTAATTTTTATCATAGAAGTCATCGCTGAGATACAGACGAGGGGGTCAGAGTGTTTCAACAAAAACAAACGAGTTACGAACGAACTAACCAATTATTACCACATAATTTACGATGTTACGATGTTTGTTTCTACGAACGATGACGTGAGTAGCCGTTATATACACCCGTAATGGAGGTATACATATAGTCTTAATTAAATTGGTTCAGCTCGAGATGATACAGATCAAATCTCTTTGTAACGAATCTTGAAGTAACGAAATTCTCATTTAAACGAACAGTCGGTACCTTTAAGTACGCAACTACCGGTTTTAATTTTTTTTCGTTTCAATAACATTTAATTATATTTATACCCACACTTTTCTTTTTCTAAAATGCGTCAATAAAAAGGAAGCAGTTTCAGGCACCCTTGCGTTTAGTCAAAAGCAGTTTTTTTTTAAATTTATTTATGTCATTAATTTAAAAAATATATATATACCCTTAAAAGAAGAACATTTCAGATAGGTATCCGACCAGTGAAAACAAAGAAGCCTTGTGTCTGGTCGGAGAGCACACCATACCCGCGCACCCCATCCCTAAAAGTAGATAGGGGCCGCGCAAATAAAGTGTTATACATTCATATTTTTATCAATATTACTCTCAAATAAATACTATTATAGAACAACAAAAAATATAAATAACATCCGAAATAAACAACAAAATAAAAAAATTACTTAAAATGTACCATTATTCAAAATAATGGATACAGTCATCTATCCGTCCACTACCAGATAATGCGTGTCAAAAAATAAATGCAACAGTAAGAATCAATGAACAAAATAATTTACATAGTGCACAGACGCGTGCACCGCGTGATAAACAAGATTAATATTAATATGTGAGCTGAATCATAATAGATGGTTGTAGAGTTGTTAGGTTAATTATTGGTCTTTAGCCGGAATAGTTTCATTTTTTTCCATTTTTGCATTTCATCCACATGGTTTGGCCAAAGGTTTCATATTTACAAAAAAGATTTTTGTGTTATCATTTTAATTTTGATCAATAATATTCTATGATATAATTAGTACAAGAAACAATATCTCTTGCCTTAAAAATGTGAAAGTTTTTAATCTTTTAAATTTTGATTTAAGTTTTATTGGAGTTAGATAATTTTGCACCCAAAATTTATGTATCTTGTTGTAAGTAGGTACCGTACTAGCCCGAATATAACGCCATATATTATTTTTCGAACATATAGTTTAGTAGTTCGAGGCTTGCCGTGAGTCAGTACGGCTAGGTAAGTACTTACCTATGTTGCCATGTGTTAACACCTCTTGCGCAATTTATTTCGTTTAAAGTGCGAAACGTAAGGTAATTTTTATTTTAAGAAGATAGTAACTAATTAAGAGTAACAAACGCGTTCTGAGATAACTAAATCAATAGATAGTTAACACCAAAACGAGTTTTACGGTACTGTAAGTGCCTCCAATAAAGAAAAACATTGAACCAAAAATCTATAATATTTTATGAGTTTCCGATATAACGAAAAAAGGACCCAAGCGTAGGTAGGTACATGTTTCGGTATATTGGGAATTCAACTGTACCCTTTATAAATTAAATTATAAGTATATTTTTAGAGAAAGCTAGTTACTACGTTATCAAACGGTCAGATTGTAGGGTTTTTAACTAGGTATGTTGTGGGTTGGGCGTGGTACTTACTAGCGCCGCGAAAGTGTAACGTTGTTATCAAAAGGATGCATGTGTTGCACTTAAACTTTTGATTAAATTGATGCAACGTTCGCGGCGCAAGTGAGTACCAGGCTAAATCATGTTACGTTTTACACTTTTTGAAACCAAGACTCTTTGACATATTCGTAAATTTACCCTACTCACAGCTCTAGGGTTTCAATAGTAGATAAATTAGGTTATGTTTTGGATGCTCGAATCGAAAAGATTTTAATAAAATGATTTCATAACTAAAACTCATCTCAATAGAATGGGCGTGTAATTAGGAAAGTAATACCATTCACTAGTTTATTTATAATGTGTCAGTTTTGTCTAGAAATTTTTATTGTTTTCTTTTTCAGGTGACTGAGAATCATTGACGGAACCACCAAACCACCAAAAGGTAATGCAAGTTCTTTTGATTTATTCAGAATAAAGAATAGGATTTTTTTTTCAAGTTTATAAATATATTCGGATAAAGTTATTATGATTGAATAAAATGTGAATGCTTGTTTTGGAGGACAAAAACGCACCTACTTACCTGTTTACATAGAGGATTGATCGAAAATTCAATAGTCAATTTCACAAAAAGCGTCAAATAAAAAATAATTCAGAAGTAGGTAAATACTAGCTCATTCAGCGAATGTCGTTCCGTTTAAAGCTTGTAGAAAGTCGGACTGCGTAAAAAAATACGATTTAAATAGATGAGTGATTCAATCACAAGCTTCTACCACCTACATAATACCTACTTATTAAACTTTCCATAAAACAACAGGTATCATTCGAAATTTTATTCCTTTAGCATAAAATACGCAGTTTTCGATTGAAATTTTCAAAGAATTGAGATTAATTCCCAAATTGTAATATAGCAGAGATGACCGCTGAAGAGATGGTAAGAGATCCGGACCTCGTTTTCCCAGATTCTTTTTTTTTAAATATTTCTTTACACAAAAGAGAAAGGAGAAGTTTCGAAAAAAATCAGTCACTTAGGTACTCAATACACATGGACAGATCAAATATTGAGATATAGTTACATATTATGTTCACATTATTATAAAAGGGGTCTCCCTTAAAAAACAAGTTTATTCAAATTTCCAAAAAGGTAAACATTTGAAGGTTTCCCATCGCTCTTATTGCCAGTTACCACCTTTATGTATTTATACTATTTTTCATATAGCAACACAAAGTCAAGGTTTTGCTTGAATCGAAAAAAAAAACAATTCACCCTTTTTCACCTTGAATTGTTTTTGTTGGTAGGTACATTTTTTTGTAAATAATGTTCTTTTTGCAATGCACAGGAGTTTATATGTAGGTATGTAGATTTTAAAGTGAGCTTGAGTACCTACTTCTCCTATTTGGGTATACACACTACACAGTCTAATATGCGTATGCTATGAGAAAATATTTATAAGATCTTTATAAGACCTAATACTATGCTGTCAACTATTTTTAGCAAAAGGTTAAGTTAATTTTAGTCGCCTTTGTCATTTATAAAATTTTGTGAATTTCGAAGAATTAAAAGAAAAAAATTAAGTAAGTTTGATTCTGCGAAACACCAAATATGAAAATCACGGATGATGTCATTTTTTTCCTAGCTAGTGACTATTTAAACAGAAGCCTACACTACTAGGTATGATCTAGGATCTGACCAAACAGTTAAAAAGAATAAGTATCCTGCACTGGCTGATCAAATGGTGTCTCATTATTAAGTTTGATATCTGGTGAAAAAGATTATGAAATAAACTGAAACTGAAAATAATGTATGTTGTAAATTAAACTTACGCTTTAATTAAAATACGCTACAACTTTCAACGAGTTTTTTTTTTTTGTTTAAACCCATATCTTCCCAGTGTTCCATTATTGGAACGGTTTAGTTAATAATTTTTATTATTTTTTTGGAAATGCGCAACTCGTTTAATTTTATGTCCTTAAAATCTTCGATTAATAGGCTATAGTTAGAGATATTATTGCACGATATTCCCATCTGCTTTTTTCTGTTATGAAGCATTCTTTATAGCAGATTTTGTGGAAAAACATTGCTCGTTGTAAAATGTCCGTAAATTTTTTGTTTGTTATAATTAACATTCATATAATACGTTACAAGATCTATTAATTGTAGTCTCTTTTATCATTATAAAAAATAATAAAAATAAAAATGACTATTAGTAGGTATTTTCATGTCCATTTTTGGAACACTGGGATAATATGCCAATGTAAAATTTTTGTACTATTTTCATGCAAAAAAATATTTATTGTTGGCAATTTATTTTTTTTTGGTCGTAGTTTAATAGTGTATTAAATATTTGAATATCTAGAAATGAAAAAAGTATTTTATGTAAAGAAAATATGCGGACACAGCTGGTACAACTGAATCTTACACAGTAAGAAAACGTTGTTTGTATGGTTACTTTGAAGGTGAATGATGTTGATTTTCAAAAAGGATCTGCAAAATCATCTTAACCATTGGATTCCACCTAAGGTCTGCTACGCTCAAAAACAGAAAAAAATTAATTCATTGGACTTGATGAGTGACAATACTACCAGGATGCGGTGATATTTTTTTCGGCCAAGAACGCTATGAATAACATTGAAGCAGATGTTATATCTTCAAAACAGGAGAAAATCCTGCATCAACAAGCTATTGAAGTGCTTTGCTTTACAGTCAATATCGAAGTAACCTTCTTGTCTGATAAGTAAGGTCACAGGTTGATAAAGCTGCCGCAGAAGCAGTCTGCTTGAAAGATGTCATAATATGAAGAAACAATGCTATGAGGACAGACAGAAAGGTTCGTATCTATAAGACACATGAAATTTTATCCAGGGCAGACACTGCCAAAACAAAAGGAATGCTTTAAACATCTTAAACGAAAACACTCCATGGTTAATCTCTGCGTGATCGAATTAGAAACACAGTAATTTGAGAGATCTAATAAGTCGAACAATGTGGTCAGGTGGGTACGTTATAACTTGTTATATGTTTTGTTAGCACCAACATATTGTATTAAGAAGTTAAATAAAAGTAAGAATACTATATCAATCCCTGCATGAGGGTACCAAATGGGCTGCGTCGATCAAAAATACTCTTCAAGCGATGGTAAGAAACCTGGAACAAGGCATGTCAAGATGACAACCCTGATAAAACAGACTCCCGTGTCTATAAAAGAGAAGAAGAAGAAGATTTTTTATTGTATTATTTTATACAAGGCTTGTAATTTATAAATTGTGGATTCAAATTTTAAAATCTCTTCATAAAGTACTTTACTGCGCTCTATATCGTTTTTGATTTCCCATACAAAAGCCCAAATGTTACATGTATGTATCTTCCCAGTGTTCCATTATTGGAACGGTTCTATAACTAAAAATCCAAAAATCCAAATTTTTTTTTGACACTTATTTATCAATACATAGACCGTAAATAGTCCCTGGTATGATTTTCATGAAAATCTAACGGCTATTTCTATGTCTGGGAAGATATGGGTTAAGAAAAAATATACTTTACATAAATTTGAAGTTTCAAAGACAAAAAAACGACAATTAATTAGCTATTCTTATCTTGAGCATTGATAATAAAATGGTTTTACAAATTTATTATTATAGCTTTCTTGGAAATATGAGAGGATGAAGGGACTTCGTAAAACAATGGCATGGAAATTAGTGTCGTTATACACGTGGAAAAAGACTAGTATTAGTTAGTTAATAGTGTGTTAAATTTTCTTGACCTTAACCTATAGGTTGATAACTAGGAGTTACCTACTTGATTTATGAACTACCTATGATTATTGGATAAAAACTCAGCGATAGAAAATCATGTGATCAAGCCGTCGCGTCTGTCGTCGAGATAGTTTAACCCATATCACTTGATTTTTAGCCGACATCTAGATTTGACCCGCCATGTTGGATTTTACGTCAACTGACAGTTGTTTCGAGAGAACAAGAACACTTTCTATAATAAACACACTGTATTAATGTTTTTCCCCGTCAAATTATTTATTTATTTATTTATCAACGGCAAATTGCCTTTTAAAGAAAAAAAGTTAGTAATAAGCAGTAAAAATACCATTATGTGCTCCTTCCATATTTTGGTCCATTGTATTTTTTATAAATCACTCAAAGTGAACACATATACACTCTTTGACTCTTTCACAGTAAGCTACTTAAAGCTTGTGTCGTGAAAGAGGAAGATGATCGGCACCTCGGATCGAACCCACGACCTCCGAACGAAACGATGCGAAAGCCGACGTCATTACCGCTAGTCTACCAACCTCTTCAAATTTAATTTATCATTTTAATAATAGAACATTTAAACAAATAAAGTATATATGTATGCAATCCCGTAATCATTCGAGCGCTTACAACCACGAAGCACCAACTATATTCAAAGAAAGATAATGACGTTTTGAAGAAAAAAAACTCAATGAATACTTTTTTAAGTAGGTACAGATGTAGGTATAATCAACATTGTGGAACTTTTTATTCAAAATTTAGCGGAAAAAAAACTAACTGTAATTAATTTAAATATTAACGAAGTTTTATACTTATAGCTTGGTATTAAAAATTAAACCGTAATAATATGAAACTACGAATTTAACATTCTGAATTATTTGAACAGCTAAAAAGACTAGAATCGGCTTTGTTCGTACGCAAAAAAGGTAATTAAAGTTAAGTGATCAAATAATATGATGTAGTTCATTTTGGCTGAAACATTAACGTTTCGTTTAACTTCATTCTTTAATAAAAATCAGGACTTAACTTTATTTTGATAGAAAATAAATCATTAGCATACCTTGGTTGTTACCACTCGCGTTGCCCGGCTACTATTTTGTTTGTTTACAAAATTACTGTGGTTCCTAGTTTATTTCGTAGCCAACTTCATTATTAAATATTGTCATCAGAAATACCTGTCAGATGTCATTTTTCAACTTTATACAAAATGGAAGATGTGCTGAGTACATGGAACATACATGTTTTCTTTTCCATAAATATTTACCAGTTCGCTGTCTCTTGTGTCATATAATTTTATCTAATTATTTTTAAGGCACGTGATGTGTTCACGAAGCAGCTAATTACCCCCTCCTCCTAATTACCCAACGTCTTTGAATGCGAAGAACTGAAACTTAGCGTCTTTTTGTTGCTTGCTGAATTCATTCGTCTCAAATCTCGTTTGATGTGTATTATAATTTATCAGCGAAAATTTATGTGAACCTCCACATATTAAATTGAAGAACTAGCAGCAAATCCTGTCGGATGACAGGCATAGAAAAGTTAATTTTTTTTTTGATTATTCTATAAATCAGTTAAATCGTCCCTAATGCACTGGGTTCCTAGGGAGCGGTCCGTCGTCTGACAAGGCGGCAGTCATTCAAAAAGTATGACAATGTTTTTTTTTATAAATTCGGTAATAATATTGTCAATTCACGACTTTCACCGTTGTTTATAACAGCGCCGTATTTTTAGGAAAACAGACCATTAACGTGTCTTAATCTCAATATGACTTACTACCATGCACGTTGGGAACTAGGAAACTCTTTTCAAGAATCTTTGTCTAATGGACCTCTGATGATTCTTTGTCCTTGTTCATAATTAGTTTTGTTTGTGTTGTGTCCTGTGTTTTATAAATAGATAAATCACACATTCATCAGAAACATTCTCGCAGACACCTACGATTGTTACTATTTTAAGTATGAAAATTTTTTCCCGTAGTTAAAGTGGTTTCGTCGTAAATGTATGAAAAAGATTTCGTGAGAGATAACAGTGTTTCAAGGAAAATGCTGAGTTACGGACGAACTAATGATATTGTACTAGGGATTTTTTCTTGGAAGGATTAGTTCCATACTTTTTTTGAATAGAATGTTCTGCTTAGTAGAAATATTATGTGAAATTAATTAATTAGGTTATATTTTTATTTTATTCAGTTTCTTTGATATTTTATTCCAATTGAAATAACGTCTAAGCATATAAAATAAATACCCATATTTTTTTAATAAATACGTGGAGCTCAACTTAGTCATTTAAAAAAAAGGTTGAAAAATTATTCAAATTAATGCCGAACTTTACAGCTTTATGAAAGAAAATCATCAAAATATTCAATGTTAAAAAAGGTTTTTCTGCTCTCCTATAATTTTTGCAAAATCGAGACCTCCGAGGTACAGAATGTATTAATTTTTGAAAATTTTGGACTTAGTACACCTCACCTCTGACGTAAAAAATTTAGTAACGTTCTTATTTTAGTTCAAACCAAAAGCAGAATAGGGGATATATTGTTCTTTCTATACAGATCATTAACGGCCACGTGGGTTTTGACATTAGTCGGGAGGTATAAACATAAACAAAAAGTTTAAGAGTTGGTATGAGTGTATACATAAACCCATCACTATGCTTTGTGTATGTGTGGTGTGTGTGTGTCGCCATGGCCGCCATTTTGCATCCAGCCTAATGTCAGATGACGTCATCCTTTAATGGTTTATTAGACAATGATATCCTGAAAAGGATGTGGCATGGTGAAACATTTAAACTAAAAAAAAGGTTTAACAATATTAGCGCATGCTATCAACTTTTTAGACCACATGGTGGACGCGATTCTTATGAAAACACGTTCAATATCTGTTGCAAACATACACTCGGACATCGTCGGAGTGGCCTTGGTTCGAATCCCCAGCGTGGCACTGGGAGAAAAATATTCGAATCAGTGTACTTAAATGGTGAACGTTGTACGTAAAGGTGATCACAACTAAACCAGCCATCATGATTGATGAAGGTCGTAAGCCCTAATGGTACACATACTAACATTGAAATAGCACTCATACAAATGTGATGTTTGCAACAGATATTGAACGTGTTTTCTTAAAAAAAAATGTTTCAAAAAGACCACTTCTTTTTCATAAATAAACGCGCATACAACTCCCCACTTTTCAGTTTGTATATATTTTATTCAGTTTCCGACAAAATAATTAATTGCCTACTTATTCAATGAATACGTGGAAATATACCTCCAGCGGTAATTAAAGCCATTTCTCTCGAAAATTTTATCACTTCAAATTATTTATATTGTTGAATTATAATGAAACGTAATTTAATAAGGTGAATCTGTTGTTCTTTTATTCAAGTGGGAGAGAAGAAACAATTTTTTTTACTTTTGGACTCCGCTTAATAAAAAACAGCATTTATGTCGGCTTTTAAATGCAAAAAAAAACCAAAGCGGTACTTACCTGTTCCAATTTAACTCTGACAGCATCTGTTTTTGCTGTAAGTTTATGTGTAAAACTTACTTACTTACTTAATCCACGTTCCCTCCCAGTGTAGACCATGTGGATGCCACGAAGTTCCTCTAAGCCTTTCTATCTTCCGCCAGTTACGCAGCTTCATCCCAGCATCTTGTAGAACCGCAGTGAATGCCCGCTTGATTGTTAATTTCGGCCTGCCTCCCCTTCTTGTCCCATCCGGATTGTAGAAAAGACTTGCATATTCAAGTATCTCGGGGACATGCGGAGAACATGGCCAAGCCAACTCAATCTGCGATTCTGGATTATTGAGGTGATTGGCTGTTGTGCTGGTTTGGCGCGTACGGTTTCATTTGAGACATAGTGGTACCACCTTATCCCCAAAATCTGTCGCAAAATCTATTCTCAATACTAAGGATCTTCTTCTATGGAGTCTTCGTCAGGTGCCAGGATTCACAACCATACAACAACACTGGCATAATGCGCGCATTAAAGAGGCGACACTTAGTCTTTAGTGTAAAAACTATATATTATTATTTTTACGAATAGTGGAACCTTATTATTTAACCAAACTAGTCATTAACACATCTCAGTTTTTCCATTATTATTTGTTTTCCCCAAAATAATACGTAATTGTCACTAGCAGTTACTGGTTCAGTTTGTAAACTCTCATAATCGCATTCAGTGGATATGGGAATCTTTCTTGTGATTATGATGTCTTTCATTACATTGTGGTATCATCGTAAAAATTATTCATAAATAGTCACAGCAGGTGACAAACAAGTACCTATCAATTATTGTTTCATTGTTACCAGTGAGTGCCAGTGACCATGCAGGACCTGTGCATGCGAAACTAGTCAGGGTATGAAAATAATTATTTGTGGAATAACAAATCAATTTTTCATTTAAATTAAGAATATTGCATGGAACATTAGAAAATTTAAGAAATCCTCACGTAGGTAGGTTCTTAGTGCTTTTGACAGTAAAAACTGTTCTATTTTTTAATTGCAATACGCATTTGACTTAACTGTCAGTTGTCTGATACCTTGTCGGTGCGATTGTTACATGAATGCGTCTGTTGGGAAAGCTAGTTCGAAATAAATATTCAAGATTGATATTATGTTTATTGAAAGTAAGTATATTATAAATGTTGTGAAGCGTGATTTATTCCCGAACCCCATATCGTCATGCCGGGACTAAAACAAATGAATGACTCTGGGTGGATACGATTAATAATACAGAGAAGAAACGTGTAATATGTTTGAGTTAGAATAATTAACATCGTTTATTTAAGCCTGGAGATATTATTGCGACTAGATGATACACCCGCACTTTATCTACTTGCACAATAATACAGCAATCTTAGTATATAGGTAATTTATTTCCAGGTGCAAATGTGGGATAGATAATAAATAAATAGACAGGTATCAAGAGCCATCCATGGTGCTCCATCTTGCGCTATAGTAGGGAGGGGGACCATCTGCCTGAATCCCCCTGGTGGGATCCATACGTCCGAGGCTTATTTCTTGCGCCTATTCTGACCTGTTGGGGTTTTAATGACGTGAGGTGGATAACACCACGGCCCCGATGTGATTTTTCGATTTCCTGTCTCTTATAGAATGCTCGAAAAACCAGCAAAAAGAGCAGAATGTACTATTTACCTATAGCCGGCAACCCCACGATCACAAAGTCAATAATAATTATCAAAGGTAAATCATAATAATTTATCTCAAAATGCCGTACCGCCTTAAAATGTCATCGATTGGTATCGCCATATTATGAGGAATATTAGAAAAAGTGCATAAGAACTCGTACTTGATTGAGCCGCGAGCACAAGCCGTTGTATCAATGTTATCAAATCGAATGCAAGCCGAACACGTGCGTCTTTTTGATAACATAGATGCAACGGCTGGTGCTCGCGGCTCAAATGAGTACCCGGCCTTATGAGCATAACTTGATAGAAATATATTAATAATTTTTTTTTGTTTTGCAAATAAAGAGCTCTTGAAAAAGGGCTTCAAATTAGATAATTAATTTTATAATTAATTAATTAATTATCCCTTTAAACCCCACTAAAGATCATAGTGAGGCAACAAGAGCTCTAAATTGCGCTGAGATAGCAGCTGCCTGAATCTCGGGACTGTGGCCACGTTGACCTCAAGTTCTTAATACCCAAAAAGTCGAAAAATTCACAAGAAATTAGCATCAGACGCTTCAAATTCATACTCAAGTTAAAAATTTTTTATAAAGAATATAATAATGCGAATTTTGTGTAATTGTGAGACAAATTAAATCAGAATGTAAAGGTTAAGTAGGTGGAAGTAAGCAATAAAGGAATGATATCTCAGATCGTGGCACCATCTGCTTACCAGGGTGTGATGTAAACATTCTGGCATTAGTTAAAAGCACATAAAAACGATTTGTTTTCATTTCATTCATCACTTTAGCAATATGCTTTGAAAATCCTACATAAAAAGTTTTTTCAAAACTGCTTCCATAAGGAGCTGTATGATTACAAAAGATTTTTCCGGAAATCATCCCCTAAGTTTTGAATCATCGGCATTTTTTTAAATCAATTTTCACCGTCACTTTCCCGTGAGACAGCAACTAACAGTTGACGGAAGAAAACTCCGTCAGTCATTAATTAAATCCATCTTTCCAATGGACATCGTTTTCACGTCCATTAACTCTGTTCTATACAGTCATTATTTCTTCGCCTTCTACCGGCATTCTTCTTTTCTTCACATATTCTTGTGAAGATATCCTCAGAGGATATAGCCGATGCTGAAGGCCTTTGAACCGAGGTTCTTAGTCGGCGAGGACTTATTCTTCTATTGGTGACTGTATCAGACATTTACCTACAAATTGATAACAGTCTTGAAAAAAATTATAATTGAAAGCACAGTCGAAGTGATCAGAGAAATATATGTACCATTCATGAAGAAGATGCATTTTTGGTGGAGCTTTATCTGTAATCTTACTTTTGATATGGCCTCCTTGACGTTGAGGATATAGAATTGATGGCGTCCTATCATATAGGTAAAGATCAAATAAAAAATTTAGAATATAATAATATTGCTCTTTTGTTTCTTTATGTATTAACAAAGAATGAGAATGCTGAAAGTCTGGAATTACGTTTACAGAATGTGTGGCTTAATTAGACAAATTTAGTGTTTTTTTCATTTTCATTATACGTTGAAATATAACAAAGATGAAGAATCTTATAATTTATTAAAATTATCTTTAAAAATCAAATCATGGTACCTATATAATAAATGGTCAGTTAGTCCGTAACTCTGTATTTTCGTTGAAACACTATCTCCACGCGAAATATTTTTCATACATATTATGAGAATACCAATCCGACTACGGGAAATGTTTTTCATACTTATGTAAATACGTTATTCGTTGCTATGACAATATTAAAAATCAAAGATGTCCGCGGGAAATATTATATCGACGAAATATGTGATAGGTACTTGATCAGAGGTTCCTACATACGACTGGTGCTACGGGAAAAAATGCCAAATTGACAATAATTGTTTTTTTTTTCGTCTGTCGTCCTAGAGGTTTTGTTGTTGAATAATGTTCTTTGAAATCAGACTCAAAATAGTAAAAATAATAAGTCATCATCACTGGCGCTACAGCTCACTGTGAGCCATACCCTCCTGTCCATCACCCGCACTCTCCAGTTTGTCACACCAACAGCCCCAATGTCCCTTTCCACACCATCCATTCATCGAAGTTTGGGTCTGCCCACCCCGCGTCTCCCATCTGGTCATGTATTAAGAATTTTCTTTGGTATTCGGTCATCCTCCATGCGCTGGACATGTCCCAACCATCTCAGGCGGTTTTATTAAAGAACTGCCCAACAAATTTTATTATGTTGGGCTCCTTGTAAAGTGCCTCCAGCTCATGGTTATATAGGTATACCTTATAATTATAAAAATGCGGAAAAATGTGGACAAACATGAAAATTTAAAAATGGATACGAAAATTCAGTAAACAAACAAATATGTGTCTACAATACAATTAAGTACAAATGGCTTTCCTGACGATCAAGTAAATCGAAACATATGTTTGCGCATTTGTGATTCATATTATTAATGTTTTTGTACTTTTCTGAAAAACTTTTCAAATCAAATCTTTCGATAAATCATTCAAAACGTTATTACTGGGGGGCCTTTTTTATTGCATACGTTGAAGAGTTGTATGTTTGTGATATTGATTTTCTGTCTTCGTAAATCTGATATGATATTATAAGGAATGATGGGAAAAAATACAATAAAACATCTCCATGCCCTCCATACATTCGGGATCGGATGACACATGATACATCACGCAACAAAGAGATGGGATTTTAATACGATTCGTGATATCGCGTTTCGTTCAACTCTGCCAACATGTCACCTTTTCGTTTTACTAAAATTATTTTTATACTTTAAAATAATATATCATAATATCTAGTGAAACGGTAACTATATTGCGATAAATCTGTGAAAAATGTCTTATTCTTATGAAATGATAAAAAAAAAACAACTTACATCATTTAGGACCTTTAAATAACATCGGAAGAGAGGGGTTGAAAAACTTAGCATCAAGAATGGCGCGGCGCACAATGGACAAAAACCGTGTCTGGCTTAACTAAAATCTTTTATTTTTGTACATTATTATGTTATAAATATTTTTTTAAGTTTTTGTTTACAGTTTTTTTATAAAAAATTTGTAAAAGAATTTTGTAAACATAAATTTAATCATATTCACTTTTTTTTTTCTCTTTATTGTGAATAGGTACCTACTTTTACAATTATTATTTTATATTTAATGTACATTGAATTCAAACTTCATAGCGCCAATGACAGTATTCAACATTTTATTATGATGATAATAATTATTTTATTATCTATATACTAAATGATCGAATTAGAAAAGGGGAGAAGGAAAGGAATAGGAGAGGGAAGGGGAGGGAGGGAGAGTAAGAAGTGGGAGGAGACATATCTGAAAGAAAAGAAAAGAAAATTGCCAAAACAAGTGACAATATTAAAAAAATAATATTAAACACTTAACAATATTACAAACAATGTTGACCTTTAATTCGAATTTCAAGTACGTGAAAGTAATTTTTGGACATAACAGATATATAAAAATAAACTGAAAACAAAAATTATAACGTTCTTATAGAGGATGTAACGTGATAAAAATTACTCCAGTGTTCTTAAATGGATGAGAATCTTGATGGCATCTGACGAAGACCCAACAAAAGAAACTGTTAAGTATTGAAAATAGATTTTGCGACAGATTTTGGGGATAAGGTGGTACAATTTCGTCTCTTGTGAGTCCATCCCCCGCCAGACCATTATAGCAGACAAAAATTTTCAGTCATCCAGAAACGCAGAGGCCATGTTCTGCATGTCCCCCAAAATTTTTGAATTATTTAAGCTTATTCTAAAATCCGGATGTGACGAAAAGCAAGGTAGGCTAAAATTAATAATCAAGCAGTAACTCACTGTGGTTTTACAAGAATCTGGCTTGAGCTAAGCGATAGATTGAGAAGCTTGGAGAAATTTCGTGGCGTCCACATGCTCCACACTGGGAGAGAACGTGGATTAAGAAAGTGAGTATTTTTTTTTTAAATAAATCTGAAGAAAAGCTATTCCGTATTAAAACAACCAATACTCGAGCTTCACATTGTTTTGACGGGCCAATAAAGTCCACCAAGTGGAAATTATTTGGATGTCTATCAAATTCGTTACACCTTTCAAATTATAATATATTGTGATTGACGGAAAGATTTTTTTTTTCATGAAGATTATTACCTACATGTTATTTGATTTATATATTAGGTATTTTATATTTTCTTATTACTTGAGCGAGTTCTGACAATATTGTTTACCGGTATTTAAAGATTATTTATAAAATATTGATAGGTCTCATACATTTTGCAAATAAGGACGTAAGAAATATTGTTGAGGCGGAGGTGTTTTTTGCTCGAGCTTTGGAGGTGTGAAATGGAAAATATTTTATTTCATGAACAGAAGCAAAAGGTGCAATCATTGAATCAATTCATGTGAATTTTAACAACTATTTTTTATAAAAATTCGAGCTACTTTGGGCTTACGATTATTGTCTTCTACCGGTTTTTTGAGGTTAGCTCAGTGTGATCACTTAAAGTTAACATCGTTCACCATTCAGGTGGTCAAAGTCGTCCGAATTCCCGAAACTCTAAATCATGTTCAACATTTTGAGAATCTCATGCCCCCTGCAGGATTCGAATCCGCATTCTATAGCTAGGTACCTCAAACAGGGACGCTACGACCCGACAATAGGTAATACCTTCGTAAATACATGTATATAAGTGGTCTTAAGACCGTTGTGGTTCCCATAATTTGAAATTTCGCATTTAGACGAACATTACCATCTAACCACATAGATTTTAGGTTAAGTTTTTGTAATTCATAACAAACTGTCAAGTGTTGCTTTTGTTGTTTTTTATTTTATTGTTTTTTTGTTGTAGTTTTTTTGTATGTTTAAAAAATAATTATCCAATGTAAAAGGCTCTAAAGCCGTAAATCTTTGAATAAATAAATAAATGGGAAACATTGTTCACGTAAAGTGATCACATTAATGTAGCCTTCGAAGGAGGAACTGTAGAAGACGACGGTTATAAACCCGTTAAGGGTAATTTTTTATTAAATTAAAATCGTACACTTATTATTATCGATTTGATGACGGCTATTCTGAAATGAAAAACAAACGATTGAGTTGCGTCGTATCCAATTTTTATTGAGACTTTTGACATTTCTGTATTCTGAAAATGTTTTATCCAATATATTAGTTACGTATCTACTGGCAACCGATTAAGTTCTAAGCAAGAGCTTCTTGCGTTGAGTTGGAACGTGAATTTGAGAATACCAGTCAATGACTGTACCAACTAGTCGGAATCTAGGCTGGTTATGTTTTGAAAAGCGGCACGAGAATATACAAATATTTGTAACGTTGTGTTAGATGCAAACGGCTTGAAAAATTGCTGTCTATGTGTCAACCATCTCAGATTTTCTAAATTAATCTTTCTTCATCTCAAAATTTATGCATTATATTTTGTTTGTTATAAAATATCAAAAATTTATCAAAATTTTCACTGTCATTCCGGTATTTGGTACTTTCCTTACAAATTCACAAATTGAGCCAATAGTACCTATCAAACATCACCAGATTACTTTTTGAAAGACTCTACGTAGAAAGAAAACTTTAAATCTGCTGTTTAAGCATAGGTACATATATACCTACTTACCCACATAACTGAATGATTGTGTTAATAAAACGTGAACCTTTACTGTGTTCTTTTTTGTTCTTTTCTGTGAAAAGGTGTTGGGTTGGCAGTTTATAACACCTTTGCCTAGAATATTATTTTAAACAATGAAACATAAAGAAGTTGAAATTATTTATGACGAGATTCTTAACGTGTATTTTATTCTATTTTATTTCATGTGTGGGGGACCGACCCTCTTTAATAATTGAGGTTCTCAACCTTTTCTAATAATGATATTACTATGACAAAATAATATTTAAACTCACCCAAATTCAACATAATTGGATTTAAATGATGATTCTATTTTAAGATAAGTTGACCGTTTTACAATTATTATCTAAGGTAAAACATGTTTTTGTCACATAATCAAAATATTATATATATACTTCTATGTATGTTTTGTTTTAATTTCTTTAAATAGAAAACTAATTTATAAAAGTTACCTAGGAGTTTCAGTTGTGTACTAGTGCCACGGATTGGACGTTTCCCGCTAGTTTCTATAATAAACTAGCTTTCCCGACAGACGTTGTCCTGTGATCTCACTATGAATATTGAATTTAAAAGAATGATAAAAATGACTTTTAACTTATGTCATTCCGACTAACATCTGTTTTTAAGCACAAATTTGCATCCGAATTTCGTAAATTGCACCAACTATTACTTACACATCTGACAGTTCTGTTTGTTTCAAATGACAATTTCATTTTAAAATTAAATATATTATTCTCTTTACGCATTTTAATTTATAAAAAAATGCGCATCAATGTTAAAAAAATTAGAATAAAGCTTGAAAACAATTTCATAAAAAATCTGCGTCCCAATATTTTTAATGGCAATGTTTGTCAGGTAAATAAAAAATGTAGGTATTTCTATAAAAATTTTCACAGGTGGCAAAAATATTATCAATACCTTATTACTAAGGATTGAGGTACTGAAGAGCTAACAATATTTCAAACGACACCTTTTTTATGACATTAGTCGACCAAGGCCGGTCATTGTAGTTGTGAAAGTAATCTTGTTGATGAAATAGCGACATTTCATTACTAAGCCATGACTTTGAAAAAAGGTTGACGATGAATATTTCAAAGAAAAAATTCTAGTACCTTCGTGTTAAACATATATATTTTATATATCTATGTATGTACATTCTCAGAGGAAACAAGTTATTTTTTTAGTAGACACGTAGTATTACACCCACTTACATTTTTTTTAACATTTAAACTGAAATTATTATAGGGGTGTGGTTTCGTTGGCATTAATTTACCTACTCTTACGAAAAAGAGACTTATTTCATTTTCAAGGTAAGCTTTCTACTAATCCCATTTGACATGTTTATTCATACTTGAATCAACTCATTATTTTTTTTGCCTCCATGTGAAAGTGCACCTCTTTCATTTCCTGATCTCTGGTTGTTCGTTTTATTTTTTCTTATTTCTTTAATGTTTTTCATTTTATTTGAACGAGAATGACAATGATGCTTAATAAACATTTCCTTGCAGCAAATTTATAAATAAATTGTCTTTATGACCATAAGGAGGCAATAAAATGTCACCACTGCGCTCGAAGCGTCTAAATTCTTCAGCTCCAAAGGATCGATAAACTTTTTTTTTACTATCCAAAATGAACACAAATACTCTATAAACATATTTTACAGAAAGCAAAATTTGTATTTCGACGGCCTTTAGAACTCACGTCAGTGACTGAACCACTAGGCTACCGACCACCAAATCCAGGCGAGTGAATAAAAATAGCGTGAATGAAGTTAAAATACAAATAAAAGTTCTGAACTGATCGGGAATTAAACCTGGGACATCAAGATTATTAGTATAGCACCTTTAACAACCAGACTACCGAACTCAGTACTTATGTTTAAGATTTATAATATAGAATATAACAGAATAGAAAATATATATATTTCTCACATTTTCAATACAATGTTCAAACAAACAAAATAAAAATGATAATAAAAAAGAAACAATAATTCAGGACTTAGACACTGCTAAGTCCCATAAGTTATATATACATAATTTAAAATAAATAAGACCAAGAGTACATATAGGTAAAGTAAAAAAGAAAATAAGAAAGAAAATAGAACATGTATTGTAAAGTATTCAAAACATGTGATACACAGCTTACGTGAGAAATCCCACCAGGCTTAGCCTGATTGTGGGTATTGCAACAAGATATTCACCAAACCTTATACCTACCTATTCGTAACTTATGGTCTCTCAACGTCGGACCATCTTTTGAGGACCCCTCTAATTTTCCCATTTTCAAAATTTTGCGGATCTTGCCTAAAAACATGTCCTACCATTGCAACTTCAGTTATGTTACGAGATTAAAAAAATATGATGATACCTAAGTACATGATTAGCGTAATCACTTCGCCCTTGGCACTTAGCCCTAACACTTAATGCCGTTTTAGCGTGACCTTTTATTAAGTTTAAAATAAAATTATTGAAATGAAGTAAAATCCGATAACCCTAGATAGTTAAGAATAATGTTTTGACCTAATACACCTGACTTTTTGTAGAGGTTAAAAATAATTGTGAAGGTATAAAATATAGCAACATAATAAACATTCAACAAAGGATAATAAAAATGTGTGTCAAAGACATATTAATAAAACTTTATTGGTACCTTTTCATTAACTCTAATGGACCTCGTCATATTTTCCGAGCTTACGAACATAAAAGTCCGGAGATTTCATGAAATTACTTAGGAACAAAAAAATCTAGTCAAGTTTCTCTCATGAACCTTTTAAATATTACGACATTCTTACTTATTTTAACTTGAGCGCATAATCATAGTTTTACTTGTAAAAAGATAACACGTTATGTGAAACATTATTTCACAGAATTATTATAAAGAAAGAGCGTAGCATTCTTCGTTTGGCTTCTATTCGAAACAGTCCATTACTTTTCATTCGCCCTTTAATTTTCATGTCTACCTTACAAGGTTAACAGGATATTACACATTGGTGTCTTACTTTTTTATAACTACCTAACTCATAAAACTAATGTTGGTGCTTTAATATGAACACGCATTTAGTTTTTTTTTATAGTTACATTACTTTATGTGTTTTTCCCTTTAAAATCTTAGTTATCTATTGAAATTTTACACACCGAATGCACTTGTAACCTATTTGCAGAAATTTTGTTCAATACACTACTTTTGCTACTTTAGCTTAGAATATAATCCAAAGGTCTATAGGGTGGAATGCGTTGAGAGCTGTCAAAATAATATATTTTAAATTTTTTTTTGTCTGCGTTTGTCAGTAGGACTATGGGATCAAAACAATGAAGTTATGAAACAATTAATTTGTAACATCATACAATCGAATCCTTCGATCATTTTGTTTGTTTTAGATTTTTTTTTGACAATTGATTTTTCATTTCATTTCTTGTATGAGAAACTAGCTTTCTCGACAGACGTTGTCCTATGATCTAACAAAGAATATTGAATTCAAATTTAAAAGAATTATAAAAATTACTTTGAACCAATTTCATTCCAACTTATGGATATGTTCTAAACCACATATTTTCCATCCGAATTCTTTCAATCGCAGTAACTATCAAACACCTGCCATTTTGTGTTAAACGAACATTTGATTTCAGAATTACATTTATTCACTTTTAAGGCTGTTAGAGTCGTAAAAATGGTAATTTTACTAATTTTTCAATCCATTTTCCGGCGTTATCTACTGTCGGATTTCGATGAAAAAAATATATAACATAAATTAGACTTTAATGAAGGCGGCCTCAGAGCCGTTTTTTTGATATATAGTATAGTTTCTTGTAAAAAATAAAAATGGTAAATGTCGTTTTTCGTCGTTTTTTTAATATTCCAACTGATATATACGTCGGAATGAAATGATTCTTTTTTTGTCTTAAAGAGCATTAAAAAATCTACAAGATTATAGAACGAAATGCTAATATTTATTTCCTACTTAGCGTATAATCCTAAAAAACCTCTATTTCACAAAAACGATCTATATCGAAATATTCTATCGGCTTTAAGGTGCATGCGATAATGATGCTTAAAAGCACGGGAATTACAAAGAACGCGCTGGTTTTCGCTGTGGCAATGTTCATTCGCCCAAAATCTTTTGGGATGAGATGACGTGTGATCTGCGCCAGTTCAATTAACGTTTTGTATTTTATATATTTTTACGAAATTGTGTATATTACAGAGGACGGCAAACATTGGTTTTTTTAATTTATTATTTATATTCAACAATTAATTCTATCATCGCTGTTTGGTGATTTTAAAGTTTTTATTGTTGAATTAGGTATAGGTAATATTATGTTTACATTGCATTATACCTGTTATTATTTTTTTCTTCTAAATTATTATCATTTAGTATTACTACGAGTAGGTAGTATTATATGATTTGTTGTTGGAATTATTTAAATAACTAGTTTTCCCGACACCCGTTGTCCTGTATTCCTTACTATATGAACATTGACATATCGTATATATATCCAAATCCAAACTCCCTTTAGACCCCACTTAGGGGCATAGAGAGGCAACAAGAGCTTTCCATTGCGCTCGATCATGCGCAACGTCAATAACCTCCTCCCACACCATGTCCAGATTCCACAGCTCTGCTTCGAAGGAGCGGAACACAGTATGAGAGGGTCTTCCTCGTCTCTGTGACCCTGATGGGAGGAAGAACAGCGCTCTCCTCGGCCAACTGTCACTCGGCATCCTTAATACATGTCCCAGCCAAGTCCATCTCCTCCCTACAATGGTAGAGGTGATGGGCTCACACTGGGTGCGCCAGCGTATAGCGTCGTTCGTTATGCGGTAGTACCATCTTACGACCAGAACTGTCCTGTGGCACTTCATTTCAAAAGATATGATACTTTTTGTGCCTGGGCTTTGGTCAGGTGCCAGGACTCACACCCATATAGGAGAATAGGCAACACACACGCATCAAACAGTTTACATTTCGACTCGACACTAAACGCCGAGCCACTTTCCATATTTTGGTCATGTTGTTTAAGGCGCCATTTGCCATACCGATATATGTACGAGAGCTCAGCCCCGAGGTCACCAGGGGTGGTAATGGTTGATCCCAGGTATTTCAATTTATCCTCCCGGGAGACCTGGTGACCGTAGATGGATCACGGAAAATAGGACTCCATTATTATATGTAGAGATTTTGTTAATAAAATACATGCGAAAAAACCTTACACACATTATCTTCACATCCTTTCGATACAATGACATATAATCTTGACCGTCCAGTTTTAAAGGAGGAGTTCGACGGCAATGAATCCGCACACATGCAATATATGTATACATAAGATATAAAGTTTCTTTTTTTTAGGAATTTTGTAATTACATTTTTTTAATATTCCATTAATCAAATATTAAAAAAGTTATTTTTCCCGTTCCCATTTTATAATCATATAATCTGAAATGGTGGCAATTAGAATGAATAGTATGTGAGTGTTAGAAAAAAATAATTAATGTTGAGAACTCATATTTAAAAAAATTGGTAAAAGCAATGTATACCTGAATGAAACGTAAATTTAATAATGTCGCTTTAACCAAATACATGTTTATCATCATTATCGGTATTATCGTTATTATCACTATCATCCACCGTTGTTCAAAAAACCAAACACATTGCAATCAAAAGAACATTGAGGTTTTGAATATTTCGACGCATTCCACTGGTTTCCCACCCCTAACTCTACACTTGCATACGTACAAATATTGTGAGATTCGAGTGGGGGAGATAGTCCGCCCTAATTTTTATGCCCCGCCCGAAATTGACTTTGAAGTCAAAGCTGTAACGCTCTTAAGAGCGTGTCAGCTCTGACTTCAAAGTCAATTTCGGGCGGGGCATAAAAATTAGGGCGGACTCTCTCCACTACTTAATTCTCACAATATTTGTACGTATGTAAGTGTAGAGTTAGGGGTCGGAAACCAGTGGAATGCGTCGAAATATTTAAAACCTCAATGTTCTTTTGACTGCAATGTGTTTGGAATTTTTGAACAACGGTGGATGATAGTGATGATAACGATAATGCCGATAATGATGATAAACATGTATTTGGTTAAAGCGACATTATTAATTTTACGTTACATTCAGGTATACATTGCTTTTACCAGATTTTTTTAAACATGAGTTCTCACCATTAATTAATTTCTTCTAACACTCACATACTATTCATTCTAATTGCCACCATTTCAGATTATATGATTATAAAATGGGAACGGGAAAAATACACTTTTTTAATATTTGATTTTAATGGCATATTAAAAAAATGTAATTACAAAATTCATACAAAAATAAATGCTATATCTTATGTATATATTGCATGTGTGCAGATTCATTGCCGTCGAACTCCTCCTTTAAAACTGGACGGTCAAGATTATATGTCATGGTATCAAAAGGATGTGAAGATAACCACATCATATTAAAAACGCGCCTTCCAGATATTTTTGTCCCTTCAGTCGTTGGTTCTAATCTGGAAGTTTCGCATGCTAAGATATTCTTTGAATCTAAATCCTTGTTGTGACTCGGTTGGTCTTGAGATGTATCGATTAATTTTGCAGTAACTCTGGACTTAGGAGTAGCTGCATTCATTTGGTCCGGGACAGCGTTCCGTGACCTGAAAATTGACGAGATTTTGAAGATATATCTGTAATCTTTGAAAGGTATACATAATATTGTAACTTTTTTTTATTGGGCCAATACTATAAAAGAGATACTAAAATATCTGTAAGTATGTCGCTGGTAAACTAACGGATGGTCGTTCCTAAGTAAATTGTTCCGATAATGGTATTATAAAACATTTTTAACAATCCGAAAATAGTGTGGAAAATTGTGTGGATTTTACTGCCGGATAATCTAATTTCCAATGGTTTTTTTTGGCAACACTTGAACCTGTTTTAAACATTCGAATTTTAACAATGACGTGCCCTGGTGAACAAAACCATAAAAACTTTCACTCAAAACAACGTTGGGTTGTCTCGCTCTTAGTGATAAGAAGAAAGTGAGTCAACAATATCTAAAATGAACTATCAAAATATTACATATCTGGTCATTCGACCATCGGTAAGTTACGAGCTCCTATTTACTCCACGGGACATGGTAGCCGGAAACTGCCGAACCATTCCGAAGTGTAACGAGGACGACTGTATGATTGTATTAGTGTCAATTATAATGTTGATGCTATTTGTATTACTTTCAAACAATTCGGGTTGGTTCGGCAGTTTCCGGCTACCATGTCCCGTGGAGTAAATAGGACCTCGTCGGTAAGTTCCTGAAATTTGACTGAAGTATTGCCATAAGATGGAAAAATGACCAAACTGCTCAAATTACGGCTTATTAATAGACCAAATGTTACAATTTATACATAAAAAATACTTACTTCTTAATGTTACGTGCTTTGGCAAGGAGACATTTTTTGTACGATTCACTATTCCGGTATACTTCTCTTTTCGTCCCATTTTGATTTTTTATTTTACGCTCTAAGTCTATAATATTGCACTCGGCGTGATAAAATAGTTTCTGAAAAAGCAAAATAATGTGATATAATAGTACTTAAGATATCCATCGACTGGGCCAAAATCAGTTGGTACCTATATCACAATATGTTTGTGAATGGGTTATATTCAGATTGGCGCGGAGTTTAAAATTTTGTCCAGAAATTTTGTTTTATAGAAAACTGCTAGAATTCGGACTACATAACTAATAGAATTCGGTATCCAGCGATTTTTAGAAAGGAGTTTAATTTTGCCCAATAGGAACGTGCCACCCTGTATAACGCATAAATGATAATAATTTAGAAGAAAAAAGTTCATAATAGGTATGCAATGTAAGTGACTATAAACATATTATACCTAATTCAAAAATATAAACTTTAAAATCACCAAACAGCAATGATAGAATTAATTGCTGAATACAAAAAATAATAAAATAAAAATCACTAACCAATGTTTGTCGTCCTCTGTACTATACGAATTTTCGTCAAAAAGTATACAATACAAAACGTAAATTGGACTAGCGCAGGTTGCACGTCATCTAAGTCCACGATGTAGTGGGCGACTGAATAACTGACACAACGAAAACCAGTGCGTTCCTTGTAATTCCCGTGCTATAAGTGTCATTATCGCATGCACGCTAAAGCCGATAGAATATTTCGATATTCAGTGTTTATTTGAAATAGAGGTTTTTTGGGATTATACGCTAAGCCGGAAATAAATATTAGCATTTCGTTCTATAATCTTGTAGATTTTTTAATGCTCTTTAAGACAAAAAAAGAATCATTTCATTCCGACGTATATATCAGTTGGAATATTAAAAAAAAGATGAAAAACGACGTTTGCTATTTTTATTTTCTACAAGAAACTATACTAGATATCAAAAAACGGCTCTGAGGCCGCCTTCATAAAAGTCTAATTTATGTTATATATTTTTTTCATCGAAATCCGACAGTAGATAACGCCGGAAAATGGATTGAAAAATCATTAAAATCACCCCTTTGGCGACTCTAACAGCCTTAATCTATAAAAAATGCGCATCAATGTTAAGAAATTAGAAAAAAATTCCATCAAATATCTGCGTGTCAATATTTTAAATGTCAATGGTTGACTGTTAAATAAAAAATGTGTTTATATAGAATTTTTCACAGATGCCGTTATTGTATCGAAATTTCCATACTAGCTTTAATATTATATTTCATATCATTTGCTAACAATTTTTCGAATTTTTAATAATAATTCTGTTATCCAATAAACCAAGCCGGGGGCCAGACCCCGCCCCGCCCCACTTTGTTCTCCCTGAGAGTGATACTCTGCGTATTTTGAATGATGATGCTATAAGCCAATGGACAAATATCTTTAAACAAAAGCTCGTATTATTAGCGTACCCAAGGCCAAATTCGGACCGATCCATGGTACAAAAGAAAAAACTTGAGCAGATCACTAATCTCCACAATATGCAGAATGAGATTTGGACATCACAGGCTGGACTCCCCCTTGTTTAAGTTGGGACGCGTCGATTCTCCGGTTTGTGAGTGCGGCCTCGATGATGAAACGCTGAACCACGTCCTTTTCGGTTGCCCCTTGAGAGACAGATTCCAGCTCTACCACAAAATCCCAGACGTAGAGTACGCACTGAGTGTGGAGTATTTATTGAGTCTGGGATCTGTGGATATATATCGATTAATGTATAGGTTTGTTGATAAAAATATAGTTATAGTCTAGTATACCAAATTGACTCCTGATTGTTTTGATTTCACTATTTTGTCTACTTTTTACTAAATAAATAACCCATTTTTTTATAAATCAACGATTCGTCGGTGGCATGATATCGTCCAAGCTTGGATGCAATGCCATAAACAAAAAAAATAAATAAACCAAGTGTCACAAAAATCTGTTCAGCTGATCTCGAGTTATAAGTGTTCGTACTAACCCGACATTCTTTTATATTATATACTAAAAATCATTTTCTATGCTCATTTGATGGAAAATGATTGACGTGGTAAGATCTATGTGTGAAAATGAGAGAACAGTCAATATTTAAATAGCTTTTACACTTTTATTTTATTTATTTTCGTTACTGGGAAGAAATCTTTTCGCGTTGAGGGTGGCGTCTGACATTAATCAGAGCCGATTTATTTAGCAAATTGAAGAAATGATCCAAACAGAATCGACAAATTGATTTTTACACTAAGCAAACAGCGCTCTCTCAAACAACAACATAAACTCATAATATAGACTATTACATTTGTTCGGAATATAATACCACGATTTTTTTTCTGTTGGGTATAACTTAATGATTTCACGTGCGTGTAAACAGATATAAATATTTACACTCTGCGAAAACACAAATATTCTATTGAGATCAAAAACATTGTAATTCAATGATGTGGAACAATTATTGCCGGAGTTTCCAAAATGTTTTCTTATTATTTTCTATCTAATAATATTTTCATTAAGACAATCCATATTCTATGAACAAAATTTTTATCGATAATTTCATTTGCCCTTGTCGTAATTTAGGAAGGATAATTTTAGGAAAAAAATATAACATGTATTATTAGATAGACACTCCCATTTATTTGTACTTAATAACTTGTAATGAAATATACTTTATTATTACTACTCTCAGGCTTTTATTCGTCGTGTTGATTGATTGATTGATGGGATAATGGATATCGTCTTTCTTGGATTTTGTACATCAATAGCAATAAGAATGGGTGTATAATTCTAATTATATGTAAATTCCTAGAATAAAAAGTATAAGAAAATAAGTACCTAGTTCAAATTAAAATAAAACATCTTCAATATCAAAATTTATTTACACGGGTAAAAAAAGCAACATAATAACCATCAAAAGGTATAGTTACGAGGGTAGTCGGTAAATTCATCGCGAACAATTCATCCTAGGTACAATTCATCGCGAGTACTTTTAGAATGCAATCCTATTCCGGGTTCTGGGTTCTGGGTTTTTGTATATAACTCTGTAATTATTTTTGGTAAAACTTCAGTTTAGTCACTCCTAATGATTTCGAGGTTATTTTATATACGATTTGAATAGGTTATGTTAATGTTGGAACGTAGTTAAAAAGGGGGGTTTGGGGGTTGGAACCCGGTAATAATAAATTTTGCTAGATTCTATATTTGACACATTGACCATTTTTGTCTTATTTGATTTTATATATTGTTGTTGTTGCATCAACTGATTTGTTTTTTTAACGATGTTTGACACAATGACATGTTGCAAGCCATTTCTGTATTTTTACATTGTTGTATTTGTTTTTAAGGCTATTGCCGTTTATAATTGTAATAAATAAATAAATAAATACTCCAGCGTATGTCAAAATCGCCACCATCTTTAATTTATAGGAGTGATTAAACTGATGCTTTACCTTATTTTTAGGTCATAAACAATTTGACAGTTTACAATATAGATTGATGATGTGTTCGCGATGAATTGTACTAACGGTGAATTTTCCGCAATGGATTGTTTGCGATGAATTTTCCTATACTCAGTAGGGTTATTCTCGTAGCGGTCTTAATACGCTCCTATCTTGATTGACAATATTAAAATGGCGGATTGGTATTCACAAAACAAGATATCTAGCAGATATCTTAAAAATTCGTTTGAAATATTAGTATGAAATTCTATATAATCGGCATTCCCGTAACTATCTTACAAACGTCAAATTCAAGGGCGACCTGATTGCGATCATGTCTTAATCTTATCGTTAAGTGATTTTTAAATGCGATTGATTACGGGAATAAGGCTCCAGTTACGAGTACATAAATAAATAAATAAATAACACTCTTCTATACATAGGTGTCAGTATAGCCGGCGGAACTTAATGCTTGAAGCATTGTCTACCAGTCAACCGGTCCCGTCCAATCTGAGACAGGATTCCAACCCCGAGTAGAAATTTCAAGTGAAAAAACACATTGAAAATTTCTGACCCGACCGGGAATCGAACCCGGGACCTCTTGATCAGAAGTCGGAGCCTTTGCCACTAGGCTACCGAGGTCGGCAATCATGAGAATGCTAAAATTGCACGATATTTTTCTAATATTCACGAAGTTTGTGCATGAACATAAAATATTATAGATGGGTAGTGAATGTTCATTATGATGATTTTAAGGAAACACACAAAACCTGTAACAGCATACTCGATAATGGAATGCCTTTACAATATTCGTGAGTCAAACATAATCGCTCGAAATTCTAATATTTTTTTGAAAATACAAAACAATTATTTCTTACTTCCTCCGTAATATCTATGTTAAAATATATGTAATCATTTAAGATGAACCAAGAATTTAAACATTTTAAAATGGTTAAAATATTCATTTAATGACAGTTGCATTTTCGATCTATGGAATTCTTTCAGTATTGTTTCAGTATTACCTACTGATAGTGCAAAGATTGTATACGATTTGTCCATAAGAATTTTGTTACAAGTGTTATTTTCGCAGTAGGTGCATAATTACTTTCGCCCAGACATCAGACCTGTTCTGTATTAGATTACAGCGCCAACCCACTCTAATTCCACATTATTAGTAGAGATAAATCTCATGTGTAGCACAGCGGAGTGTAGCTAGAAATACTAATGTAAGCAAGGATTAGGAAAACACTTATGGCATATAGGGACATATAGTGCTACCATCGACAATTCTCCATATCATTAAATTCTTTGTATCGGAAGAGGTATAAGTACTTACATTTTTATAATTACAATCGAAGTGGTAGGTAGTCCAGTTGTATCAGTCGACGGCTTTTGTACGTCAATGAGACCATTTCCACTTTCACGACACAACCCTTTGGTAAGTGTGAAAGATGCCCAGCCCAGGGGCATAAGTCAAGAAGTGTAAATCTTCAAATTTGTTGTCGTGAGTAACGTTGTAGAACATTTTAAAAATGAAAAACTTTATGCGTTTATCATTTTTTAAATTATTTTCAAGAAGTGTAATAAAATGGCCGCCAACGTTATAGGTCGGTTGGTGTTCCCATAGTAACCACGTACAAACGACAGCTTTTTATGTTGTAACCATGTAACGGCGACCGACCGATAACGTTGGCCGCCATTTTATTTCACTTGGCTAAGGTCCTGTTCCAGAGTTTGCCTGCACAAGCAACTATCCAACAAGATGCAGCTTTAGCCACCCATCTCTCAGTATTAAAAAAAAGCCACTACGCAGGAACCAAAACGTCGCTTTCTTGGTTTTCTTCTTCTTTCCTAATCTTCGGGCCAAGTTTTGGCAGCCTTGTTTTCTCAATTATGGAGTTTATATACGATCACGCGTTTATTATTTCTGTCCGATAAAACACTCTTTTATCACAGACAGATTTAATGAAGAACCTTCCTTTTGGATGTTTTCCGTCCTCGGTTCTTGTCCGAAAGTCCAACGATGTTGACATAAAATGTGTTTTATGCAGAAGTATTTTGCATGGTGCATCTCCATCATTAAGATAATAAAAACCATTAATGTTTTTTTTTTCGGAGTTCTTATTGTATAAAAAGTTATCTGTATTATGTAATTAAAGTTTCATTGTATAGTATTTTACACTAGCTGCTGGTTTTAAAACATGAACGATTTATGAACAAAAACCACAGATTATAAAAAAAAATCAACATCATCATTGAAAATGTTATATTAAAGGTTCATGGAAATTTATCGATGTTTCAACTGTGTATGTGTAAACATCCCTATAACGGTAACAGTCAAATAGCTGACGTGGTCAGTGTTGACCATAGTGGATTAAACATCCTAAACAATGATTCAAATCACATACTTGCCACGTATCGTATTACAGAAAATTATTATCATCAGGCTAGATCGGTGATAACCCTTAATTTTATTTATTTTTTCCCCATTCTCGCAGAACCTTCCACTTTGGGCTCGATTTTATTTCATTTGTTTCATTACATTCCTGACGAGAATAAGCCGTTTGATTTATTTTTTCAATCAAGGATTTAAAAATAACAAGAAGAAAGTAGGTACCCTCATTCAAAAACTTTCGTGCTATCAAAAAAATATTTCAAACAAATTACTTCCTCAGATGGACTATAACTCTTAGTCTGAAGAAGGGAGCAGTAGCTCCCGAAAAATAGTTTATTATTATGAATAGACATGTAGTAGCACAAATTGAATACTCCTTTTTATTTTCACATCTGCGAAAATGGACTACTACCAAGCACCCTCGGCTAAAACAGTTTGAAAAGGGTATTCTTTCTACTTAACAATAGAAACAAACTCTTAAAACTGTGTTGGTTCTTCTATACAGTTGAATTTGTGTTTGAACTGAGTATTTTGATTAAATTAAATAAACTCATGTAGGTAGTTACTCACTTACCTTATCTAAGAGAGTGTGGAACCCAACTACTTGTTGGTATATTCATATTGAGATGTTCTACATAAGTGTCGCACATATTGTCTCATTGTCTCAATTTCCCGATCCAATCGGTTATATAAGCCACCCATATTGTTTCTCTTCTAGGCTGTATGTTATAAAAGAAGCGGCAAAAAGGTAACACTGGACACAGAGATAATCAATTTTTTACGCTACGCTAGAGTTTATTTTGAAAAAAAAAACCGACCACAACTTTTATTTCACAAAACTAGAACTAAACGCTAAACAATAATAAGTAATATCAAATAACTGATATTTCAAATAGGTATATTTTGTTATTGGAAAATAAATTCTTAGTTTATTTATTTATTTTATTTTATTGATTCCACGCAACAATGTTGCTTTTACAAAACATTATATAAAAATTTAATCATTGACAATAATATTACTGAGAATAAAAAAATAATATGTACAAGATTGTATGTGTCACAAGCAATTCAAACAAATAACAATAAAAAACACAGCAAACAATAAAATGACTCAATAAAACCATAATAATCAATATAAAATTAACAGTTTAAAACATGATAAAAACAAAATAAAATTATGATGGATTAAAGATATCTAGCTGAAATTACATAATATGACATGATATTACATATCCCCTTGTGACCAGTTAGGGGTATAGATGGGCATTAGAGGTCGTTTATCTTTTTTTGTATTACTTTCTTCTTCTTCTTTGATTAGGCCTGCTGGCCTGTTGTTCCTGCTACGTTGTCCTTTTCTTTGTAAAGGACTTTCGAGCTTTTTTCCTTTCGTTAAGTTTTTATGAAAACAAATTCTGCCCTTTTTCAAAGTGAGAAGGTAATTTCGTGATGAACTTCAAGTCAAATGACTGTTTATTGTTGAGAGCAAGTTGTCAAGAAATGAATAATTATTATCTTACTTATTATGCTAAAATATTGAAAGGCATTGTAGTATTATTTAGAAGGTACCTACTTCAAATTTTTGACAAAAGTCTTTCGTCTGGTCGTGTCACGCCGACAATAATAATATATTCATATGGTAGGTAATAATGGAGAGAAAGTTATTGCCTGGCAATTTATTATTCCTCGAAAAAATTCAATAAGTTCAAGGGAACATGTTCACCTCAAGATTTATTGTCGCTCGACAGACGGAATGCTCAAATTAACTTTCGACAATTTCTCTCTCAATTATTATAATAAATGGAGAATTTACTTATGTGGAAAATAACCCTACATACGTGCTAGTATAACCACACCTTATTGTGTACTTTTGTAGAAATACGAAAAATATTCATAAATCCGATATTATGAAAATAAGCTCTACTCAAAAAATCACAGACAGGCAGTTGGATAAACTTATTCATATCATTTAGACACACTTACGATGACAATAAACCAAGAAAATTGTCTTCTTCCAGGTTCTCAACATCATCTTGGTGTGCCTTAAACCTAGACGTCTCCTTAATTCGTAGCATTCGTCCTTCAGCTCCTAATATTTGCTGAAGCTTTATCCGCTTCAACATTTTCCATTCTTGGTCTTCCTGCTCTTCTTTTCCTTTTGATTTGTGTGAGGCGTTTTGTGAGTTTGTCTTCGTTGCCAAATCATATCTAGCGCCCTACGTTGACAAAGTTGATAACATCGGTGTCTACATTAATATAGATTTACAGATCATCGTTGAATCGGCACGGCAAGCGTTGTCCTCTCCTACTAGCCCATCATTCAAAGGTTGTTATGAATCCTTTAATCTGTTTATTCATCACCCAGGTTTCTGAGGAATATGTGAGTACTGACTTTATCGTTGTCTCGAAAAATAGGCCGTTTGTGTTAGTGGTCATCGTAGCATAATAAGCTTATTCAACTCGTTGTAGGTTGAGAACGTGTGTGAAACATTAACGAGGAGATAAGGCATAAATCCTAAAAGCGTACGTTAAAAATACATTGATCAAAACCATGTTTAGAATAATTAAGACATTATTCTATAGATATAAAAGTATCAGTTTAGCCGTCGAAACCTTTTGAACTAGGCATTTTGAGTAGAACTATCCATTGCAAACCACAAAGTGAGCTTTGTCACCGTTTCAAAATATCAAATCCTAAGTTAAATCAATCAATAGCTATCAAATCCTCGCCAACAAAGTACAAGCCTTTTTAAAATTTAAACAGGGTTTCGGATTGAAACGCCAAAGGAAGTGCGTTGCCAGGAACTATTGTTATTACAAACAAAATGAATAGAAAAAGCAAGACACAATAATTTTATTAACTTGTTTATATGATACACTTCCGTGTATAATAAAGCAAATAATTCAAAAGTTGTATATTTATTTAGGGCATTAATTGACTTATCAGGGGCATCGCCATAAAACTTATGAAAATGGGACATCCTCTTCCCATTCCATAAAATAGGATGTTCAGTCGTTAGTAGAAACGTATCTTCCGGCCGTTTTCATGCTGGCTTAGGACGATCATTATTTTATCTAAAATTTAAGCTGTTTTTTAATAAATTGTATCCTCTAAAATGAATAAGAGCGGTCGCTTAAATTATGAAAAATAATAATTTAACGAACGTAAATATAAACAAACAAGGTTAAATAACATTCCAAATAATTATAATTAGTTTTACATATACCAGATCTACTATTTTATAAAGTAAATTAATTTAGATTGGGTCAAAGCGAATTAATTACGTAAGGTTTTGTATTTTGTAAGCTGGGTCGTTTAAGTATTTTTATTTAAGAATAAATTGAGGTGATTGATAGCCCAGTAGTATCGTATACTTACAGAGTCGTGAGTTCGAATCCCGGTGCTGACCACTTTTACAACGCATGCTTTGGTTTATGTATTTTTGTTCACTTTGGGTGAGTCCAGATTCATTATATAAAACTAGTTATATGTTGACACTTACATTTTTAAGCGGAATACCTACTAGAGATGAAACGGATAGCAGTTTAGCCGGATACCGGATATTCGGCCAACTAGCTGCCGAATACCGTATATCCGGGCGCCGGATATCCGGCGTATGTTTCTGGTTAGTTTGTGCATCAATATGGGATTATTGGGAACATTGTCGAAAAAACCATCAACCGCATTAGTTAGTCTGGATTAGTGTGGTGTAATAATATTTTTTCCTATGATTAGAGCGCTTAGATTTTTAACATTTACCCTCGGAACCAAGGTTGTAGCCAGGATAGCATTAGTGCAGAGGTTCCCAATCTGTTTAGGTTTACGGCTCCCTTAATATTCAATCCAACCCAAACTCCCTTTATGCTCTACTTAGGAGCACAGAGAGGCAAAAAGACCTCTCCATTGCGCTAAATCTCGCGCATTGTTTATGACCTCCTCACACACCATGTCCAGATTCATCAGCTTTGCTTCGAAGGAGCGGAACACGAGGAAGACCCTCTCGGTATGAGAGGGTCTTTCTCGTCTTCAGGACCCTGATGGGAGGGAGAACAGCGCTCCCCTTAAAATATGAGTGTTTTTTTTTTCAAAATTAATTAAATTCGCTGAATACTGAAGAAGTCTTTAGTAGAGCCCGGGCATTACAGTGGGTACAACGCATGAATTACGCTTAAGTAGGCGGCATACCTATACCAAATAATTGGACTGACTCCGTTGCCGGAACTTTATTGTTCCAAAAATCGCGGATCTGCATATTTCAGCAGAATGATATATGACGAAACGTTATTTCATTTAACTTTCCTTATTTACGGAGAAAAGCAAAGCCGCTTGCTACCTCTATATATTCATTCTCCGTATGTTTGCTAATCAATTTTCTAAATTGGAGACATTTTTCTTGTGATTTCAAGGTGTATTTGTTATACAAAAATATCTTTTTTTACTATCCGGTATCCGGCCGGATAGGTGCTAGTTATCCGGTATTCGGCCGGATAGCATTTAGGCGCCGGATAGGCCGGATACCGGATAGTTGCCGGATATCCGTTGCATCTCTAATACCTACCCATCGGTATTTTCATACAAGCAGAGGTCACTCGAGAACTTCGTCTGTCATTTTTAGGACTTTGTCCTAAACATTACAGTTAACATTTTTTTTTTAAATACTTAAGCTCAAATCGAGTTTGTTTCTGTATTTGGTAATGCACCTATTATTATCACACCCTGTATCAATTAAGCTTTAAGTAGCTACATACCTACGTTAGTTTTCACTTTTCACGTCTCCAAAGATTCTTTGTTGCTCTGATACTTTTGACTAAAGCCTCCCAAATATTCGATATTCCGATGATTTTTATTCATTTGTGAAAATTTCTTTTTATTTATTTCAGATCACCAATTTGGACAACGGACACTTCAATACATAGTTCCAAGGTATTAGAGAATCGTAAGTATTATTTTATTGAAATTTTGATTTACGCAAACAATTACACCTAATTTACCATACCTAGTTTTTCACATTATTTTTGATATTTTCGGCAGTTAACATCAGTAAAAATGAAATAATAACTTGTATTTTACTTACCATGAAATAGTTTGCGTGGACTTTATAAATAAATTCCGCCATCATTTTTTGTCTTATTTACTTACCTGTACTTACTTACTTTGCGTTTCCGGTTACACTTTGCCACACCAGTATTATTTTTGTAATTGTTTATAAACGTGTTCCGTTTAACAAGCTAAATGTAATGTAGTGTAACTATTCGGTAAACATCCAATTTATGAAATCATTTCCGTTGTAACTAGTTATGTTTTATTAAGCTTGATGATTAAAATGGCATTGAATATGTTGTCATTTTTAATATCTCTTATTAACTAGGTTGACCATGATACTTGCGGACCAAAACGGGATAACTCTACCTATAACAAATTTTTTTTTTCAGCAGTTATGGCTGTAGGATTGTTGATAAAAAATACGCGTGTTTCGATAGTTAAGGATGAGTCGGCGTCATACTTCGATCGGGGTTCGAAATCCAGAGAAACGGTCGCGTGTCTTTTTATTTTCTGAGACGAGACACGATTGATAACCTGATTCTGTCAAGATAACTTTGATTTTTTAGTAGTTCGAGACATTGCAATAATAACATTCGTGGATTTTGGTAGGTATTACCAAAATTATTTCATTTCAAGAATTACCTTGTCTTGTAGGTATACAATCTTACTTTTCTTTTCAAATCTAACTTTTTAATGTTAATAGTATAATAAAAAATCAACTTTGATTTTTTAGTAGTTCGAGACATTGCAATAATAACATTCGTGGATTTTGGTAGGTATTACCAAAATTATTTCATTTCAAGAATTACCTTGTCTTGTAGGTATACAATCTTACTTTTCTTTTCAAATCTAACTTTTTAATGTTAATAGTATAATAAAAAATCAACTTTGATTTTTTAGTAGTTCGAGACATTGCAATAATAACATTCGTGGATTTTGGTAGGTATTACCAAAATTATTTCATTTCAAGAATTACCTTGTCTTGTAGGTATACAATCTTACTTTTCTTTTCAAATCTAACTTTTTAATGTTAATAGTATGATAAAAAATCTTTCTGTAGAAATCGCTTACTAAATTGATTATGGAATAACTATAAAGTATTGATTTAAAACACCGGGCTGTCTCGGTGAACACAATATAACGCGGCTTTATACTTTGCCAATATTGTCCAATATTGTTGTTACATTACGCACTTGCTTGCAAAAAAGTTCCACCATTTTTCAATTCTAGCTTGTGTGTACATGCATATAGATGTTAGTCGGCGGCATTGTTTTCAAGTGAACTTCGCCATGCCTCTAAACAATTTTCCTGGGCTTAATGTCTTTTTCGAGGAATTTTCACCCGATTAAATTAAACGTGTCTTTACAGTCAGTTAGCTGCTCTGACATATTTTTTTCTTATTTTTTTTTTTCGAACTTTTACGCCTTTCGAAACTTTCTTAAATCCCATTTCGACGAAATCCTCTTCCTATTTTTTTTACTTTCAAAAGTTTCGATTAAGTAGAATTGGTCGTGTTAATCTCTCCGACATAAAAAAAACCTTTGAAACTTGAATATAAATTGGGTTTAGATAATTAAGTTGTCCAAAAAAAAATGAAAAGTTCCATTTTCGGCAACTGTTTCGAGCAACTGGAGACATATACCGCCAATAATGCGGCGAACGTTGGTTCCAAGTGGTCCAACAACTGTGGATTGTCTGTCTAGACGTATGATTTAACTGTTCACTTTTCAATAAAAATAATCCATAAGGTCATCCGCACACGATGCGTTGCTTCGTTCGCGCGTGTTCACTGAAAGGTTCGCTAATGACACAACGCATCGTTTGCGCGGGGGCTAAGAGTGAAATAATATCTGAGGCTTTCACGGCCGGCGTTATGACAAGTTGACTCTTAGTTTTCCGGGCTGTTTGTCGTGGTCTTGTAGGCGATATTCTGCCCAACGCTTCGATTCCTAGTGGGCCTGTGGGAATCATGGTCACTCCTTCGCTCTTCGCTTTGAACTGAACGCTTTAAACTCCTTCCCACCAGTCGTCAGTTCAAAGTGCGAAGGAGTTAAGTGACCACAGGCCCACTAGGAATCGAAAAGTGGGGAGAATATTGCCCACAAGACAACGGCCAAACAGCCCAGAAAACAAAGTGTCAACTTGCCTAAGAGTGAGATCTCCCGATGATCGTGGAGGACGCTCGATCCATGGTTTTCTGAAAAACATGTCGGATGATTGTGTAAAATGGACGTGGGCGGGGTATGTTTTTCGAACTGAACCACGATTTTCAATAATTTGCACAGTTTCTAGGGATTGCGCTGATTTGAGTGTATTTATTTTTCAGAAATCATTTTTAGGCACCAATGGCATAAGAATATCTTTTAAATAAATACAATTTTTCCATTTAAAGTTGTTTACCTCAGGGATGATGGGAATGTTTTACCAAACCTCTTTTATTTAAATAAAAAGGTTTATTCAAAAACTCGAATACAAAACGCAACATTAAACTTACCGCTCGGTTACTCGTTGAAAGCTGCGAAATAAAATGTTTTTGTTTGCTTGTTTATTTCGAGGCTTAAAGTAATTATTCTGTTTCCAACGAAAACGTACCTAAATCAAATAAGGAAATAATTGTATTTGCCCAACGCTACAATTCGGCACACCCATTGGTTTTGAGAATCAAGTTAGAAACTGTATGACTTTTCGTCGGCTATGGTGAATTGTATGTTAAATAGTTGGGGGTTAATCTGACAAGGGTTTGGTCACTGTTTGGTGTATTTTTGAAGGGTCTCTAGAAATGACCTATTAAATAAAACGAAAGTACATGTTTATTAGTAGTCAAACTAAACGAAAATTTACGACAGTAGTACCTACAACAAACCAAAATTTGCTAATTACTATATTTTTCATATCAAACACGGAACCAAAAAACAGCACCAGTTGGAAAAAAAACGTAGATATTAATCGTGTAAAATGGGGTAAGTTGTTAGAGAATGCAACTTCTTTGTGGTAAGTTCGCCCTCTGTATGTTGATTCTGTGATGTCTTTGTTATGTTTTCATACTACCAATGTACAGTAAAGTTTTAATAAATACTTAAATAAATAATAAAATAAAATTGTCTATTTTGTTGCAATTTGATTTTTCTAGCAGTTATTCTAGGTCAGAATATACAAAACATGCGTCCGTCCAATTATGAGCTACGGTATAGAATCCAGAGCCGACACTGTCCGAACCAATAACCTGCTTCGTACGAGTGAGATGAAGATTTTGAGAAACATCTCCGGAAAAAACCCTTCGCGATATAGTCAGAAACACGGATATCCCAAGGATCTGCGAATTCGAGGACGTTGGAAGACAGAGGAGACTTTTTGGAACGACCACGTTTCAAGAATGGAAGAGACAAGAGCAGCAAAAATCGCCAGAGACAACATACCACAAGGAAGCAGACCTCCAGGACGGCCGCCTAAACGCTGGAGGGACAGTTGGCACTCAGCTTCCCAAGAGGACAACGTATAGCAGGAACAACAGGGCAGCAGGCCTATCAAAGAAGAAGAAGAAAAATAATAATTCTAGTAAAATTTTGAAATAGAGAAAATAAAGTGCTTGATAAGAAATATGTACGAAATAATCGAAGTATATTTCTTCTTCTTCTTTTGCATGTACCGTATCTTGTCACCCCGACGTTGGCAACCATTTCTGCGAAGGCTTCTCGGTCACGAGCAACTCCTCCACCCCACCGTTACTATTTCGATCCATTCTCTCACGTTACGTATCCAAGATATTTGCCTTCAACCAGGACCTTTTCGACCATCCACCTTTCCTATTAGCAAAACTTGAAGGATTTCACATTTACATATCCCTATGCACAAAGTGTCGCATCAGATCTAGTATATTTTAATTGTAATTACTGTAGGTACCTACATTTGAAAAAACAAGGTTGGTGCTTTTTTGTAAAAGATATAATTATGTAATGAGGTCCTAAAGTGTCCCTTCAAAATATCAAAAATAATGGAACACTGCTCTAGATGTTTTTGTCTCAATCGGCACTCCTTGTGAAATGTTAAAATGTAAAAAAGTTTTTATATTATCTTCAATGTATCTACCTAGCTATTTATTTAATAATTATTTTCAATCTTATTGTATACCTACTGTTTAGAATACTTTATCGTCAAAATCGTTAGAAGCAACGCCTACTTAAATATCTGAAATATATTGGGCACGTCTGTGTGAGTGTTATTTGCGTGTTTGGTGTAGAAGCAACGAATCATAATAATTTCCTATTATCTTTTCAAACAAACAAGTAGACAACAACTAACACAATAGATATCGGCTTACTGACCACTGTCCGAGTAAGCTTGGAACTGACAGCTTACATCGTAATTAAAGCTGTGCTTTGAAAGGCTCTATGAAGATAGGTTTAGTTTAATGTTTAATGGACTCTTGGGGATATTATTTCTTCCATATAATTTACCTCAATCTAAACAATGCTCTGGTTTAAAATAATATGTGCTAGACGTATGAAGATTATCATGACAAAAAACATTCAATTTTTTTTTGTTAAATTGATTGAATTTTGGTCCATTAATCGTTTTCCCGGAATTAGTTTAGCTAGCCTCAAAATAGATTAAAAATCTACTATTGGTATATACGAGTTTTTCTAGTTATACATACTACACTTACTTACGTACTTAGGTACATCTACTTTCAGTATTTAAATTGTTAAACTGTTGTTCGTATAATCATTTATTTATTAAAACCAAAAAGAAAAAATTACGATACTTAAACGATGATAAACAGGCAAACAGCACAATAATTAACTTTGTATATCTTATTAGGTACAAAATTAATTCCCAAATATTTTTTTTTATTTTAATTTTCAATAAATATACGGCCGAGGCATTTATCAATTATAATATAGTCAAAAACAAAATAGTTGGCATTAGAATAAACATACAATATAAAGTTAACAATGAATCCGTCAACAAAATAGAAAAAAAAAACAATCAAAGTGGTTTCACTGAAGAGACGAAGACTCTGATCTGCAACAATTATACAAAACAACAATTATTGATTCAAAAAAGAATCAAATAGCAAAAATAATGCTAGAAAAAGGGAATATTTTTTTTTTTTAAATAAAAAAACACACACACACAATACTTAATAATATCGCACAATTTACAACTAGCCAACAATACCTATCTAAAACTTAATTTATTTTTTAATCTAATCTAATAAAAATAATACCTAATCTTTATTCCAAAAAAGTATATAATATACAAAATTATTAAATTAAAACCATGTAAATACTAATCTCCCCGTTTGAGCATAGTTCGTGTTTAGGGCATAATACGTCTAATAAAAATAAATTGTTAAAGTTCATAAATAAATTCAAAACAGTTTTGTTTCACATGCAACCTGCTTACCAAAAAGCAATAGATAATTAATTTGCCTTTAACGTTAATTTTTATTAATATTATCTTATTTCATTATCATAAAATTTGTCAGAGATGTTTTTATTTAACACTAGCTTTCCAGACAGACATTGTCCTGTGGTCCTAACCAGTATATATGTGCTCTGCGCCCCCAGAAACAAAAATACATAATTAATCCGATTAAATTACTAATAAAATAATAACATTAAAATATTTCTAAAACATCCATATTTAATTCGTACTCAAAGCTCAGGCGGGAACAACGTGAGAAAATAATATGCGCGCGCGCACACATTCTACCTCACCTATGAAGCAGGTACTGAAACGAATGTGGCCGATAATTGTGTTGACTTTGCGGTGGAGTAAGTGGGATGGGCTACTGTAAGAGCGGCAATCACGTATGCGAGAATGAGAGGGAACTACCCGCGATGGCGTTGGCGTGTCGCAGGTGATCATTTCCATACTAACTTAAATATTGTATTTTATATAATTTCTTAACCATTTTTTTTTTCAACTTTTTATTAGTTAATCTGTTATCCAGAGCGGAGAAGAATCCAATAAATCAAACATTGAAAGAATCTGTTCAACCGATCTCGTGTTTTAAGTGTTCGCACTACCCCGACTTTAATTTATATTAGATATTTTACATAACTTGAACTAAATGTAAAGGAAACTCACCCTTTCACTACTGGAACTGGAAATAGTGGGTTAATTAATTATTCAGAGAGTCGTTCCTACCTGTAGAAGTTCAAATATAAGCATCATTGGTTCTTATTGAATATCCTCCAACTATCGAGTAGGTAGATAGTTTAGAAAGAGCTTTCATTCGATAAAGGTCACCTCACACGCCAGACGATTCACGCTACCTTTATAACAACTTTAACCTTTGAGCTAATTTAGCTTGTTTATAATACAAACCTGAAAAATAATTTTCTGTTGGTTTAAATAATGCGCCACTTGCCATATCGGTATGGCTAGTGGCGCCTTTAACAACATGACCAAGATATGGAAAGCGTCGGAGTTTAGTGTCGTAAACTGTTCGATGCTTGTGTGCAGCCCATTCTCCTATATGAATGGGTGTGATTCCTGGCACCAGACCAAAACCCAGGGGCGAAATATCTCCGCATTTGAAATGAAGTGTCTCAGGAGAATTTTGGGTATAAGATGGTACCACCGCATCACGAATGATACTATCTACGCTAGCGCACCTAGCGAGGGCCCATCACCTCTACTATTGTGGAGAGGAGATTTAATTGGCTGGGGCATGTGTTAAGGATGCCGAATGACAGGGGACCGAGGACGAGGAAGATTCTCTCACACTGTGTTCCGCTCCTTCGAAGTAGAACTGAGACATGGTGTGGGAGGAGGTCATAATCATTGCCAAGATTGAGCGCAATGGATAGCTCTTGTTGCCTTCCTATGCTCCCGATTAGGGTGTAAAAGGGAAACTTAGTTAATTAGTTGACGTATCGTCTGGAATAACGTTGAATATTATATAACGTTGACATTAGGTCGATTTTCGGTTTTTTATAATATCATTCCATAGAGTAGACATATCTCTATCTACTGACATTTTAAAAAATTCAAATATTTACTACTAACACTACAAAAAATCGATTTTAATCAATCAACTACTAAAAAAATCATCAAAATACATTCACTCTGGTTGGTGTAGGATCTATTGTTCAGACCACAAGTACCCGGCCTAATCTTTTCTCAGTGCACCTGCTAATGTTAAGCGTTGTGTCGTGGCGTTTAGTTAAGTTTTATTATATTTCGTGGAAGGATTTCAAATTTATTGCAGTGGTCAGATTAGTTTTTGTTTCGTGTGTTTATATAATAGTCGACCAGTGTGTATTATTATTTACACTTCATAGATGCGGCAAATTATTATTTTGTCATCTAATGCACCCTATGTTTGTTTTGTAAATGTCTTTTGTTAAAAAAATAAACAATTATCTTTGTAATTTTATTTTATATGACACTTCTTTTGCTAAATGAAATAAATATCTATGAATATATCATAAAGAAAGTCAACAATAAGTACCTATCTTATTGTTATTGGTTTCAACAATAAAACACTTCATCAGTTTTAAGTACTTTATTTTTCATTTGAAAAACAAGAACACAAAGTAAATTTGTATGAAACAACCACTTAGACTGAGACAATTATAACCGAGAATTCCCCACAGTTTGAGAGTTTGGCTATTCATATACCTGGATATTTTTATAAGATATTTCGTGGAATGTTGAATGGACCCCAAAGAAATCTCTAAAATTTTGTTTCGTTTTTGAAGGCTCGTATCTCAAAACTTTAAGTGTGCAATGTGCATATCTAACGTTCTTTTATGCGACACATCAGTTATGAAACATTGAGGTGAGCGATGGAAAATGTATTATGTTTGACACAAATGATTACAATTATTCGAGATGTGTCACGGTGGAAATCTTGAATAGATTTAAAATCTACTTGAAAGCTTTGATTTATTTCTAGACCTTTCCGTTAATGATTATAAATAATTAAAAAGAATTGTTTCATGAGTGGAAATAATTTTTGACCTCTATTTCTCTTCAAATTTTGATTATATAAATAGAAAATTTTGTCAAAATACACGAGTTATGTTTAAATCAATTAATTAATGTAATGAAATAGTTGTGAAAATAACACGGAAAATTATTACGATATTTGGTTGTTAGAATGCCATAATTGTTATATTTTAAAGCCTGTGCATGTTTGAATTTCAATAAATAAATAAAACTTTATTACTGATAAGTACAATATGTGGCGATAAGACAATGACATTCAGACAGTAGAAAGGGCGGACCTATCCCGAAGGATTTCTGCCAGCCAACCCAGAATACTGAATAATTCTTCTTCTTCCTTCCACTGTGGCAATCCACTCTCGGAGAGTGATATATTATAGTCATAATTAACAGCTTAAATATTTAAATGAAGTAAAAAATCTGTTTGAGATAGTTTATTTTAATTATTATTTTACCCGCCTTGATGTCCTATCTATTGCTGGCCCTCTTCACAACATAATTAGCTTTTCAATAATTCTTTCCACCCAACGAGCAATATTTATCAATAGTCTCGACCTGGTGATTATTTTTTCTTGCTTTACAGGGAATTTTCATAATTATTTGTTCCAGCACCACACTTCAATGCGTTTTTTCTGTCTATCTGTATATTATACTCGTACCTATGTAGAGTTCATGACTACACTCTAAAAACAAAAATAAAATTAAGAGTGTTCATAAAATAAAAAATAGGCAAGGAAAATATAAAAATGTTACAATTGTTTAAGTTTCTTAGAATTTATTTCATTTTTAATTTATATGTTATAAAAATACAATTACTTTCTGAGGATAGCCTATCCGCTATCAACAAAAAGTAGCTCGGGGAACAAATAAAGATCCAACCTTCCCCTCCATTAATTTGTAATAAATAAAATTGGAAGGGTTGACGTATTATTTTGTTTTATTAAGGGTTCTAAAAAGGTTTCTGTAACATCATGATTAAAATCGAAAGATCAACATCTCCCTCCGTGTTATTCGTGGGATTAAAAATAAATCCAAAATGTTCAGAGATCGTAAGTTAACGTCTATTTATATTTGTAATTTGTTAATTTTTGTAATGTCATCTTCCACAAAATACAGCAGTTAAATACGCAAAAAATATAGGTACAATTCTCTTTTCCTCGTCGGTTGATTTTCGTTAAATTTTAGAAAAACTCTTTGTGTTCTTTAAAAAGATGTTATGCGTCAAAAGGAACTGCTATCAGGTGCTGCAGTATAATGACTGATGTCATATTTTTATCTAGATATTCTTAGCTTAGTAAGATTTTTTTAAACCATCTTAAAATATTTGTTGCTTCACACAGTATTTTGATACGATATTTGATCAAATTATACATGTATTAGACAAATGAGCTGGTATATCTTTTGAAAAACAAAATTATTGTTTTTTTATGAAACAACTTGAAGATCCATTTTCTCTGTCTATCCTTACTCATTTCACAAATCCAAACGACTTTTTGATCAAATCATGAAATCAGATTTTTAGATTTTAGGAGATAAATATGCAAAAATTTGAACGCAGTACCTATTCTCTGAGACATTTGTCTACAAAACATTTGGTATATCTCTTTCACTGCCGGCAGTAAAATATTGAAAGCAAGACAGAGATAGTGTAAGCTTGACTTTTAGTGTCATTAAGGGTAACTTAGATGCCGTAGTTAACAAGACGCCCACTGAAATAATATTTACGAAGTTAATAATTAATTAGGTTGAAATGAAAAACTTTAGCAAAATTATTTAGTATGTAGGTAATATTAGATTACAAAAGATAGATACCTACGTTAGGTTTTTAATTATATTACGTCCGTTTGATTGTGGATTCGCTTTTCTAGAAAACCATTGCATCAGCTATCTTTGGAAACGGCAGTAGAAAACCAAGGGGTGGAGACGGGCCGATAGTGATTCAAATTGTAAAAAGTCTAACTATTAAAATCGATCGAGTTATACGAGAATACAAAAAAATTTAGTCCTTGAAACCATCACAAGAATTCATAAGTAATATTCGAAAAGTTGAGACTATATCAATATATACCTACCTACCTAACTTTTAGCAATAGCCTTCTGTTTTGACGATATTTAAAAAACTACATAAAACAACATCAAATACCACACAAATAATTTAACGGTTGTAGGATTACCATAGAAATTCATAACCTTATATATTTTATTTTCCGATCATAATAATTCTTTGAATACTCGTTCTTCTCTTTAAAGATTTTTGAGGGTTGTTCACAGCAATTAGCATGTCGTATTCTTACTGTTATTGTGGTATCTATGAACTGTAAATGTACGTAGGAGCTGAGGTTTCTGTATAAATAATTCACGAATTGCTTTCGTGTCGAGATAAGATGTTTACTGAGCGCAACAGCTTGTAACTACATACACTTTCTTTAAAATACGTGATGTTCTTATGCAAATGACTACACATTGCAAGATCTTATCGCCTGAACGTATAAACGAGAATTATTGACAAAACGAACACTTAAGAAAATGTACCCTGCTATATAAGAAAGCTTATCATAAAACTTTTCTAAATTGTTCAAATATTTCATTTAGTAAAAGACTCTGAGTTTAGAGGGTGGTGAGTATTTTTCTGAGAAACTGTTGAGTACCTACTGGTGAGTATTTTTCTGAGAAACTATTGAGTACCTACTGGTGAGTATTTTTCTGAGAAACTATTGAGTACCCACTGGTGAGTATTTTTCTGAGAAACTGTTGAGTACCTACTGGTGAGTGTTTTTTTGAGAAACTATTTACTGGATAAGAGTTTGGTGCAAAGTTATATACATATAAAGGTTGGGAATCTGTGACTAGTCTCACAGGTAAATGACAATGATTTTAATCCTCTAACCTTAATGTATTCATCAAATCTCCAATACTCTCCTTCATTATTTTGAAGAATTATTGAAGTAAAATGGAAGAATTTTACGAGACTCGGAGCAATTTGCTTCGTTTGAGCCTTGAAACCTTCCGCTGCTGGGATGACGGGAATTCTCGCATACTGTGCCAGACATTTCTGAAATTATGGTATATACGTGGGGTAAGGTAACCCACCCATGGGCCATCACCATCGTACGATGTTGGTTCAATCAATCCTTCCATATTTTCCCGCTTCTCCACTGTGCTCATAACGTCCTTCCATACTATATCCAAAGACGGTATGAGAGGGTCTTTTTCGTCTTCGGGACCCCGATGGAAGGAATAACAGCGCTCTTCTCGGCCAATTTTCATTCGAGATCCTTAAAACAATATGTTCCAGTCATGTCCGTCTTCTAAATACAACGATGCGCCGACGTTAACGGCGTTGTGGATGCAGTGGTACGAGATTGGTTACTCATACACTTACTTTATAGTGCTTCCAGCGAGTAAGTGCATGCGATCCCCCCCCCTATACCCCTTCTTTTCCATCTTGTCCCTTGTCTCTAAACCGTCCATTGGCGGTTCGTTGTGTTGTGATTGCCGTGTTAGTGGTTGTTCACCAAAAAATAAATAGAATTGTCCATTACTATCATCAGAGAAAGAGACCACCATACTTGACGCGCATTTACTCGCTGGAAGCACTATAAGTCCTACATGGTTTTAAGAGGATATCATCAATTTTGAGAAGGTTGGGATAGCCTCTTTAGATAAAATTAATCCCCGCGTATAGCGTGGTCACTTAAATAATGGGGTCTTATACACCAAGAGTATATATGATCACCCTTCCCGAGCCATGCATGCAGTTATAGGTAATGATCTTATTAGGCTTTTTTATAATATCTTTTTAATCATGAGAAGTTAACAATTTTAAGGGCTGCAATTTAAGTCTTACAACCGTATTCGAGAATTGTCACACGGGCTGATTTGATACGACTGACACTTTACAAAATCCTTTTTTCATAATTAAGCTTATTACTCCGTAAAATTTCCTAAGCAGGTACCTATATTTAACTGTTCGATCTGATATTATTTGTTCTATGGTGCTATTTCAATGGTCTTTCTCCTCCAAAACGGAATCATTACCTCATAAAACGTTTTAACAATTATTGAATATGACAGTTGTGTTTGTGCCGAATGTTGGTGTATGATCGTATAAAGCAAATACATGTGTGAATGGTTAAATATTAACCGTCTCCTGAATAGGCGTGCTGTTGTGTAGGTTAGGCATGCTACTTTTGAAACTATTCCTTACTCATTTCCCCATGCAGTTCCCAAAGGGTCGACCGCAGTAGCAAGGAGAGGAAGAAGTTATGCTATTATTTAACTGAAATTAATGAAGTGAGTAAATTTCATTCCTATTGCTATAAAAGTACAGTCTGGTGTCTTTTTATAGGTGCCGCTCTACAATGAGTTCCGTTTATTTTTATATTATTCATAGTCCAAACTACCTGGAACTTATTCAAAGATTTCCATCTGATTATGTTTATGGTCTAGTCTGAGCTCTTTGGTCTATTATTTTGATTTTATTTCGAATATTATAGGGTCACTTTGCAGCCTTACTTTCACATTAGCACGACATTCGCACTGTATGATATAGACTGCAAAATGTTACAAATTTCGTTCCAATCTCTCATATTTTATGTAATTGTTTTAAATCGATTGTCAGTTTAATTTCTGACAAAATCAATTGAAAAAATTGGTTTAAAATAATATGTACTGAGTGTATTATTTTTTCACATCACATTTGCTGAATCTGAAAAATATTTGTAAGTTTGAATACTATTTAAAATTTATTACTATAAAATTATGTATAAACGCTTTTATCGAATAAATTTGATTAAAAAAAAACAATCGTATAACAGGAGGAACTTTAGAGTGGTTTCTATTCTTTCGTATCCAGAGCATGCTTTTGAGTGTCTCGTATAAGGGACAAGTCATTTCCACAGGTAGGTACTAGGTACATATTTGTCACCGTGCCAACATGCTCTTGCAGAAAAGATTATGTGTGTTTTTAAAAGGAAACTAGTTCAAAGGCAAATTATTTCCTAGGTACTGCATAGTGCTTACGCAAAGCGTGTGCCGCGGCACACTGGTGTTCCATGGTCATCAGTTAGTGTGCCGCGAAAAAATGAGACTCAACTGTTATTAGAGGCTCATGGTTCAGATTTGGCCTCTGTGTTCAACAGAAAAGAATGGGTATAAACTTGTTTTAACAATAGGCAGCTAACTGCCGGACACATTCGCTCATTTAATTGCAAGATAGGAATCTTAATATTTTAACGTTTCTAGACAAATTTGAAAACTTTCACGCAAAGTTGGTGTAGATCAGGCACGCTGTCAATGGTAGGTATAGTAGGTTCCTTACGGAAGGGGGGGGGGGCTGAATAAGTCATTGGTGTACCTCTGAAATTTCTTGATTTGGGAGGTGTACCTTGAACACAAACGGAACACTGGCATAGTGGCACTTATAATTTGTCATGAGACGGTACTCCATAAGATACAACATCACATAGGTAGGGTATAATGACGTGTCGTATATATTTTGGTGGTAACAAAGGATTAGTAATTCGCATAAATCTACATTTCCTAAAAGTAAGTGGTGATATTATATTTCACGTCAAGCTATTTCAGATGAGGGATATCTATTTTGTGATAACAAAGTGATATTTACGAATTCTTATATTATGGTGTGACCACTGCATTCTCTATAACTCCTAAGAAAAGTTGGGTGTGCGAAAGTTTTGTTTAACTTATTTACGCTATCTATAATAATAACAAGGTATAAATTTAAAAATAAATTCAGATTTAAATCAGTGGCTTGGGTCTACCAAAACAACAAAAAACATGTTAAGGGGTCTACGAGAGAAAAATGTTTGGAAACTTCTGCTTTAGACCAACAGTCCGATGGGTAGGTAAATCTATGATTTTAGCTCCATTCTATCTGATTCCCTAATAGGTACATAACTTTAAAGAAAATAGAGGTATTATGATCTATTGAATATGAAGGTTTTTTTTTTTGAAATTAAACTTTTATTAAATAAATAAATATACACAAGCAAACAGAAAGACTTATTTACACAATATTTTACACAGAATCAGTGCAACAAATGAGCGGAACCCGTTAAGTCATTTAAACGGCTTGTCAACAGGTACCGCTCACTTCCACCCTCAGTCGGCACTATACAAGAATTTGGTATATTTCAATTTTTAATTTCCTTTTCTTCTAAAGCAGTCATTTTGAGTTCGTTAAAGGAGGAACAAAACATAATATCTTCCAGTAAGAACGTTTGTCGTCTTGTCCATGGGAGCGTACTATCTCCACGACCATGCTCTCAATGCTGTTATGTAGAATACCTTCCTATTTGAAGTGGTTATTAGTAAAGCGGTTACAACGCAGCTTTCGTGCGGAGGCTGTGGGTTCAATCTCTGGTCTTGACCATCTTCTTTTTTCACAACACAAGTAGCTCACTGTGAAAGAGTCAAAGAGTGTATTTGTGTTCACTTTGAGTGAGCACAAATACACTCATTTTCATTAAAAAAGTGTCCAATCCCTTTCCTTCGATTGTCGCCATAATATGATAAATTTCTTCCATTTTGTAAACAGTTGTGTTTTAAGCGCCATAATATCTTTTAAAATCACATACTAAAATGAAAAACTATGTAACTTTGAGAACTTTTACAATATGGAGTGGCAAACATTCTTGTAATTTACTGAACAGTAGACTCATTAATTGACAACGAATAAATTAAATTATTCTTCGTAATATTTTCCATTCCTAAGGTATATTTTTTCAAAATAACATTAAACTAATAATATTTATTCTAATTGAAATTCTGGGATTTAAAAAATATAATTCATTTTTGTGAGATGAATTTTAGATACGATAAATAATATTTTTAATTGAACACGAAACAGTTCAAATTATTGGAATTTTTAAATAAAAACTTTTTTGAATTAGCTGTCTGCATAGAAAAATATTTATAATAAATACTTAGGATAAATTAAAACTACATTTTCGTTTTAAATATTTCATGAATTTAGTACCTAAGTTAAAATATTACAACCTTTTTTTAAAGAAATTGTTAGTCATGTTTATAATATACTAGATTTCCCGACAGACGTTGTCCTGTGTTCCTAAATATGAATATTGAATTCGAATTTGTATGGTAATGAATTGATTTTCATTTGACCAATGTGATTACGATTTCCCTACAGACCTTGTCCTGTGTTCCTAACTATGAATATTGAATTCGACTCTGTATTCGTAACTATGAATATGAATTAATTATCATTTGACCAATGTAATTCCGACCGATGCGTCTGTTTTAAACTATTTTCCATCCGCATTCTGTCAATCGCACAAATAGACAATGTCAAAATTTCAAAATTGAAATGAAATTATGAGGTAAAAAGTATCTATTAATAAGGTTGTCTACGTAGGGTTTTCTTTAATTTTCTAATTTTGTATGCATTTTTCTTAATTTTTTTCTTCCAAAAGGACATTTTCCTGATAAAAGCCTACACGACAAAAAAAGAATTAGCGAAATCGGTCCAGCGGTTTAGGCGTAATGCGATGATATCGGGAAATAGCTCTCCATTTTCTACACTACTATTATAAAGAGGAAAGTTTTGATTGTTTGTTTGACGGGAATAGGCTCCGAAACTACTGAACCGATTTGAAAAATTCTTTCACTGTTGGGAAGCTACACTCTCCCCGCTGAACATAGGTTATATTTTATTTTCATATAGCCTTTGATCCTTACTAAAACTCCAATAAGGTGCAAAAATTACCTTAAATATTCTTTACATCGCGTACGCTGCGAAAACTATTGAAGATAGAGTAAAATAATGTATGAAGATTTTGTAGATGAGATCATTATTTACAAAAAATGTCGCGACAGCATATTATGTCTAACTATTATAGTTATGCCACAATAAGTGTTGATTTATTAAAAAAAAAAAATATTTGAAATGCGGATTATGATTGAAGGTCATCTAAATTAAAACGAGATCAAGCATATTGGAATGATCTTGTTGGTCACTTTACCCCATAATGGAATCATAATTGGAGATTTCACAAATTCGTATCTTTTAAATCAAACAAATTTTTACAAAATAATATTTCATAATCATTGTAATGTTGAATTTTATCAACAATTATACTAGATATGGTCATAATAAAATGCACTGTCAAATGCTTAAAACGGAATTTGTTGTAATGAATCTGGGTTCATACAAGTTATTCACAAAACATCTTTGTTATTTGTTGAACCAAATTTCACATGCAAATCTTTCGATTTTAAGAGTTTAACAAATTTGAACCTTCTTTTTCTGAAATTTTTTTCACTGAAAACAAACAGGAAATTAGACCTTCTGAACGAAATTCGGTGACTGAACCGAATGACTACTAATCACTTTTATCGAAGATTAGAACATTTCTAACATTTTTCTTAGAGTTTGATAAACCGTCAGTTTATGATATTTGAAACCGCGAGATGATAACAACCTTCTAGTAGACATCTTCTCATGGTAAAATGTTATGAAATGCGCCATGTGGAATCTAATCATAATTATAGTGTGGTGGTAGGCAAAGACGAAAGTACAAATCTACCCACGGGGAACATAAAAGCATATTGTGTAGAGTCTGACACAATGTCGGGTGAATTTTATAAGGCCTTAAGAAAAGCAATTTTTTTTTTGTAGTATTTCAGTCTCAAGTCCTCCTCCGTTCCTCCTTTGGTGACCCTTTTTGAATCATCTTTGACAATTTCGCGTGTTGTTGTTTTGCGAATGTTTAATTGTGTAGGTATCCATTCATGCAGAATACGAAAAATAAAAATCTGATGGTTTTGCGATGAGGCGTGTTTGATAATACGACTGGAAAAGAATCTTAAATAATTATTTATCTTATGTGACAAGTGAGACCTAGGGATGGAGAGGAGAGAGACCTCAGACTGCTGGGGGTGGACGATTGGCGGAGCATGGCTGAGGACAGGGTGGTATGGAGAAATCTTGAGGAGGAGGCCAAGATCCACACAGGGTTGTAGCGCCACAGATTGACATTTTATGTTACAATCCTAACTGTCACTAAGTCTTTCCTCCGATCTTATAGCTCTTTTCCAAAAGTGTTAGGGATGAGACAAAATAGATAGCTTTGCCAATTGAAAAACCTCAAATTCTTGGATATATAGCCTTAAAACATTCGTTTCAATAATTTTTTCTCAGGTTCGCACAGCGTAGATTGAGCTCTTACAAAGGAGCGATTTGTTGTCCCTGGAAAAGAATAGGTACTTACCTAAACTTGGGCAATCTTACCATTACTGCTTGTAAAATTATTGTCCTATTGGATACAAACTATTATTAGCTACAAACAAGTAGGTTGCATACACAGGGTAAGTTTCAAAATTGACTTTTCGTAATTGTGTTCTGAAGTTAATCAACTTGTTGGGACAATAATCATATGCTCCAATGTATAGGATGTTGCGAATGTTTTGGTGTTTAATATTGCCTAGACTTATGTAAGTACATCTCTAGTGGATGGGTACGCCTATGTGTATGTGATTCAGTAAACACGTAGATATCGTCTGATCCGCCACGTTTGTTTGAACATGTATTTCATTAAAAGAGATGAAATAATGTATAAAGCATTAATAACACGGGCTTGATATTCATAATATGAACGTATCATCATCACACACACTACAAATCATAATTCGCATATCATCATGTCTTACCTACTGTTTGGTAGATTAACAAGAAGTATATCTGCCTGATATAATATTCCTAATTCTCACCATTGAATAATTTAATACTTCCTAACCCAGGGATTCCCAAAGTGTGCGCCGCGGAGCCCTGGTGCGCCGTACAAAGTGAGTCCGTGAGTCGATCCTCTATCATTATCCAAAGCCACCGATCACTATTCGAAACCAAAAATTTATTAATTGTAATATATGTGGTGGAAAAGGTAATCAATCAACAATTGTTAAATTACCTAGAAAAACATAATATATTGACATCTAGACAATTTGGTTTTAGACTGGATAGAGGAGTCAATGATGCCTTACATTTTGTGACTGATTATATTGCCAAAGCCATTGATAACAAAAATGCATGCCTGGGGGTCTTCTTGGACCTGGCCAAGGCCTTTGACTCGGTCCCTCACAGCAAATTGATTAATAAATTAAGAGATATTGGATTGGATGATCTGTCGATGGCGTGGTTCAGGTCCTATCTCTGCAATAGGGAACAAGCGGTCAAACTTGGGGATATAATCAGCTCATTTGCTCCTGTGACATCTATCCTCAGGGTAGCGTATTGGGACCAACCTTGTTTTTAATTTATATTAATGACCTAAATAGACTCAATGTGGGTGGTACCATTGTCTCCTTCGCGGATGATACAGTATTACTGTTTAAGTCGGGTGATTGGCAAAACGTGCATCAAATTGCAGAACATGGCGTTAATATAGTAAAGCATTGGCTTGACAACAACTTACTTACATTGAATGTAAGTAAGACAAAATATATTACGTTTAGTATAGATGATAGACGTCAGCCAAACGACCTTGAAACAAAAATAGTTATACATAATTGCATAAGCAATGATGCGTGTTCTTGTCCGAAATTAGTAATAGTAACCAACTATAAATACCTAGGTGTTAACATAGACAATCACTTGCGATGGACAGACCATATTGAGATCATCACTAAAAGAATAAGACAGCTAACTTATATATTTCGAAATTTAAGAGACATATTTGACATCAAGATATTGAAAACAATATATTATGCACTGGGCCAATCAGTGTTGTCATATGGGATAATTAGTTGGGGAGGGCTTGCCAAGACAAATCTGTACCCTCTGAAAATAGCACAAAATCTCTGTTGAGGGTAATGTGTAGGAAGCCATATAGATATTCATCTGAGCAACTTTTTAAAGAGATCGAAGTTCTTGATGTCAGGCAACTGTATATCAGAACAATTGCCCAGCACTTACACAAAAATCCTGCCCCATACATTCCACAGTACATACTCAAAGCAGACACACGAAATAGACTTATACTCCAACCCCCAAAATTAAGAACCACATTTGCACAGAGACAATATATGTTCCTGGCTCCTCGAATCTACATATAACAGGATAATTCCAGATATTATTCCAAGTTCCAACGAACAAAACCCTATCCCGAAGTATATTGGACGTCTTGTTACTAGATGGCTCTTACAAAAGGGCAGAGAGGTGTCAGAGAACGAACTAATCTTTGTGTTAAGATAAAACGCTCAAACCCACTTATTCATCGTCTACCTCACCTCACAGCCTGCATCCACCTAGTTAAACAATAGCCTATGTCATGTCCTATTAATTTAACATATTATATTCCGCGAAGCGCATGAGACAGAATAAAATTAATTTATAGTATTGCCTCAGAACAGACCTGCGTCTAGTGAGGCAATAAATTCCATTATGTATTATGTTGCTTTTGTAATTGAAATGTATATTATGTTGTTGGAATAATAAAAAAAAAAATATTGAGATGGAATTGCACTAAGAAATTTGTTGCACTTTTACCAAATATTTTACTGAACCAGATTTTTCGCTAAAACTAGCGTTTTCTGCGATATATTACAAGGCAACAACATGCACATTCTGAAACTATCGGAAGGAATTGCGGCGTTTAGAAAGAAACTGATATTTGAATAAAAAACTGAATCAAGGCAGTGGTCAGGATTGCTTCCCGCAATTTGTATAAATATGGATTAAGTATATATTTATTAGAGGTGGTTGATAGACCAGCGGTTACGACGCCGGCTTTCGCACTGTTTCGTGCGGAGGTCGTGGGTTCGAAACCCGGCCGTGTCGACCATTTTCCGCTTTCACGACACAAGCATTTGCTTACTGTGAAAGATGTTAAAAGTGTATTTGTGTTCACTTCGAGTGAGCACAGATTCATTTTTAAAAAAATAAAAAAATTTATTCCAAATAGCTTACTAAAGTCAGAAATTACCAATGTGCTTTTTCAATTAAAACTTCTACTCGGGGTTGGAATCCTGTCTCAGAATGGATGGGACCGGTGCCGGTGGACTGGTAGAGAATGCTTCAAGCATTTAGTTCCGCCGGCTATACTGAGTACTGACACCTATGAGTGTTATTTTTTTATTTTAAAGTAGGGCGCCGTGACAAATTACTAAACTTGCAAGTGCGCCGTGGGCTGAAAAAGATTGGGAACCCTTGTCCTAACCTATGAGTTATGTTGATTTATACTAGATTTAGCCGTTATCAATAAATACGGTAAATATATCAGACGATAATTCAGCAGGTAGCAGACGATTTCCGTTGAAATAAAAATTCTACGCAAATAATATATTATGACCATTTTAAAATACAAACGATGCTCAAACTCTGCGTGAATGATACAGCACTGAGCTCTATTATCTCTATAAGGAGATCAGCGTAGTCGGGCTCATTAAAATTAAAAGACTGCGTTGGCTGGGTCACTTGCACCGTATGGAGAATGTAGAGACCAAGCAGTGCCAAGCACGTAGAAGTGTCGGAATATCAAGTCTTGGATGGCGTTGTCGGGCTCTGTGGTAGCGTAACTGGAAAGTGGGAGCCAGTGGAAGATCAGGATGGAGAATAACTGCGAAGCCCCACCAAGGGTTGAAACGCTGAAGATGATGATATCGTCTGCTTTTATTTCTACAAGAATTGGGCTCTATATTCTCCCGATCTTTCTATTGCTAGGGTGTGGATGCCCGACGATAATTTCACCTTTTGGGCTACCTGGAGATCATCTGCCAGTTTATATAATCAACTGCTATTTCAAAAGCTTTTAAGGATCTGTTCTTTTTACATGTCTTTCGACAAAAGTCTCTTAGATCTCTTTTTTAATGTAACTATAGGAGTGTTTATCATATTATTGTAAGCATTATACCGATCATTGTAAAATGATAAAATGAATAGGTATTCTTTCTTTTTGGTCTATCTCATCTTCTTTCTTGAGCATTGTACTAAAAATGCCTTCTTTTGGATTTTCGATTCTCTCTATTGGATCTCCGTCCTTTGTAAAGAAGTCGCATTGACATCATTTTTCTTTTTTGGGGTTTACGCAGACATTTTCACATTTTCCACGCACTTAGCAAAGGTTGTCATTGTACATATCTGTCCTAAGCGCTAAAAAAATGGATCGTTTGTCGGTACAAACAAGGTATTTTCAATAACAATTTACCTCCTTTGAACATGCATCATACCGAAACATGATACAAATGAGATTTTGTAATTGAAACTTCATCAAAACACGATACTCAATAAAATGTTATTTCTTTTATTGAAAAGATACGATGGATATTGAAAAGAAATACAATGTAACGATGATATAGATGTTTTCATTTCTCTCCATCGTGTCAAATTAAGCCCCGAATATTTATTCTCTTCTTACGTTGGAAAAAAGATGAAACAGAATTTAACTGGGTATTTTTTATTCAATCTGTTTTCATCCTCTTTGCCTTTCCTCCGTCTCTTGTCGTTTTTTAAGAAACAATTTATCTCGAGTGTTTTCTATCTGAAAAGCGAAATTTGAAGAGGCAATTTCAAAATGCGATATGATATATTATTCACGAACTTCCGTTTCATGAAGAATATTAAAAACGTTTTAACACTTATTTGTCGTTTTGTTATTTCGATTGAAATGAATATAATATATTATTACCTACGTAAAGTATTCATTGAAATGACACATTTGAATATCTCCTGAAATTATTTTGCATACTTGCTGGTGGTACTATTTACTTTTGGAAGACACACATTTAGTCGTTTGTAAAAGAAATGTCACCTCGAAGGTACATTATGATTCGTCTAAAAACTCGACCGAGATTTATTGAAAAAAAAGTCTTCCCAACTATTACACTTATATGGATTGATTTAGTAAGCTTTTTACAATTCTTGATGAGATCTAAAAGAAGCGGATTGTCAAAAAACTGAAATATTTTTTCGTGACTACGTTTGCTCAATATCATTAATAAGTTTGTCAAAAAAAATCATATGAAAACGTATCGTACTCCATCGAGTTGTGTAACGTTGACAGAAGTGTTCGTCTGTGTACATAAAAATTACTTAGTGCTAGCTACATTGTAAGTTTTTATAAGAAAAATTGGAAAACGTGAAAAAAAATCTTGCCTATGTACATTGTAATAATAATATGACAACAATTTCGAATTGGGTGAGCACGGTATATTGGTATTAGATAGAAAAAAAACTGAGAAATTATATTATTTTGAAAACAGGTGAAACAAGCTTCTTATATTAACCAATATCTTAGAAAAAAACATCTAGATATTGAAAACAACTCACATTTTTTTTTACACACCAATACTTTTAGATGAAAATTTTAAGTTTTTTTTTTTTTTTGGAGAATATATTTTTAACACTACAACGAAATTGGTTTTTCAAATAAACGTATTCAACACTAAAATAAAATTGATAGAAAACTCAAGATTATAAATTGTATACTTTAGGTACTTTCTTAAAATAATAATATACACAACGTTTCAAATATTTTTTTTTAATTTTTGCGCCATTATCTAAGATTTCCTCTTCTTCTCCTTCCTCAGCCATCTCTCCACTGCTGGATATAGGCCTCTTCTATCTTCTTACACTCGCTCTATCTTAGGCTTTTCTTTGCCATCTTCTATCCGCGACAGGGATAATGTTACGGGCCACCTTTTTAAAGCAACTCGTCTTCTTTTGTCCTAGGGTTTTTCTTGAGTTTAGAATTCTGGGCGCCTATCGCTCTGTAAGGACTAGATTTTCTGAATAGAATTAACTATTTAGAAGAAGAAAGTTTACCTATACAAATTTGAGCCACTGCGACTTACAATCGTCTTCTGCTTCTTCGAAGGTTGACTTGGTGTAATCACTTTACGTTAACAACGTTCACCATTAAGGTGGTCAAATTTGTCGAGATCCCCGCAATTACGAAATCATGGGAATCTTCACATGTCAATGAAAATATCTCTAATATAAATTAAAGTCGGGTAAGTACGAACACTTATAACTCGAGATCGGCTGAACAGATTCTTCCGATGTTTGATTTATTGGATTAATTATTTAAAAAAAAAATATATATTAAATTATTATAAACTAGCCTTTTTACCCGTCCATAAAATTGTTGATGAAGTTTGTTGAGAAAAATGTGAATTACAGAACCTGATTTATGGATTAATAAAATATGGTACCTATAAAGTATGTCCCTAAGTGGGGTCAAAAAATGGAGAATTGATTGACTGATCGAGTTTGTATTACCTATAAGTCTGAGGATTTGAATTGGTAAATAGGTAGATATAATTAGATAGTATGAGAAATTTGTAGAATTGCTGTGGAGGCAGCAAAGGTGAGTCATAAACATAGCATTTTTATCTCTTCTATACCTTCCCCTTCTAGTACATTTAGATAGAACACTTGATTTCTGTAAATGCTTTAGTTGTTCTTCTGCAAAAATATAATTATGTACCTACAAAGCTTTATTTATTCTTAATATCAAATTTAACAGGTAGGTACATAATTATTTTAAGTGTTAAGACCTCTACCCGAGCCAGTGATTTTGTACCTGAAAATCTTTTGTATGAAAAATTGTCTGCATAAAATTGCATAAAAAACTCCTATAAATATTCTGACCCATCTGGGAATTGGAACCAGAAATTTCTTACCAGAAGTGGGTGTTAATTATTTTGAGCATAGTAAAGAATTTTGTGGCCAAGGATTCGAACCTGCACCTCACATCCAGCCTTCGTGTGAATAGAAAAATCAGTGTAGATTGCTTATTAAAAATATAAGGAATAGGGTAATAATAAAAATTTCAAGTTGCTATGGCAATAATACCACCAATTTATTAAATCCCTATGCCCCTAAGTGGGGCGTAAAGGGAGTTTCGATTTCAAAAATTAATTTTACTTACATTAATAAAACAATCAATACAATTGGTAAAGAAACACACTTTTATAATAAATAACTAAGGTATTTTGCAGTTGATAAACTTCATTTAACAGGGTAAAACTTTTTAATAAATGATAATTTTGAGTATAAATATTTAGGTACTTCTAGAGAATTAGAACTCTCATCTCTCATAGGTGCTTAATATAAGTCATACCAAGAGTTGACAATTAATAAGAGATATACAAAACATGTAAATGTTATTGTTGTGAGAAAATATCTTGAAAATTTTGACACATTTTAAAATTCTGTAGACATTTTGGCATTGCATTCATTATAAGATATAATCCTAGGAATCTCAGCTCCATAGACGAATTATGGAAGGCATAAATGCAACGGGCCGCTAGCATCTTGGCAGATTGTTGAATTTGTCGAATACTCAAGGATTTCAATTTGACCACCTAAATAAGGAACGTTATTAACGTGAAGTCATCACACAAAGCCATTCGAAATAGCAAGAGAAGAAAGTCATAATCCAGTTAGTACTGGTCAAATGTTAAAAAAAAATGGCATTTTAAAATTGACCATAAATAACGGTGTAATGTTGAATATATCAGTCTGTAATAATATGAATTTTTTCTATGTTACAGGAAAAGAGGTCTGATTATAGAAACTTCAACTAAATTTCAACAAAAAAAAAAACAGGTTTACAATAATAATAATTCTGAAATTAAAATAATAATATATCTAAATTTATAAAAAAATTAATAGTTTGGAATTTGGTTAACAATAATTGCCCTCCAGGTTCTTTTAACAAATCTATGAATGCTCTTTTTAGTATTTACTTAATACACATAATCTGCAAATTAAATATACATAGGTAATCTTCATATTCATAAGAATAATATTAAAAATTGTGAAAAGTTTATGAGTAAATGACGTTTTAATCGGCCTGGTGTTGGTTATTTTAACATAATATCTATAAATATTTCTTCTTCCGATGGCGCTACAGCCTAATTCAGCCTTGGCTTCCAATACTCGACGCCTAGAGTTAACCCTGTCTCTACATCTGTCCTGATTTCGTGGGTCAAAAAGTTGCTCGGCATCCCTCCTGACTTCATTCTCTCATTGCAGCCTAGGTCTTCCAATTCGGCCGGATGTCCACCCATAATTCTCTTTGGTGCTCGCAATGATGGCATTATCTGCTCATGTCTGGCCCAGCGTAGTCTTTATCTATAATAATAAAACCAATATTAGGATGGGACTTTCTAAGGTTAGACAGGTATCTCAAAATTATCTTACGCATAATTTTAAAACAAATAAGAGATTACACTTTTTAAATAAAGTAATGGATATAACATGAGTTTAATAAAAAGAACATATTTTAGGAGTGAGAAGTAAAATTAAATGTACTGAATAATAAATCTATAATTTTAAACAAACGTTGATATTGATAAGTTATTATTGAGAAGATTCAATACTTACTTAGAATTGATTTGTGTTCAAGCAAAGTTATATTCATCGTTCTCATCAGTTCATCCCCTTGTCAAAATATTATCAGATACCTATTGCTCTGCCGTCTCTGTGATTCCTTGCAATGACTGGCTCTTTCATTCTATCAGGCTAGATAATTATCTGCAACAAAAAAAATATGTGTGTTGACAAATGTTTTTATTTAGCCTTTTAAATTTGCTGCATTTAATGTCTATTTCTTTTTATAATTTCCAATAAAACATTGGAAGGAATTTGGAATAATGTTCACAGGTTGAAAATGAAGGTGATGTTTGAATCTGTATTGATAATTATTTTTAGGTTATAAATTATATGTTTTTTGAAACTATGAAATAGGTTACGTACCTGAAGTCCAGAAATCCAAATTAATGAATTTAAATCTTAGTCCATCCATCAAACACATACTGACATATGTTTTTCCAAGGAATGAATCAGTTTTAATGTCTATTTTCGACAAACCACTCTTACAATTAAAATATATATTTTGTACTAAACATTACACAAAAAATAGGTAAACTTGAGTTTTAGCGTCGTGAACATTTCTATTCGAATTATCCACAACTGTCATTTCCATGGTCATTTCATATGACGTTTCCATAGATTTTTATTCACGTATTTGGCGGTATCAGTGTTGCCTAGTCGCAGAAACGCGTCCAAATATTTCAAAATTTCGACCGACGGCAAACAACGCATTTTCTTTTTTATTTCCACTGACTTGCACCCGAAATCGACTGATGCAGCAAGACAACGCATTTATTTAAAAATAAAATCGTGCGACCAAAAACAAAACATTAGTAAGTCAAAAAATAATTTATCACAATAATAATATTTATTTATTTATTCATTGTACGGCTAAAGAGCCTTTTTTATAATAATATATAATAATCACAAATATACAATCATACAAACATTATCAATAACAAAATACCCATTTACAATTAAAAAAAAATAAAAAATATTACACTTTACAGTTTTCAATGCCTATACCGCTTTAACAAATAATTTAAATCAAATATGCGGCAATTTATTTACATAATAATGTTTGATGACATTAAGAACATCGCAATGCAAAACAAGAATTTTTTTAATATTATGTAATTTTTACGTAATATGTGTCTTTTTTCATATAAAGGCCCAGGCAATGGATTTTATAAATAGGTATATGTGTAATAAATAATTTGTGTATGTTGTATATTCTTCTAGTGTCGCCGATCACCTGCTCTATGTAGCTCTTATAAGATAAATTACATATTGTGATAAATTATTTTTGAACTTACTGAAAATGTTTTTTTTTGGTGGCACGATTTTATTTTTAAATGCGTTGTCTACCGCCGGCCGGTCGAAACATCATAGATATAGTACTATTGGATCGGTAATCTATGCAACTTGGGGTATCATGATAAAAATAGCTGACTAGCTGCAAAAGTCGGAGGTTTTGTTTGCTAGAAGTCTGTATAAAACGTTCTGATTATCATATATTTTCGTGATTTGTGTCTACGTGAAAAACTGAACATGGTTAAATCGTGTTGTGCGTAAAATTGTACTCATTTTTTATTTATACAAAAAATTTTAATGAAAAGAAAATAAATATACTGGATGATAATTTTCAAAAGAAATGATTTCCAAGGTATATATTGCAAGGAACACCAGTGTAAAAAATAATTATAACGCAATTAGCTACTAAATATATGTTTTCTTTCAAAGAAAAAGTATGGAAAATAGAGGTTCATAAATATTGTCCTAAAAATGTGTATTCTGTATTATTCGCTATAGGAGACAAAATGCATAACAAAACATGTCCATTCATCACAAACAAACAGAATTTTTTTAAGGAGAGTATATTGTAATCGGAGAATTTTGCTCTAAACAACAAAGAATTCTCCCTTGCCGCTAGTCACGTGACCTTCCATACAAACAGTGTTGTCGCGGTTGACTGTATGTTTGACAGCTCGCATTACCAGTCCGATGCGAAATATTTGGACGCGTTTCTGCGACTAGGCAACACTGATACCGCCAGATACGTGAATAAAAATCTATGGAAACGTCATAGGAAATGACAGATGTGGACAATTCGAATAGAAATGTTCACGACGCTAAAACTCATTTTTACCAAAAAATAACTCAACATTACACAAAAGTCATTACTTAATGTCAACACAAACACAATAATACAGTATATTATTATATTATCTAGGACAATAATATCGTTACCGGCAATCTCTACAATTATTATCGTGTATTTGCGCATAAAATTTGACAGCTCATACGAAAGCAAAATACCATAGATGAAGACAGTGCATACAGTACAGAAATAATTCATTTTAATATTGTATATATTTTTTATAAAATTGATTATTGAAAATATATTTTTTATTCATATAAATAATTAAAACCTTTTTTTATTTAATAATTAATTATGACGTAGCAAAGTTACTAATTAATTATAGGCGACATTTTATTCCGCTATACATATTTTCATTTGATAGTGTCTGTAAAACCAACCTTCATAAAAATATAATATGAAGTAGATGTCATTTACACACAAAATATAATATATAAATTGGTTAAGCAATATTATTATTTTATTATTCTTAGCCAACCCATCCTGGAAGAATGATTTGTGAAAAATACGCTGCTTTTTTTTTAATTATAGTGCGCCACACCAACCATAGATTTACTAATACATAGATTAGTAGAATTCATTGTCAATGTCACTCAATATTGATAAATATTGATCTGTCAAAAAAATAAGAGAGTGATGGAATGCTAAATGCTTCCAATTTCAAAATATTGGAAGCATTTATTTGCTGCTCAGTAGATATTTTCGGTAGGTACCTAATGTTGTTTATTAAGATTTATTATATAATCAGTTCTTTGTAATTTTTAAGTACTGACTCAGAAACATAAAAAATGACGACCTTTTCTGTGACTTTCCATCCCTTAGGATTTTATTTTTTTAGTTTAAGAATGCATGAAAATCACTTTGAAATGTTAACCGAATTGGAAACAAATGAGCTAAGACTTCCATACTCTTTTTCAAAATATATAAGCAATATGATTTATGCTAAACTATAAGATTTGATTTTAAATTCAACCATTAGTGCAAAGGGGTTAGTAAAGAAAAATAAACGCAAATATTTATTGACTGATGATAAATTTATTCATTTTCAGTGTCACAAACCTTGGTTGGTTTTATCTGTCATCAAATTGTGCTGTGACTGAGACACCTTTGGGTTTTTTTGCGTCAAAACCTGCTGCACAGACTACATCCAACGATTGCAGTTTTGGTCTTTCAAGGATTCTTTATTCTACAGGATCATGTTTGAGATGTGTAAAGAGAATATGTTGTTGACGGAAGAAACTACTACAAATATAATCCCATTCCATAGTTTTTTAACATAATGCTTCTTGTCGTATTATGAAACATACGTGAAGATTGTTATATTAACGTAATAAAATATTAATATATATTATTTAACACTGTTTTTAATTTATCTTCATACCTATTAATTAAGAATTTAGATAATTTTGTTAAAATATTTTTTTTCAAATAAAGTGATCTTCAAATAAAGTGATATTCGATGATTCTATACACAACGATCTGTTTTATGTGATTAGTTCAGATATGAATATTATACAGTATTTCTTATTTATTATGATGTGGATAAAACAAATATATTTTTTACTATAATAAACATGCACAAATACCTGACAAATTCATTATGATTTTGATAAACAGGAACGTCATTAGTTCATGTCAGGTTCGCTTTCTTTCAGAGTTCTGTTTTATCGACCAAATCTACTAAAGAATTTTTATACTCATTTCAATTTTCAAAAATCATTTTTACGATTAATATATTTAAATGTATTATGAATTTAATTTCATGTATCTTTATTATTTACCAACATTTAATATGATTTTATCAGGTACTTACTCATCTAATGGCCACGACAGATTTACACAAACTGCGGCCATAAATTTTTTTAAATGTGTCAAATTACAAAATGGAGGAATTATATTTCCAAAATTTTGCATTAAATCTTTATTTATTGAGAATAATAAGATTTGAATAACATTTATATGTATAACGAATCAATCTCCAATTATTTTATTACATTTTCATACCGTAATACCAAGATTCCATTCAACGTTTACATGAGTAATTTTGTTTCCAAACGATGGCTTTCTGTCTTTTTTGAAAAATTTGTATGAAGATCCTAAAAAAATAAAGTTTTTTAAATAGCTCTTAATATATTAAAGTTAACGTTGCCAATTGTATCTTAGAACGTTCTCGAGCAAATTTCACCGCTCTGCGCAGATTCATATCTGACGCAGCATTTGTATTTTGAGCGTGATGCTCCGACATAACGGAAAGTATTGTCAAAGGCAAATAAAAAAACATTTCTGAATTATTATGTAGATTATTTTATTTAATAATTGTAAGACGTGCTCGTAGGGTACACACCGGTTCGCCTGAACACCAGCACGACACATCCACTCTAGCCAGTGGCTATACAGTTACTGCCGTGTACGCGAAACGGTGAGAGTCTGTGGGGGTGGGGGAAGGGGGTGAAATACTTACACCGTACACATACACTACATCCCTCCCTTTGTTACAATTTTAATTGTGTTAATATGTTATGAACAAGAACACATATATTATGTCAACAATACACTTGGATTTGAATATTCTCTTAAATTCTATGAACTATAAAACAAAACAAATCGAACAAAATAATTCTTCATTCCACTGCTACTACAGCCTTCCATTCTCCTTCCCTTTTTGTACTATGCTTCCATAATATGTTCATATTACGATCAAGATTTCCTCTATTCTTTCTTTTTTGTACAAATATTTCAGAAATCTGGATTTTACACTGCGATGAATAAAGTGACCTTTCTTTTTTGCAATAATGGCAAGTTCTGATTTAAGCTTGACAGCTTTCATCCGTGGCGTAATTAAATTTGCTCCCACATCTAGTACAGTATGAGCTGTTATTTGGACGTGATCTTGTTCCTCGATAATGGCTCTGACTCTTCTTAAAAATTGCTTTGTTTACAACTTGGTTTACTTCTAAATTCTTTTCTACGGTCCCTCCATTTGCACATACTTCTTATTGATGACCGACTAATTCCAAAGTATTTGCTTTTTCCTTTATATCATCTAGAGTAGCTTTATCTCCCATTGTCAGTATGTGCTTGCGTAGTTCATTAGAAGTGCATTTTTCCGTTATTTAATCGATGATGAAAATATCTGGCCTGTCAAATCCACATTTATCTGCTTGGTTACGTAGTCTTACTAAAAACTTCTCCATCTTCTCACCCGTTTCTTGTTTCAGTTCTCTAAACTTTATTTTAATTCGGTAGAAAATATTCATCTAGCTTTTCCAATGCAAGAAGGAATACATCTCGAACCGTTATTGTGGCATCTGTAGCCCTAGTACAAGCTTTCGATGATCGAACACCGAAACGATCACCGAAAGAGTCTCGAAGACTCTCCATACAAAAATGATCGAACGATTCGATCGTTTGACTCTAGAACACCACCCGAACGCTTACAAACGACCATTAGCGCGCAATAAGCCCTCGATAAAACCCGTACTAGCCCCACTGGTGTCTCAACTGGTACACTAATATCGGAGTAAGCACCAGGTAAATTAGAATAAATTTATTACAAACTTGCCAGTTCAGTGACATCATGCCTACCCATTTAATGGCAGCACATATTCAAACCTACTTAGCACCAATTGAATGTCAGCAATATCCAGACCTTCTGGGTAAGTAATTTTCCAGACCTTCTGGATAAGTGAATTCTGGTCTACCAATTTAATGGCAGCAATCCTACCAATTTAATGGCAGCAATATTCCAGACCTTCTGGGTAAGTGAATTCTGATCTACCAATTTAATGGCAGCAATATTCCAGACCTTCTCGGTAAGTGAATTCTGATCTACCAATTTAATGGCAGCAATATCCAGACCTTCTGGGTAAGTAATTTTCCAGACCTTCTGGATAAGTGATAATGGTCTACCAATTTAATGGCAGCACTCCTACCAATTTAATGGCAGCAATATTCCAGACCTTCTGGGCAAGTTTTTCGGATCTACCAATTTAATGGCAGCAATATTCCAGACCTTCTGGATAAGTGAATTCCAGACCTTCTGGGTAAGTGAATTCTAATCTACCAATTTCATGGCAGCACTCCTACCAATTTAATGGCAGCAATATCCAGACCTTCTGGGTAAGTAATTTTCCAGACCTTCTGGATAAGTGAATTTGGTCTACCAATTTAATGGCAGCACTCCTACCAATTTAATGGCAGCAATATTCCAGACCTTCTGGGTAAGTAATTTTCCAGACCTTCTGGATAAGTGAATTCTGGTCTACCAATTTAATGGCAGCACTCCTACCAATTTAATGGCAGCAATATTCCAGACCTTCTGGGTAAGTAAATTCTGATCTACCAATTTAATGGCAGCAATATTCCAGACCTTCTGGGTAAGTGAATTCGGATCTACCAATTTAATGGCAGCACTCCTACCAATTTAATGGCAGCAATATCCAGACCTTCTGGGTAAGTAATTTTCCAGACCTTCTGGATAAGTGAATTTGGTCTACCAATTTAATGGCAGCACTCCTACCAATTTAATGGCAGCAATATTCCAGACCTTCTGGGTAAGTAATTTTCCAGACCTTCTGGATAAGTGAATTCTGGTCTACCAATTTAATGGCAGCACTCCTACCAATTTAATGGCAGCAATATTCCAGACCTTCTGGGTAAGTAAATTCTGATCTACCAATTTAATGGCAGCAATATTCCAGACCTTCTGGGTAAGTGAATTCTGATCTACCAATTTAATGGCAGCACTCCTACCAATTTAATGGCAGCAATATCCAGACCTTCTGGGTAAGTAATTCTCCAGACCTTCTGGATAAGTGATAATGGTCTACCAATTTAATGGCAGCACTCCTACCAATTTTATGGCAGCAATATTCCAGACCTTCTGGGTAAGTGAATTCTGATCTACCAATTTAATGGCAGCACTCCTACCAATTTAATGGCAGCAATATCCAGACCTTCTGGGTAAGTAATTTTCCAGACCTTCTGGATAAGTGATAATGGTCTACCAATTTAATGGCAGCACTCCTACCAATTTTATGGCAGCAATATTCCAGACCTTCTGGGTAAGTGAATTCTGATCTACCAATTTAATGGCAGCACTCCTACCAATTTAATGGCAGCAATATTCCAGACCTTCTGGGCAAGTTTTTCGGATCTACCAATTTGATGGCAGCAATATTCCAGACCTTCTGGTAAAGTATGAGCAGACCTACCAACTGAATGGTGGTATAATTCCAGACCTTCTGGAAAAGTATGAGCAGACCTACCAACTGAATGGCAGTATAATTTCATACCTTCTGGTTTACTTTAGTATAAGTAGAACTACCAACTGAATGGCAGTATAATTCCAGGCCTTCTGGTAAAGTATGAGCAGACCTACCAACTGAATGGCAGTATAATTTCATACCTTCTGGTTTACTTTAGTATAAGCAGAACTACCAACTGAATGGCAGTATAATTCCAGGCCTTCTGGTAAAGTATGAGCAGACCTACCAACTGAATGGCAGTATAATTCCAGACCTTCTGGTAAAGTATGAGCAGACCTACCAACTGAATGGCAGTATAATTCCAGACCTTCTGGAAAAGTATGAGCAGACCTACCAACTGAATGGCAGTATAATTCCAGACCTTCTGGAAAAGTATGAGCAGACCTACCAACTGAATGGCAGTATAATTTCATACCTTCTGGTTTAATTTAGTATAAGTAGAACTACCAACTGAATGGCAGTATAATTCCAGGCCTTCTGGTAAAGTATGAGCAGACCTACCAACTGAATGGCAGTATAATTTCATACCTTCTGGTTTACTTTAGTATAAGCATAACTACCAACTGAATGGCAGTATAATTCCAGGCCTTCTGGTAAAGTATGAGCAGACCTACCAACTGAATGGCAGTATAATTTCATACCTTCTGGTTTACTTTAGTATAAGCATAACTACCAACTGAATGGCAGTATAATTCCAGGCCTTCTGGTAAAGTATGAGCAGATCTACCAATTTAATGTTCAAACCAAATGCTCTGTTCATCTTTTATTATTTTGTTTATTTTACTGGTACAAAGTAACTGTACTATCTTTCAATCAAATATTTTCTCGAAGAAATAAATTATATACATTTCTAGTATGATACACAAGACATCCTTCGAACGCGGAAATGCCATACAACACACAGTGATTACAATAATATTGCGCAACTTTGATATGACTATAATAGGACCGGTGTGAATTTCTATAATATATTCAATTCGGAGTTTTATTGAATCTATTTATAATATAGTTTTACGCATTTAACACTGAAATTCAATTTCATACAAATGTTAGCTATCGACCAACTGCACCTATGATTTGGTCACACAAGTTTATTTGATTATGCAGTTATCGGCAACCACTCCTTTTATTGGAAATTGTTAATTTTTAAAACAACAATTACATATAAGGAATCATTTTTTCCAAAACAACAATTATTGCAATAATATCAACACGCTACCTTGATCTCCTCGTCGCCACTTGTAAGACGTGCTCGTAGGGTACACACCGGTTCGCTTGAACACCAGCACGACACATCCACTCTAGCCAGTGGCTATACAGTTACTGCCGTGTACGCGAAACGGTGAGAGTCTGTGGGGGTGGGGGAAGGGGGTGAAATACTTACACCGTACACATACACTACAATAATTATTATTTTTATTATGAATTAATTATTAGAGGAGGCTGATGATTTCGTAAATAATCCACTATATGTAATTTATGATTATTAGGTTTTTTTATGCTTTTTATGTAACTTTTTTGCTCAACAATATTTTCAATTTAAAATTTTACGTAAACGTTTGATCGTTCAAGTATTTCGTAACGCAAAATACACAATATACATTTTTCAAGATTACAAGTAGGGGGAAGTCCTACAGTACCGGCCGTCATCCAGTACTGGCCAGTTGCAATTCCCGAAATTCTACAACTGATAGGGTTAAGACGGTTAATAGAATTCAAGTAATACATTCTCTCAAGCATATGCCTCGCTCAGCTGCGACATGTGTCGAAAAGCTTCATGGCAGTGCCAAGATTTGTGTTGAATGTAGTGGACTTGCGGCACACTATTAAAATTCTGTGAGTGATTGCTATAGTTTTGAGGAGGATTTCTAAAGAAGTCAAACTTGCTATGTATTCATTGTTTATATAGCTATTATAAAACATATTCATAATCAATCTTTATCCGCGCAGTTTTTTGCTGTGTCGAAATAATATTTTACTCCGTTCCCTGCAGTACCGGCCACAAAAATGTCCCCCAGTACCGGCCACTATTTTCCACTAAAATTTGTGTAATTTATTCTGTTTATAAAACAATATGCTAGGCAAAAATGGGCACATGGGATCCTGAAAATATGCGAAATGCCGTGAAAAAAGTAATGAGTAATAAAATGAGTGCCCCCTCTGGCCGCAGATCGGGAGAAGAGACCACCACTGTACTTTGTGTCTCGAATCTCATGAAGATGATTGGGTAAATGTGGAAACTGCAAGACTTGGATCCATAAGGCTTGTACAAACGTATCAAAGCTATCAAATCCATATATTTGCGGATATTGCCTTGTACAAATGTTGTAATTTTTTCTGGCCGGTACTGGAGGCCAATTTTTGAGAAGTTGATTTTTTGTGTCTTGTAATTTTATTAATGGAGTTGAATTTTTCAAAGTATATCTATATTTTATTGTTTTTATTTATAGTAAAATAGTTCCTCTACACATATCACTAGGTATTTTGCATTTAACCGAGAGGATTTATATTTTATTATAAATAAACCTTAAGGTGACGGTGCTATAGGACTTCCCATAAAAATAATTTTTATTCACAAAAAGTAACAAGCATTAAAATCTCCTAATTCCTACAAACCTGCCATATTGTTTTCTTACATAAACAATATTTGACCGTATAGTGGACTTATGAATTCAAACGTTACAACTAGGTCGTTAATGACGCTTTTGACTTATGATATTAAAATTATTATTTGACTTAATTACACTTTTTGGTAGTAGGTAATCATTCACTGAATAAATTTAGCATTGTTTTTTTTTTTAAGTAATTTGAGCGTATGGTAAACAAACAAATTAAAAGTCTTGGGAGTTTTCCGAATACAATAAAACCTTCTGGATTGGACTGAATTATTTCAAAATGGGGAAGTTGCAGGAAATGAAAATAGCTTCTTATTACAATATCTTGAAGCGTCGCCCTAAGAAAGTGAGAACGTCCATAGGATATGACTCCGCATTGAGGAAAAAATAAATAAAAATAAATGGGAATGACGCAAAGTAAGGAGATACTCAACAAAAAAGATACTCGTCAAAAAGGAAATACACTCATAAAGTATGCGCCTCGGAACTTTAATATAAAAGGTTTAGTTAGGTAGCATATTCCATTTTGATTAGACAACTTTTCAGACTTTGTTCTAAGTAAACTTATGGGTAATGCAAATATGTTATCTTATAATATAAATGAATCGGGTTAGTGCCAACACTTATAACTCGAGATCGGCTGAACAGATTCTTCCGATGTTAAATTTTTTGGATTCTTCTCGCTCCGGATAACAGAAGAACTAATAAAAAGTTGAAAAAAATGGATAAGTAATAATATAAAATATAATATAAAAGTTAGTATGGAACCGATTTCCTGCGACGCTACTGTATCGCCATCTATGAAAAATCCTTAAAAACGAAATTATTACTGCACCTGATAGTAGTTCCCTCGCATACGTAATTTCCGCTCTTAGTAGCCCATCCCACTTACTCCACCGTTTCGAGCGTACTAGAAAATAATTATCATACAAAGTCAACAAAAATGATTTTTATTAAGAAAGTTATTTACGAAAAGCCCGCAGACCAAACGACAAATGGACGAAGCACCTCTTGTTCTGGCACCCTAGAACAGCCCGTATGACCCCAACTCCGATGAGAGATGATCTGATGAGTTTTGCGGGTGAGACGTGGATGCAGAAAGCGCAAGACAGACAGGAGTGAAAGACACGAAGGAGGCCTACATTCAGGAGTATACGTTTCCAGGCTGGGATGAAGGAGAAGATCACAAAAGGCTAAACTACGTAGAAGTATCTTTTAAAGCGACCTCAGTAACCTTGTATTAAGCGCTAGAAAATACACTCTTATTTTATAATGGAATATTTTTTGTTGAAAATAATTTGTTTCACAAAGGTTACTTGAATATTAGGGATCTATATGTATAAAATGATAAGTAGCTTGTATTATTATAAACTGTGAAAGGTTGGCAATGTTTGCCGTGGCTGGTAGGTATGTGTAATCAGGCTGTTGTCGGAGCTGTGATGATCAAAGAGATTCCCTGATAAGCGCCGAACAGGTAGGCATAATTATATTGAAATAACCCTGCCAGCCTGCTTATATTGTCAACCCAATACATTACCTCATATGAAATACCTTTCGAACACATTACCTGAAATTACATAATATAATCAACTACCGTTATTCCTCTTAGTGTATAGAACTATTGATATTTGAATAATGCATCAAATATCAGTAAACATCTGTATTGTATGTACCAACTTATTAATTAAGTTCATTCTGAACCTGGCCTAGAGAAAATGATCCCTAATACTCCAAGCATCAGTCGACAAAACTGCGAGAATCTCATAGGGTACGAGCTGTCAAAAATACGTTCATCGAAACGATAGTCGAACTAAATTTCTAGTGTTCATAATGTTCTTAGGAGATAAAATCCCTTGAAAAAGGATACAGGCTGGGAGAGCAAGCCATCGATATTGTCTGCTATGCAGACGATGCGGTGATATTTGCCAAGACTGAAGAGGACCGCTGCAATCACTTTTGCAAGATTTTCACTAAGCAAGTCAAGATCACAATATGAAGATCTCTGTTGCAAAGACAAAAAGCATGGTGTTTTCGCGGTCTCCGGTGGATCTCAACCTATCTGTGTGTCTCCGTGGACATGGGCGGATCCAGCCTTGCCGCCAGGAGGGGGGGGTCACAAAGTAAAAAAAAAGGTCATCTTAAAAATTTGGTATCTGGAAACTACACTTTTCCTAAAAAAAAGGTCATTTTCAAAATTTGGTATCTGGAAACTACACTTTTCAAAAAAAGGGGGGGGTCATGGCCCACATGAAATTATAATTATGCTAGCAAAGTAAAGATTTTATTAATAAATATCACTGCCCTACTTGAGAATACATAGCCCAGGGGGGTCATGACCCCCCTGGATCCGCGCTTGTCCGTGGAACAGGTCACCAAATTCTTGGAGTGGAGTTGTGTGGGCAGACCGATCTACCAACTGAGATATTGGGTCAAATTAACAAGGCTGCTGCAATCTCAGGGTGCCTCCGAAACTCTATTTGGAGAAACCCCGATATGAGAACAAGCAGCAAAGTAAAAATATAAGACCTGTGTTAGACCCATAATGACGTACGGGATCGAGTCCAGGACAGACGTTTTTTTTTGTCGCAGTGGTACTGCGACCAAAAAAAAACGAAGAAGGTTCTGGTATGCCCATGTGAGGAGAATGGACTCTTCCAGACTCACTTACATGGCATTGCATGGCCAACCCCATGGAAGACGGGTCCCAGGCAGACCACCAAAGGGTAGCTGGGAGCCGACCTCGCAGGAGGCAAACCCCACCTCTTGAATTACAGGCCACAAGGCCTAAATTAAGAAGAAGATAATGTGCTTATTCTTCAAATCAAGTCTGACTTACACTGCTGGATAAACCTAGCTCTTCCATTCCCTTCCTTTCTTCCTGGCCGATTCCGTTTTTTGCTATCTTACGACGTCATATTTGGAAATATATTATGCTGCCAATTGCCACTTCTATTCTTGGTGTGTTTGTTTGGTTATGATTGGGTTGGTTTTTTGTTTCTAATGTGAAATTAGGAACACAGTCAAATAGTTGGTTACTTGCAAAAAAAGAGAGGTTGGGTCACAGCAAATTACGGAACCGTTTTGAGACACAGTAGTCTGTTGATTCAATCTCGACAAGAAATAATGTTCCTTTAGCGCATTTTTCTCCGTGCCCTTTTGTCAGTTGAGAATGAATTGATACTTACAGTTGCCGAATGGCTTTTTGCAAAAAAAATGAATCACAGACCGTATTTCACAACTGGCGGGCGATGCGATCGGGGGGCTCCATTTCGTACGACTGCCAAACAGATACCAAACTCTGCAGCGGGTTTGGCCGGGTTGGAATGTGGAGGGAAAAGACCGATGTACGATCCAGTGTTGCCAGATCGCACTTAACAGCAATCCGCACGCCCGTGGCAAAAATATATACTTATTTTACCGACTATTCTCGTATTTAATCGAAATTTTTAACCGGATATTGGATATAATATGTAGGATAGTTGAGCATTGGCTTGTTATCGTGAATATTGCCCCTGCCGCATAGTATGATATCACCTGGAGGCAGATCCTTGTTTCCCGATTTCTCAAGAGTTTTTCTTTTTAACATTATCTTGACATGTCGAAAGACGCTATGACAAAAGGGTCTTTCATGGTGGACGGACGACGCTATTAAGATGAACATGAATGTCTAGAAACGCCAATAAACAGCAGCGGGAAAAATAACCATCGGTATATTATATGTAAGTATTCGTATATCGTATTTGAAAGTTTCAACTATTTTACCATTTACATCAAGGTTTAAACAACATTGAGTAGACAATACAAAATATTCAAATTTAGTGAGAGAAAATCATATAATTTTACCGAGGCTTAAGAAACGACTTTTTAATGTTAAATAAGCAAAAATACTATTAAGCGTAGGTACCTACATTAAATTATCGCGGTGAAGTGTTGGATGTGTTAATTAAAACTTTGTCTTTTAGGAATGCTACTTAGTTAATTTAAAGTTTCGAATAATTCTAAAGTAACTTTATGTGCTAGGAATCTGCGGAGGTGAAGATCTTATCTACTCGTGGTGTCAATAAGCTTTTATACCGAATATCAGAATACACGACATACATTATATCTCAGGTATTTGATCAAATACGTTTCAACTAATACATTTAATGAAGTCTCTACTTAACACTTCTTCGAGATCATTGAACATTTGGAACCCTGGAATACATCTTAGAATTATATACCTATACCTACCTATGTATCTAACAAAGATAAAACGTTCTTCTTAGTTCATAATGAGTTCTGGGTAAATCTTTAAACTAGAAAGAGTACAACTTTCAGCTTAATTATCTTATCTCATTGAGTTTTTTTTCCATTTGTTATTGATGCTGTCAGGTCAAAATTCGTGTCCACAAACCATAAACCTTGGATTCGAATCACAAAAACTCTGTTTTATGTTCATTTTCGGTAAAATTCAGTACCAACTAGGTAACGAGATAGCTTTATGCTAAGATTTATTTCATGTTCTGTTTGTGGTAGTTTCTCTTGCTTAAACTAGTTAATCCATGTAACAAGAAAACGACACTTAATTCTTCAAAGTAGATACCTGCATTATGTCTGTTTCTCACATATGGACGTAGGAATTAGCTGAGGGTATAAAGAAACATCTCTTAAGTACTTATATAGTGACGGTGATACATGGTTTAATTGTTTAAGTTTCTACCTTTCTTCTCTTAAATGCTAAAATAATTATAATTAATCTTAATTTAAATTTTAACAATGATATTTTAGGACTTTAAAAAGGCTTTCGATAAAGTTTCCGATGCGAATAAAATCACATTTTAATTTTCCGAGTGTTGGATTTATTGTCATTGTTTCTGTAATTCATACCTATGTAGATATCATTTTGAAATAATGTGCAATTTAATTAATTTCTTAAAACTCCAAACTAGTTTTTAGTTAAATGTTTTGTTTATCATTGAATCTTCAAAGCATCAACGGGCGTGATCTGATATTAATTAATAATGCTTTTATGAAAATTCTGGATCCCATAATTTCGCAACGTCATTGTGAATATATTATGTTCATACAGTTCGTAGCTGGACAAATTGTAACAACTAAAATCAAGTTGTCTAAAAAGTAGTTAATATTAATCAGGGCAGCCGTCCCCACTTTGTCGTATGTCAGATCCGAGATTTAAGAGTCCCGCAAGGGACCTACGGGTTGATAAGAAAGAATAAAGAATATGAAAACAAATTAATCATGTTTGATGACAAAACATCTTTGCCGCAAAGAGGATCAGCCACTAAAATACTCGACATTTTGTTGGATCCGACATTTATTTATTTATTGTCTACGCAACCAGCGGTTGCTTTTACAAACAATTTTGACATTGAAAACAATAAATTAATAGGTGATGCCAAGATGCAAACACCAAAAGAAAATAAACTAAACACAAACAAGAGACACAAAACAAACAGTTACAAATACATAAACATATGGAAATTAAATGAATACAATATTGTAACATGGGTAAGAAGAGTTTATCTTTCTTACTCAAAGTAATGTTTCATGATTAATACTAGTATTGGATAACAACAATATACCTAAGGTTTTGTGAAATATTTTATAATCAAAGAAGCTGATACGAGAGCTGTCCTCCACTGACGTGTATTCATTTGCATGATTTGCGCTACGTTTGATTTCAAGGAACAATTTATTTGTGAGACGCAAATCAAAAATAATGTTATGATGATTTTATGGAATAATGTTAATTTAGTCACAGCGAATAACATTGAAAAATATAAAATTTAAATCATTTCTGTATAAATGGATGGTGAGTATTTTGCTTCATCTCTATGTTTTGAACCAATTTTCCTGTTACCTGGCCGAAATAATATTTTCTATGAATATGAATTAAAAGGTATTGTTTTTATTTTTCTTTTCATCCCGTTAGAGGTAGACACAGATAATGCACGCACTTTTGCCTTTTCGATGAGTTCACAAGTAGTGTTGTAGTTCTCGGCTCTTCGCGTGTGTAATTTTATACTTTTAAATGTGTTTTCGATAGAGGCGCTCATTTAAAAATCATTGATTAAAATAGAAATAGGTTGTCCAGAAATCTGAGTTTGCTTTAAACCCATCCTCGGATAACAATTAATAATACACACAAAAAGTTCCATTAAGATGCGTGCAGTTTTGAAAGAGGAGTTCCGCGACAAAGAATCTGCACTCGAGACAATAGCATAAATTATTGTATCTTATGTGTCAAGTAGTTAAATAAATCTATTTCGAAAATTGATGTTTCGTTGGCTGGAGGTTTTCAATTTATTTTATCTCCAACGAAAGGGTTGTGCCTATTATTTGAAATTTAAATACCTAAATTAAAATGATTAATATACTATTAAGATAAAAAGGAATTTACTTGAAATGATTATCGCTAGGTAAACCTAAGCCTCACCCTAAAATTTCTCAATTAAGACAGTCTACAATAATAATTATTTTAATTCTCGCCTTTTCCAGCGGCATTATTATTCGATTATCGAATTAGTTATGAAAACTTTCCAGGCGAAACAATAATATTATTTTCCTTTTTGACTTTACTGATTGAAGATAAATTATTTAATTCGTAACTTCCTCTTCTTGTTCAAATAACTAACTTTCTTTGCAGATAATGTGAAGCGTACAAAATGTAGGTACCTTTAATAGCAGAAATGAGAAAATAGTAGTTAATGGTTAAAAAAAAACAATGAAATTTGGTTATGAACTAAAAAATAAAATATTATCATCTCCTCTATCTATTATATAAAAATGGAGGCTGTTTTCCGTTGTCAACGCATCACGCCTGAATGGTTGGAAAAATTTCGCTGATTCTTTTTTTGTTGTTTTTGCTATTCTCAGGAGGTTTATGAAAGAAAGAAAAAACTAAGGAAATTGCGCGGAAAATTAAAGGTAACCTTCTTAGTACTTTTTAAAATTTATGGCTTAAAAGAGACGCATCGGTCGGAAAAACATTGGGAATGAATTTATCATTTCATCAAGATTATTATTTATAGTTGGACCACGGGACAACGTCTGTCGGGAAACTAGTAAGTCTCTAAATACTCTGTATAATAGAAGGCGTATAACCCTCAAATATACCTATCGAAAAAAATCGTGACAAAATTATTGCTTACTATTTATTTATTCAGAAAAAAATTATTCATTTCTATTTATTCAGAAAAAAATCTGTTTTATGAATATTCTTCGTTAGAACTCCTCCGTTTTATTACTTAATAATAAAACAAAATTATTTTATTCGCATAATTATATCCTTTAATATGAATTGAAGAAATAAATTGTTTCAATAAACCACACAATCCGTCGTTTTATGAAATGATACTGGAATAATACTCAGGCAAATTTCTTTTTCAAATATAAAATCTTATACTATAATATTTGTAGGTATTATATATTTTAATATTTGCAAACGTATTCCTATCAACATAAGTTATAAAAATTCATAAAAAGGCGATATTTTGTATCTGGAAAAAGCAAGGTAAATTATTTTTTATTGAAGTAGAAATATGATATGATCTTAAATCACATTATGTTTTATTTTGTTTCGGGAACTCGATCAAATGTTTGTTAGTAGCAGACACTATTTCAGTTCTAAAGGCGTGTACTCACTAGCGAACTATAACCGTAGCTATGGCTCGCAACCTGATAAAATTAGTACATAAAATGTGAGCTATTTGAAATGAACCAATAAACAACAAGTTGCGTAATCATTAGGGCGGGTCGATTTTTTTTCTCCCGATATTGATATCGTAATAGTTATATTATGTACCTACTTGAATAATCTGTAGTATAATAAAAAAAATAAACAAGGCCGTAATCATTTACATGATTATTATAAAAATATCAGTTAGTATGGGATATTTTCGTCCCATATACAACTTCAAGATCGATTCGGAGACAGATGTTATTTTTTGTCATGAAATTTTGTAGATAATTATAATACGTCAGAAGGCAACAAATTATCGCTATTGCATTAAGATTAGAAGGACTTTTTTACTTCCATAGTCCGACGGCCCACCCTAGTAATCATCCTGTTCGCTCTGTTGTCGCAAGTCAGCAAAGAACGCAATGCAAAAAGCCGAAGAATTCTAGGTTTTTCCCCGTTGCACGCTGCGAATCAAACACATTTTCTTGCATTTAAGCTAAGACCGTTCACTCATGCTTATAGAAGATAAAGTTCTGCTGCAAGAAAAGCCTTCAAAGATAGTAATTATTCTTTTTCAAATTGTTGAATAAAGAATAAATACATGACAGCTTGTCAGACATTTTATATTTGAACGGTTTCAAGAGCGGAGAATCAATAACAATGAAACTATTACAAAAAAATCAGCTTGAGGTGCATTTATACCAAACGAACAAAGACTCAGAGCTTGAAAATAGAATATATTTTCCTAATCTTTAATCCAATCCATAATACGGTCACAAATTTCTGTGGCCATACAAACCCAGAATAAAATTTCATAACTGCAATTTTTGGAGGGTTTGTGTATTAACGTAGTGAAAGTCCATTATTATGAATTAAATAAACACAGTTGCACTTTCACAAAATTTATATTGAATCTCGAGTGCTTTCGTCCAACTCACGCAGACATTGTCAAGAGACTCTATGACAATGTCTGCGTGAGTTAGACGAAAGCGCTCGAGATTCAATATAAATTTTGTGAAAATAAGATAAAGAACACAAACGTAGTCAGAAAATCTCATTTTCTCTGCTTCCAATAATCTAATCGAAATAAATTGCTCAAGAAGTTCTTTAAAGTTTATAAATGAAAATGTTATAAAACAATAAATCTGTTTTCAACAAATTTAATAATAGTATTGATATTATTTGTATCAATCAATAATATGTACTTAACATCAAAGACAATAAACAGTAGGTACTGTCAAATGTCAATAAAATCAAAGTTGTTAGTTTTTTTTTTACATTTTATCTTCTACGAGTAGGTACTTACAGTTTTTTTTTATGTTAACCTTTGCTCACTCAAAGTGAACACAACCTACATTAGCCTTTTCGCAGTAAGCTTATTAAAGCTTGTATCATGAAAGAGGTAGATGGTCAGCACCTGTGATCGAACCCGTGTTGTTGAAATGAGATGTTGAAAGCATTTGTTCATACTTTCATTACGATAACCTTCTTCAACTTTTAGCCTTTTATAAATATAAGCCAATTAATTGTATGACAGGTTCTTGATCCCATCTTTATTATTTCAGCATGGAAATATTACAGGAAGATTCCGTCGTAAAGGAACTACACATTTTGAACTGAATCAATTATTTTTATAAAAATATTACGGTATGACTTGCCAATGTTCACATCCAATTACATTCCCTCTGTGTTCTGAAGTTCTGATACAATTAGGTTATCATACTCTTACTTATACCTTCGATCTTCATGTTAAGAGAATTTTAATAAATACATTATTGAATCGAATTGCTTTTCTAAATAATAATTGCCATCATGCATAAATCGCAGACTTAACTTTCGATTTTCACCGTCGCTGATCGTTGTTATTCTTACTAGTTGCATGTAAACATGAGATCCAACTGTCGATGGACTAAGTCGGTATGTTTATTGTATGAAACGATGTCAATAAATTAAACTTTTACAAAAATTGTTAAGAAAAGTTTGAGATGTACTGATATAATGTATGCATTTTTTATAGAAAAATTAATTATCTAGTTGGGGTGTTTCGGCGTTTTTCGATATTTTTATAAAATTCTGAAATATAGGCACTGAAACTCGTAAATTTGTCATCAAAAAAATATTTTTCTATATAAAAAAAGTTTGAGAAACCCTGGAACTTTTTTATTAAATTTAATTTGAGATATTGTATTTTTCTATATACATTCACATTTTTAGGGTTCTAGCTTTTATAGTTTTCGAGATATATGCAAAAATTAAGTAAAAATTCAAAGGTTGATTACCCCTGACTGAAAGAAAATTTAAAAATTCTGAGTATACAAGTTTTGTAGACTTAAAGTATTAAATATTTTCTGAAATTTTAGGATCTGTGCATCAAGCGAATCAAAAGTTATAAGGGGGGGACGGACACACACACACACAGACACACACACACAGACACACTAAATGTTCTCCTCCGAATCCTGAGTAAATCCATATAAGGAACATATATGCTGCGAAGCCTCTAAGTTGGTGTTTTTTGTCGTCAAAGTTTGAAAAACCGTTTAAAATCTAGACCTGGCCATACAAATCTCACGTATCTTGGCTTGATACTGCCGATCTGTCTCGAGAAATAATTTCTCTTCAACAAATCGACAGTTGGATAATAGAAATGTTATCAACAAATTATAAAATTTTCAAGAAAATATTTCATGTACGTAAGTAAGTAGGTATGCAAAAACTTTAAGTTTTTAATAGACTAGTTGCATGTATACATGAGATCCAACTGTCGATGGCCTGAGTCGGTATGTTCCATTGTATGAAACGATGTCGTCTATAAATTAAATTTTTACAAAAATTGTTAAGAAAAGTTTGAGATGTACTGATATAATGTATATATTTTTTATAGAAAATTAAATTATCTAGTTGACATGTTTCGGCGTTTTTCGATATTTTGTTAAAATTCTGAAATATAGGCATTAAAACTCGTAAATTTGTCATAAAAAAAATATTTTTCTATATAAAAAAAGTTTGAGAAACCCTGGAACTTTTTCATTAAATACAATTTGAGATATTGTATTTTTCTATATACATACACATTTTTAGAGTTCTAGCTTTTGTAGTTTTCGAGATATATGCAAAAATTAAGTAAAAATTCAAAGGTTGATTATCCCTGACTGAAAAAAAATTTAAAAAATCTGAGTATACAAATTTTGTAGTCTTAGAGTATTAAATATTTTCTGAAATTTTGGGATCTGTGCATCAAGCGAATCAAAAGTTATAAGGGGGGGACGGACACACACACACACAGACACACACACAGACACACACACAGACACACCCTCAGACACACACACAGACACACTAAATGTTCTCCTCCGAATTCTGAGTAAATCCATATATGGAACATATATGCTGCGAAGCCTCTAAGTTGGTGTTTTTTGTCGTCAAAGTTTGAAAAACCGTTTAAAATGTAGACTTGGCCATACAAATCTCACGTATCTTGGCTTGATACTGCCGATCTGTCTCGAGAAATAATTTCTCTTCAACAAATCGACAGTTGGATTAAAATAAAGAGTTTCTTCATAATTTCAAACACCATAAAAACAGAATGCCGTATTTTGAAGATGTAAAGCATGGCGGGTCAGCTAGTAGGAAAAAATAGAGCAAAACCTCTCGGACGGCGGACAAAGAATGGAGTCATTAATTCATTAAAGATCCTTTTTATTTTTTTTTTTTTTTATTTTAACATTTATATACAAACAGTGAAATTGATACAAAAATAAAACAGTACATAAGGTTTACAAAACATACACCAGTGAAGTATATACATTTAAATCAAACATATAAAACTGTGAGGTAAACTTTTTTTTTTTTAAATTTATATGTGTATTATGAAAATTACCAACAATACATACAAGTACTCGCCTCAGATACAGGGAAAGGGAACAAGAGGAGAGGGTAAAGGTTTAGAGGGAGAGGAAGAAGGATAGTAGGTACATATTTTACAAAGAACCAAATATGTTGGTAAGATTTGTTGCAGTTTAAGCTCGTTGCATATGCCGCAGTATAGATCTCTTGAATTTCTGCTGTGATGAGTCATATAAGTTAATGTCTCTGAAAAAAGAATCAAAATTTGCGCATGCTCTTTGAAGAAATGAGTTTTGAGCATAGTTTGTAGTACGTCTAGGCATACGGAACGTGGAAGGTGATCTTGTGGATCTAGCAGGACAGTTAAAACATATTTCACCAAGAAGGTCGCCAGAGTCAACAAATCCATTTATAACTTTAAATAAATATGTCAAGTCTCCCAAAGTACGTCTGTTTTCAAGTGTCATTAATTTGTGGTAACGTGCTGATTGTACTGAAGTGTCAAAACTGATTTTCAATCTATAATTAAGATGTTTAAGTAACTTATTTTGTACTCGTTCGATTCTGTCGATGTAAGTGATATACTGGGGACACCAGACAACTGTGGCAAATTCCAAAATACTACGTATATATGAGAAATATAAAATTTTTATTGTTTCTGTTGATTTAAAAGGCTTAGATATTCTGATTATGAAATTTAATTTTCTAAAAGCCCTGTCGACAATGTTATCTATGTGATTCTTAAATGTCATCTTGCTGTCCAGCACCACACCAAGATCTCTAACATATGAACACCTACCGACACTTTCATCACTAATCATATAGTTATATGCTATAGGGTTTTTACCTCTTGTAAATGAAATGACGTTGCATTTTTTTATATTGAGGAAAAGTTGATTTTTTATACAATAGTTCTGTAGATGGGATAAATCGCGCTGAAGATCGAGGCAATCTGAGGCATTGGATATTTTTTTATACATTTTAATGTCATCAGCATAGATCAAAAAGTTTGAAGATGTGAAGCATCTATTTATGTCGTTTATATAAAGAATAAAAAGAACAGGGCCGAGGTGCGATCCCTGTGGTACTCCGGATGCACAAGGCCTGTATTCTGATTCACAATTATTTATCGCCACTGACTGTAGTCTGTCCCTCACGTAAGAGTCAAGCCATCTTAGTAGGTCTCCGTGTATACCGTAAGTCTGTAATTTGTGTGTCAGTATGTCATGATTTATTTTGTCAAAAGCCTTGGAAAAGTCAGTGTAAATTGCGTCCGTTTGTCCCCCGTTACCCATAGAATTTAAAATAAATTCGGTGTATTGAACCAAATTGGACTCTACCGACCTTCCCGGGAAAAATCCATGTTGATTCGGGAGTATGAAAGGCTTAATAACAGGCGTGAGTTGTTCAACGATGATCCTTTCCATCAATTTACTAAACAGTGAAAGCTTAGATATGGGTCTATAATTTTGTACGTCGTGCTTGTTTCCGGATTTATAAACAGGGGTAATATATGACTTTTTCCACAGCACCGGAAACACTCCTTCTCTCATAGATTGATTATAAATGTGGCAAAGAGGAGTCACTAGGGAGTCTGCACATTTTTTAATAAAAAGTGGGGGTATACCATCGGGTCCCGGTCCCTTATTCAAGTCAATGCCCCTTAATTTCCCCAACACGTTCCCGTCCTCAAAACAAACCCTACCGATGTCTAGTTCACCAGAGCAGGTTACATCTGGCATAATTGGTTTTACATCACCTATGAACGTTGATTGAAAAAAGATGGAAAATATATCACACACATCCTGCGAGCCGTCTGCAACCTTGTCACCAAAAAACATTTTTTGCGGATATTCAGAAACAGACTTGGTTGACTGCACAAAAGTGTGCAATGCCTTTGGATCCGATAATATAGCGCTTTCGGTTTTCCTTATGTATACGTCATAGCATTGCTTTTGTAGTTGTTTTTGTCTAGCTCTTAATAAAGAGAACTCATCATAATCGCTTGTGAGACCGGATCTCTTCCATCTTTTGTGCGCCCTCAGTTTCTCACGTATGCACAAAATTAAAGGCCTTGAGTACCAAGAAGGGTGTCTATGATTTCTCCGCACAACCTTTTCCGGTACAAAAACCTTTATGCACGTGTTTAATATGGAGTAAAACTTCTCCGTGGACTCCTCAATCCCAAGACCAAAAAATTCTTCCGACCAATTTAATCCAGATAAGTGCTGATTTATCTGGGCATAATCAGCCCTGTGAAAAAGCTTAACCACCCTATCAGGAGATTTAATATATAAGGTGTTAGTGAGTGAAACTGTAATCAAAAGTGGCTTATGATGAGGATCAGGGACAGTGAGCGGGTTTGAATATTCAATAACCTTGCATTTAAGGTCGTTTCCCAACACCAAGTCCAGGATTTTGTCGTTGTTATTTCGTACTCCATTATATTGTTTCAAATTGGAAAAAGAGATGTTGTCAACCATGAATATACTATTAGAGTCAGAAAATGAAGTTGGGGAGAAAGAGTCAGACTCAGCTGAATACGACCAGGTTACATTCGGGAGATTGAAATCCCCTACAATTATGAATGTACTATCTGGGTGATTCAATAAGCGATTCGATACACCTTCAAAGCACATGTCCAACATATTGTTAAAATTAGCACCTGGAGGTATATAGGCACAACATATACATACCTTTGTTTTAGATTCGTGATGATCGATGGTAATCCAGATATCCTCAGCACCTGTCGACCAACCAGGGTTAAAAGAAGCAGGCAGGTCCGACTTAACTGCTATAAGAACTCCGCCCCCCATAATCTGCCCACTGGAATTATAATCTCTATCTCTCCTGAATACATTATACCTTGAGTCAAATAGCTCATGATCTAAAATATTTGAATTTAGCCAAGTCTCCGTAAGGCACACAATGTCGAAATCGTTCTGCAGCAAGGATTGATAAAAACTATGGGTCTTTGTTCGAAGACCTCTTACGTTTTGATAATAAAGAGATAACTCCATTTAGAAAAGAAAAAGATAAAACATGTGAAGCATAGACTGCTCATATTACCATGGTTCATAAACATATATAAGTTGTAGGTTAGGAGGAGGGGGTGGGATTGGGGTGAGTATCTGAGCCCTGTGAACATGTAAATAGGTCTGAAACAAAAACATAGCATTGTATGCAATTTAAGTATAAGGTAAGTGTGCAATAGTATCATCATCATAGTTACAGCTTCATTCAAGGAAAATCCAGCACGAAGTAGTCATGTCATTTTTTTCATATCAGAGCTTTTCCGAATCAATAAAGCGGGAGACTTGGAGTCTTTCCGCACGTATATCATACAGTGTTTAACCCAACAGAATTGGTATTCTTTGGTCTTCGCCCTCAGTTTAACCTCTCTAAGGAGTCGCTTATTCGATGGTGTCAGGTGACAGTTTAGATAGATTCGAGAGGTATCATTTTCAAAACCCAGATCTCTCGCTGTTATGCCATTTCGCTTCCTCACTGCTGACAGCATATTGTCCACAATGTTTCTTTTTGTGAATTTTACAATCAGCTTTTGAGGGGTGCCGCCTTTGTCATTCCAAGGGGAGACTCTTCTACAAAATATAACATCTGTGTCATTCAACTTTACGTTAATTTTTTCTGATATTTTATGTATTATTGATCTTGTGAAATCCTTTAAAAGGGCTCAAGTTTACTTTATTACCTCTTTAAAAACTGCGGACGATTTGACAATTCTTCGTGTAGCATTTGTAGCAACAGTTGTTTTAGGAGCCTGTCATCAATTGCCTCGAAACATACCAAATATTATTTCGTCAGTATAATATTTCATAGCAACAAATATCGACTCTCAGACGAAAAATATTCCGTAATTATTTAATAGTTGGTTTTGCTGCTATCTCCTCTCATGCTATCACAGACTTACTTTATTGCAGCATTTATTTTAGTTTTTTCATCCATTGCTGAACTTTATTTTTAGAAACGATATTTATTTGCGAACGATTTTTACGAGGGAATATTTTTGATATTATCGAAGCTGCCAATAAAATTGGAGTGAGCACAAATTGTTTATTAAATTCCTTTAAAATATTTTCGGTCAGGTTTTCGATAGGTTTTTTTAAAGGATAAAAAATATGAATTCATTTTATCTGGTTAAAAAAAGTTTATTTTTTTTTTATTTTTTGTTTAATGAATCAAATCACAAAACACATGGCAACTATAGTGAACGAAAATAAATATTTTTTAAAAACTAAAGATTTTTAAGGTGCCTTATAATAGTTTTCCCGTCACTGGGTAGGTATATCACATTCTTACACATTCTTCTCCTTTTGGGTTTCAATCCAAAGATTGGTCTGTCCCAAGCACTTTTATTCCCTCTCTCCACTCATCTCTGTCACACGCCATCCTCTTCATATCCTGATAGCCGCTACACCGCATGTCGCCGATCACCTGTTCTATATAACTCTTCCTAGGGCGACCTCTGTGGTTGGCGCCTTCTATCATGCCCTCGACGATGGTAATGAGCAGGCCCGGGTGCCTGATGTTGTGGCCTATCTAATTGGCTCTTTGTTGGGCAATCCTAGTCAGGAGCTGTCTTGTTTCTCCGACCCTGTCCAATACCTGTCATTGCTGATATGATCTGTCCAGTGGATCCGCGCCATGCGTCTGTAGCACCACATCTCAAACGCCATTAGATGTAAATGTAATAATCTTACACATAACTTAATGTAAAAGGTAATATTTTATTTTTACTTTGAAAAGTATTTTTTTTGAAAGTCATACTACATTATTAATTGATGGATTAAAAGTCATATTTTGACCCATTGAGGACTCAAAAGACTTCTTCGCGAACCCATTAAAGTATGGGTGATTAGACGAAAGATCTAAAAAAGAAAAATTAAACATATCGAGTTTGTGATATTCTTTTGTTTCAAAGGAGTTGCTTTCTCTTGAACACTGAAGAAGAATTATTATTGATGAAAATTTCATTTCGTATTAATAATTGTTTTTGTTTTTCTTTCATTTCAGATAACCGAATTATCCGATTTCAATGGAATTGAGGAAACTCCAGAAAACATTCAATGACTTGCGATGTCTTGAATATGAGGTCTAACGAAACCAAATGTTTGCCGTTAAAATCTTCAGAACTGAAAAGTGATTTGTAAAGGAGAAAAGTTAAAAAAGAAGTTCTATTTAAATAGAAAATCAAGTGTTTTTATATGTGTTTGTTATTTGCAACGGTATCATTTAAAATCCTTTAAATATCCCTATAAAGATGATACGTTCAATATAAAATACCAGATAGATATTTAAAAAAAAAGCAAAAACAACAAAATGAATTCAACACTACTTTGGGAGGCGAATTCCACAAGTTTCAGTTCTTCCGACTTCACCAGCCCATTGACATCACCGACTTACCAAGATGGGATTATTGTTGCAACCAATAATACCAAGTTCGACCTGATTGAGCATAAGTTTGTGCAAGCCATTTTCTGCATCGTGTATACTGTGATCTTTGTTCTTGGAGTGTTCGGCAATGTGCTCGTGTGCTTTGTAGTGTTCAGAAGCAGAACCATGCAAACTGTGACCAATTTATTTATTACAAATCTGGCACTTTCTGATATACTCTTGTGTTTGTTTGCCGTACCCTTTACGCCACTCTACACTTTTCTGGAAAAATGGGTATTTGGAAGGCTGATGTGTCACGTAATGCCCTACGCCCAAGGGTGCAGCGTATACATATCGACCCTAACTTTAACATCGATTGCCATCGATAGATTCTTTGTCATAATCTACCCATTCCACCCTAGAATGAAATTATCAACATGCATTGGTATTATTTTGGCAATTTGGTCATTTTCACTTATTGTAACCTTTCCCTACGGATATTACATGGAACTACAGGGAGATCCGAAAATTTACTGCGAAGAAGTGTGGCCTTCTGAAAAAGCTAGGAAAATATTTGGAGCTTTAACAACGACCATGCAATTCCTGCTACCGTTCATAATAATTGCTATTTGTTACACTTGCGTTAGCTGCAGACTGAATGACAGGGCTAAGGCTAAGCCTGGAAGCAAGAACACTAGGAAAGAAGAGGCGGATAGAGATAGGAAGAGAAGAACCAATAGGATGTTGATAGCCATGGTGTCAATTTTTGGTGTCTCCTGGCTTCCACTAAACTTAATAAACATCTTTTACGACTTTTACATCCCAACTGCAAACTGGAAATATTATTTTGTTTGTTTCTTCCTGTCACATACGTTAGCCATGTCATCGACATGTTACAATCCATTTTTGTACGCATGGTTGAATGAAAACTTTCGTAAGGAATTTAAGCAAGTGTTACCTTGCTTCGTCCCATCGGGGTTGGGGAGGGATAACACCCAAGCTGGACGAGTAGGGTACAAGTCAGAGAAGACGTGCAATGGTAATAACGATACTATTCAAGAGAGCCTGTTACCTTCTACCCTACATAGAACACCTTCTACGAGGGTTGCCGAAGATAAGAATGGGAAGGAGAAGGATGTAGAACAAGTTGTTTTGGCTGTGAGCGCTTCTTACATATCACACGGAGAGGCTGTGAAACTTCATCTTATCAACGAGGAAACATCTCCCAAGCAGTATCTCATCTCTATATCTCCACGTCCTGTCGTCTAGAAAGGTCAGTATAAAATTCTTTTGTAGCCGTTTATTTTTACTTAAATATGGTGTTATTATTACAGAGTGTAATATGTTTTGAAACTCTCTTCAATTATTTTATGAATATTTTTATAGGTATAAATATGTATTCATAACGAATATGTAACAACTAATGACTCTAACAATTCATCACTGATTTTCGATTTTTAAATGGAACACACCACTACGGGCTTACGACCGTTTTCTACTGTTATTTCGAAGGCTGGCTTAGTGTGATCACTTTACATTAATAATGTTCGCCAAAAGGTGGTAATGAGAATTCTCAACATGTTCAACATGCCGAAAAATCTCATGTATGCAACAAGTGGAAATTTGATAATAAATGAAATATAGAGATTAAAGTTGGAAATTATTGAGAACAAGAGAGCAACCAAATTTAAAGACTGTGACTGCTGTCATGTATGTGGCGCCAGGATTTGACTATATCCACTTTTGTTTAATGTCTCATCTTTATTGCCTAGTGGCTTTGTTGGTTCAATAATCATCACTTTTAAGAACAAATTTCTTGAACTAAGAGATTTTGTCTCCATCTAAAATAATAATATACCTCACCTCACAGGCGTATCTCAGCAAACGATGAGATGTTCATTATTTTAAGACATCATCTTCCACTCTTGTACTTCCACACTTGTGACATCTACTCGTAATTAACCGAGTAGGTACATATTTCACAGGAGGCATAGCATGTATTGTTAAAGTAGTAGATGGTCGGCACCGGGAATCGACCGTATGATCATGAAAGTCAGGGACAGAATCGCGCAATGCTACCATACACCTCTCTGTACACAATACCTTTTGTGTAAAACTTATGATTATCCAAACTTTAATATATCACTATGTTATAGATACAGATAAAAACAGTTATTTTTCAATTTACTAATTGTAACCCAATATTTATGTGGTTGCTGGTTCTTTGATCTTGAAGCGATTGTGACCTGAGATCCTTCGACGATCCACCCAATATGCCGGCTAGTCAGTGGCAGTCGTGAAGTTCGTAGAAGGCACTAAGAACTCGGTCACTCATAACCTTCCTCTATTGAGTCCTCAATCACTCCCCGATTTACAAACAACATCATTAATAGTTGACAACGCCATAATTTCCAACTGATTTGAGTATAGTCGGTTGTGTAAGAAACACTTGTTCACCTTTGGTTAATAACGGACAACACCACTCGTTACACAGTAACCTCAAATTCTTTCCTGAACAATTGGATTGTGCACTAATGTAATAAATAAAACACCGCGATATGATGAATAGTCAACTGTATTTTATTCTATCTTACTCAAAACGAGACCGGGCAGCGAGGAGCTGAAGCCAAGATGGCGTGCGCGGGAGTTGACCGCTTCGGAACGAAGTTGGCTGCGGACCGCGCAACGACTTGTCTTTTTTGACGTGCGCAGACCACAGACAAAACAAATGATTGGATATCTATTTTAGCCTTTAGCACCAACTCCCCTGCTACATAATAGCAGAAATAAAAATAATCAAAATATTCCTCCAATTCCCGGAAATGGGGACAATTATCTAAAGAATATTATTGAATAGTTTTTTGTAGGTATTAAAATTCAAAACGATCCTTGATGATAAGATTTTTAGAAAACATTCCATCATTTGCTTGATTCTCAGAGTATTGTGTATGCAAAATAAACAATATATATAGGTACAATTAAACAATAAACAATATATCAACAGTTATACAATGAAACAATATTTTTCATTTCATACTGTTGAATCGAACCTCAAGACAAGAGAATTCCGAAGGTTGTTTCTATGTATTTCCTCCATCCCCGACCTTCCTTCCGGCGGGACATGAATAAATTATGAAATACTTGAGATTGAATCATTGTTGGAATGTCACCCCCAGTAACCATAATATAATATGTCGCATTCACAATGGAATAAAATATTCAGCCCCGAGACAAGATCTCGTAATAGAAGACGTTTAGATGCCCCAAAGAGAGTACTTAACAGGCGGGAAATGTCCCGGGGGATGTCAAATCGAATGGAAAGAAAAACGTCGTAGCAGTCAGCTGAGTTTTCGCTACGTCTTGTTACCTTTTAACACGAACCCTTTTCTTTCTTTATAACTACTACAAGCTACTTTATAAAGTATATATAGAATATATATAAGCTACTTTATATATATAGTATATATACAAGCTACTTTATAACTCTCAATGTCGACAATTGCCTATATGATAATAATTATTTTAAATTAAAAAAACCCTGAGTAATAAATTCTGAACCTTGATCGGACCCGGTTAAGTATCGATTCAGATACTCTTGATCTGAAGTGACAACCTGTACCACTAGGCTACAAATGTCAGTTTATGTGGAATATGATTCACTCTTTTACGTAAAAAAAAGCTAAAATTATTTAAATTATTGGAATAAGGGAACAAACGCTATGCGCATTTCGACGTGACTTAGTACACATTTATTATTATTACGCCTGTTCTAAAATTTTATCAAAGAAAAAAATGTAAGTATCAATGATGCAGTGCAATTCTTTTATTTTTTTTTTTTAATGCTTATAATCTCCTCGACTCTACCGACGTCGGTAGCCTTAGGCAAAGACTCCGACTTCAGATCAAAAGGTCCCGGGATTGATTCCCGGTCGGTTCAAAAATTTTCAATGTGTTTTTTTCACTAGAAATTTCTACTCGGGGTTGGAATCTTGTCGCAGATTGAACGGGACCGGTTGACTGGTAGAGAATGCTTCAAGCATTAAGTTCCGCCGGCTATACTGACACCTATGTATAGAAGAGTATAATTTATTCATTTTTTTTTAAATGAATCTATGCTCACTCAAAGTGAACACAAATACACTCCTTGACTCTTTCACAGTAAGCTACTTAAAGCTTGTGTCGTGAAAGAGGAAGATGGTCGGCACCTGGGATCGAACCACGACGTCCGCACTTAATTTATTAAATCCCAATTTAAGTGTTGTTTATGAGAATCTTCTCCTTTTTATAATAAACATAATATCATAAGGTACTAACAAGTAGAAACCGCTATATTGAAAAGACACAAAAACGGTATCATGTACCTACTAAACGAAGTTCTATTTCCAAAATCACGATCCAAAAGTTAACCAGTAAATGATAAGGGAGAAGTGACACTATATAAGGTAACAATATGATTAATGTTCTCGACACTTCTTTCTTTCAAGACTTTTTATCAGGGACATAATGCGGAGATTAAGCGTCTCTACCAGACGCGAACAAGTCGGCAAATGAATGACATAAAGTCTGGAAAACTGGGTCAGAGTCTCCACATGTTTTGTGCGTCTGATGGTCTGTCTTTTTATTTTTATCTTGGTTTCTCGAAAAAAGTTTAATCTAATATTTTTTCAATGAAAGTTTAACATGAAATTTTATTCTTGTTCTAAAGTTTTTTACGTTTATCTTTAAGAACGGTTTGAAGAAGACAAACAAACTGGTTTTTAGAAAAAAATATGACATCAATGAATAATTATTTTATCCAGCTATACAACCATAAATACAAAATTTAATCACGGACTATGAGCTTTTTTAACCAGCATCTAGAAGCGCGATTGCTATATACGAATAATTTACCTTTACAAATAAATGACTTATTGTTTTAGTCGGAAAATTATTAATATCGGATGATACATACATTTTAAATAGGTATAGATTACTTCAAAACAACTAAAATTCATAGTTGTAAGTCTGTAGCCGTTAAAATTTTAAATTTTTCTGTTAAAATAAAAAAATATCATTGATGTATTGTTTAAATTTTTAATTTGGTGGTTAGTGCGTTCAATTCAATTTCAATATATTTCAAAGCTACTGTTGATTAAACTAAATAAATAAAAATGTAATAATATACCTACTTGTATAAGTGAATGTTGAAAAGAAATCAACGTTTTCAAACTTATTTCTTCATCGTTTACTTTTTTACAAATAGACATTGTCGAAAGTTTGTGGATCGGCAGCTCTTAGAACCAAACGTCTCCACTCTACGCTGTTCTCCGCAACATGAGTGGTCTTCTGTTATTTTCTTTATCAGATAACACCACTTTGCTTGATGCAGTCAGTGTTTCTGAGATATAAAAGGCATTGAGGATCGATTCGTTTAAAAACTTGTTAGCCAAGCATGTGACTTAAAAACCAATTGTAGATTGCAACTACATTATGGATTGCCATAAATTTCAGCCGCGTTAAAATATATACCTAGTGAATGTAAGGGTGTGACAAATTTTCTTTCACTTGCTGTTTTTACGAAGAAGAATATCGTAAGAGATAATGGAAGCAAAAAGAAAAATAATTGATGTTTAAGCGGAGAATCTCGCCAACCAAGTTAGCTCTTAAGACGTAACGACAAGTCAAGAATGTGTCTCTGTTGGCACATATTTCCAAGAGCACTTCTGGACCCTAATGTTTGTGAATAATGCTACCACCTAAGTGTTATCCTTGCACTTTTGTAACCAACAAGTAATAAAATTTATGGCAGAACTTTTATTTTTTGACAAAATGAAGAGTTGCAATATTTTATTTGATGAAATTTTACGAATCGGAATGAATTCCCGTTGAAAAAAAAATTTACCGATGAAAGCTGATTTAGATGGTGCGGGTACATAACGAGAATGCTACAGGAAACAATGATAGGACGACAATGGACATAGACAATATAGGCATGTGATTACCTAAAAGACCAGACAGACCATGACTACGTGGATGTCTAGAATAACGGTAAGATGCGGAGACCAGAAAAACTTGGGGGCTGTGGACTACAAAAGCCGACCACGTGCATGTAAATGGGACTACGGCGAAACAGAAGCATGAAAAAAAAACAAATGCTTGATGATGGAAAATTAATGATAAGTGAAAAAATTAGATACGTTTGGTATACCAGTGGCATCAGTCGACGGTTTTCGTACGTACAGGTCAATGGCTCGAATCCTGGTGCCGACAATTACTACTTTTACAACTCAAATTTTGCTTTGTGTGAAAGATGTTGAAAGTGTATTTATGTTCACTTCGGGTGATCCCGGATTCATTGAAAAAAAAAACTGAATTTGAATTTGATTACTGGATCTTCCATAATGTGAAGTAACCAACGAAAAATTAGCCGTTGATGACTGAAAAAAAAAAAACAAGAGTAGGTATTATTTTACGAAGCGATGTTACAAATTGTGTATACAAAAACTCTACATCTTAAAAAAATCACAAACCTTTTTCCCACATCTCAACTCCTACAAAGAAAGTCCGACAAGAAATGTTGGAGTAATTCCAAATAGTTTTTCTTCTCCACACTCACACTATTCAGACAAGCTACGAAGTAATACTGATTTAGGAAGAGTATTAAATGAAAGAGTTTAATACCTTACTAGCGGTCTGCCCCAGCTTAGCATGGGATATAGGTATAATATAATAAGGATATAAAAAAAAGTTTTCATGAAGATTTCTATTTTTTTTTTCTAAATATTCTACAGACTTATAATCTTTCTAATGGTCACATCCCGTACGGCTCGTACCCCAGTGACGCCCTAGCTAAATGAGCCACGGTGACCGGCGACCATTTTTTTTTTCTAATAAATAAATATAGCTTTATTGTTTCAAAGTACAATGTGGCGACAGTAGTTTTGACAGTTTAAAGGGCGGACTTATCCCGAAGGATCTCTAATAGTTACTAAGGTGCATTTTTAAGCTCGTGGTATCTTTCGAATTGAATAATTCAGAAAGTTTTGTAAACGTATTGAAGCAGTCTTGAATATGAACTAATTTATTTTGATAAGGAGTAATACCTAGATACAAATGAAGAGCCTTTTCTAGAGGCGGCATTTCAATTAATTTTTTAAACTAAATTAATACGTATTGTGACATAACTATTATTATAGTTAGACATATGCTGTCGCATAATGATGTCTTCTAGAAAGTTGTAGTACAATATTTTATTATATCATTAAAAGTTTTCACAGCACACGCGATATAAAGAATGTTTTAGGTAATTTTTTTACACCTTGGGTTACATTGTTGGAGTCTTAGTAAGGATCCCATTTTTTTTTGAAAATTCAATATAGCCTATGTTCACCGGGGATAGCGTAGCTTCCCAAAAGTGAAAGAATTTTTAAATCGGTTCAGTAGTTTTGGAGCCTATTCAATGCAAACAAACAATGAAATCTTTCCTCTTTGTATATTAGTATAGATTACTGTTTGTATGTACAGGCCCTGTGTTTGGGAACATTATTTTATTTTGTACGTTATGAGTAGGGTTAAGTTTCGTTAAGAGAAATATTAATAACCTTAAATATTTATTATCTTAATTTATTATACTAAAAGCGTTAACGAAATGAGCTCATTTAATAATGTTTTTAAGACCCATTTTAGAGCATTATAACAACAATTTTTATAATTATCCGTAATAATTATAATATTTTTTCTGCTTGAAAAAGTGTGTATAATCAAACGAAATACTACCTATTTTTAATGTCTAATAAATAATATGGACTAGCGAACCTAGACAAAAGGACAAGTCTCATAGACCACAATGACATGACCTCCACCATTTTTTTAAGGTTTGTGTCACTGTGATGTGTTGTTTGTACTGAAAATTTTATAACGCTGTATTTTAACTTTGTTTTCAATACGAATAATATACCTAGTTAATTTTGCAGCCCCAATTTGTTTCAACAGGATAATAATATACTGTTAACCCTTTCTTAAGCGTTTAGTCTGCTCCCATTCATATCTAGATACCTTAAAATGGACCTGCACATGGATATGTTTGTATTTCTTAAATTTAATTTTAAAAACGAATTAGGTAAGTATGTCTTTTGGGCTGAAAGCACCTACCTAACTATGCGCAATAGCTATTCGGGAGATAAATGTTTTGAAAAATTGGAGAACCTATGATTTTGTTTCAATTTTTTTTTGTTTGTGTATTTCAGTGTTCCGTTTCTGTCTCGTATAAATAAATAAATAAACTGAGATTTCAATATCGATAGTTACCGTACAAAATGTCTATTTAGATAGGTTTGAAATTTAAAAATATAGTAAGTATATACCAACATCGTTTTTTTACCCTTAATTATAAAAAAGATTATTTAAATGTACCTATGTATAGTATGCATTTTATATAAGTACCTCATCATAAAGGAAATATTAATTTTTGTATTTTCAAATTAACTTCTTGTTGAATTTTCTTCAAATAAATGTATGAGATTTGTGTAAACCTGAAGAATCCATTAGATAAACATTTAAGTGTATTAGAAACTTTTACTATGAAATTTCCTGTTTTTACGAAGAAGAAAAAATAAACACCTAGATGTCTGAATTCTTTTGTAGTGACTTAAAAAAAGCACTTTGTGTCATCCGTGTTGCCGAAAGGACTTTAGTAACTTAAGCTCAGATCTATCCATCTACTTAGCTCCTACAAAATGTCTCCTTAACTTCCATTTTAAGAGATTGTTTTTAGAGGAGTTTTGGTACATAAAATTAAACTTTATAATTTCTTTCAATGAATATGAAACATTTTTTAGACATTTATTTTTTAATTTTATCCCAATTATAATATCTTTTTGAGCACCATTTTGTTTGCAGAAGAAACTCAAATAAATTTTATTTATTTATTTTTTAATACAAAATTGCAACCATTGCTTTTAAGTAGATCGATGGTTTATAAAATTTTGTATAACCGCTTATAAGCCGTCTTAAAATATAATGAAATACTATAGACTTTCGTATGGCATAACAAAATTGAACTTTTTTAAAAATAAAAAACGAAAAACTGCTAGGTGCCTTCCCACTGGCTTTTACATATTTTTTATACTCTCATAATACATTCAAAGACCTTAAAAATCTTCCACTAGCGATTTTTTAAGTAGGTAATAAAGTTATAAAAATTATGAATACCTAAATTCTTATCCAACCAGAAATAAAACCCACAGATATTTTGTTAAGTACCTAGCCAACTATTTACAATTTGACATATTTTCACATCGCAACAGTTAAAGGCAACTCTGATCAATTATCCCAATGGTTTTTAGACGAACTCACCAATTACCATATTTAATAATGATAAAGTAAGGCTTTTATTTTAGGTAATAAGAGCTCAAAAGATTTTTATAAATATGGTTCCCAAATTTTCTTGATCACGCCGGTCTCGCGCGGGAGCGCCTAGCTTATATTGCTAATTCTTTTTTCTCTTGTATGCTATTTTCAGATGAAGATTAAAAAAAAATTAAGAAAATAGTGCGGTACATCAGAGAATTTATCAAAAATTTACGTAGATAACCTTATTAGTGCTTTTGAAAATATGAACTTTTCTATTCTTTTATTTAAATTGGCGTTTTACACAACTGTCCGTCGTTTAATAAGTTGTGCAATTGACAGAATATGCCCCGCAAACATCGTTCAAAACAGATTAACCGATCAGAATAAAATTGATTATTAATTTATTATTGAAATTCCAATAAAATATTCATAGTTAGGACGGGACAATAGCTGTCAGTTAAGCTAGTCCATAATAAAGAGACACGTATCGACGAAAAAAAAATCAGTTACTTGGTGATCACCTTGCTCTTTGTTTATGAAATATTTGGGCCATTTTATTAAACAATACAAATATAGGCTAAAAACAATATTGACCTAAAATTTTGAAAAAAAAAACTTTTTTTTCAGATAACTTTTTAGTCTTAGGTCCTTCCGTCTAAAAAAGTTTTCAAAACAAACGATCGATCAAAATATTTCAAAGATTATTTCCATTAATCTAAATGTTTTCTTTATCTTTTTTATCGACTTAAACTCGACAGATACCTATGTAATGGAAATAATGGATAAAACATTTTATGTATTATTATTCCAACGAGGAATTCAATCGGTTTTACTTTAGTACTAGGTCAATCTTTCAACAACAAGGTTAAAAACATTCTAAGTACCTACTTGTTCAGTATTTTTGTGAGACATTGATGAGAAAAGTCTCAGCGCTCAAGCTCAAAAACAAAACAACGTAAAAGTGCAATTATTTTGTTTGTGTTCTAAATTGATACGTAGGTTAATATACTTAATGGACTGTACAGTGTACACATCTGAACTCGCGCGGTAACGTTACCAATGCAACGTTGCATGCAACGTATCAAAATTCCATAGTACGTGGTTCGCGACGAACCACCGCAAACCTAGGTTACCGCACGTGTTCAGATGTGTACAGAACTTAATACAGCACGAAAAGTGTTAAGACGAAGTATAAACTGATTGATGCGTGTGTTGTGCTCATTTTTCTGTTTGGGTGTGAGTCCCATCATCAGACCAAAGTCCAAGCACAATCGTCCAAAACGGATCCATCAGTCCAAAATTCAATCGCATCGTTTCAAAAATAAGCCGTAACCCTATGAATATTTGGTTTTTGGACCCATTTTTATGACAAGGACAAATAAATGCCTTCAATACAACAACATTTAATTTTCGTAATAACAAAAGTAGATAAAAAGTTTTTTGTCCTTCTCCAAAGACAATCGTCAACAGACAGGAAGTTATGAGCTTTATTTTTCTTTGTACAGTCTAACACTTGTAAACTTTTTATTGTTTTTTTTTTAACCATTTAACTTTACAAATGAAAGATTGCTTAATTTTCCATACTCTTGAATAAATCAACAGTTAGCGGAAAAAGTGAGAATCTTCAGTTCTTATATTATATAAAAATGATAAGCTGTGTACGTGCGTCTCGCCAAAACGATTTAGACTACTTTAGTTTCGAACTATTTTGTACTCGTTAGTTTTGAGTAGGTATTTATAAATGGTGAGAACATAGGAAATAAGTACGAGTAATATTAAAAAGAAACGCAGTTGGCATTACAACGCCACTGTTACCAGGTGGGTTGACTAGGACGTCCTACCACGTTGGCCCACTGAAATCTAACGATTTTGGACGTTGTCTACCTATTTACTAATTAGATACATGCAGAAGTCCAAACCTAATTTGGGAGATTCCCATATCATTATGAAAATCGTATATTTTGAGAAAATGACTAGACTAGAACGACCTTCCGAATACCAAAACCAATCTATCAATTTCGTACGAAGAGTAATAAGACCAATGTCAAGGAAGTGTGGATAGCTAGGTACTCAAATCAATCCTTGCACCGACCGGCGCAAAGAATGTTACTATGCATTTGAATGGGGATACCCACAGAAAAAGCAGGAACCCGCTTTCCGGCATGCCCATTTAAATGCACTGAAACCATACACAACAATCTTTGAGGCGGTTGGCGCGGGTCGGAATCGGCTTTCTACGTGTTCTTACCCTTACGCTCCATACAAAGAGTTAACATGATCCCCTTTGAATTAAAAAAAAAATACTTTATTTAACGGATTTTGCAATAAAAATGTTCTTTAAGTGAATAAAATAACATAAATAGGTAAGATAGCTATCTAGATAAATAATTTCTACGCAAAAAAGCTACTTTTTAATATGGCCATTACGAAATATTTTTTTAATAAATAGAGGCTGGTAATAAAAAAAGGAAGAACGTTCAGACGAAGATTTAAAATGATGAGTGTCATTTTTACGAGTGGACGCCTCTTAAAGGCCGCTCCTTTACAATATTACCACGCCTGTTTGTATTTTTCTGAAAGATTTTTAATTTCCGTCCAAAGAAAAAAACCGTGGCAACAAAAAGAGCCGTAATAATTATTGTTTTGTTGAAAAGTGAAGGAAAAAAATAAAGGTAATTAGATTCCATATAATATTATTTGTCTGGCGCTTTCAGATCCACTTTTAATTCTCTTTCATCTTGAACTCCTTTCAAACATCGCTTGGGATACTATCCAAATACCGTTACAGTCAGAAATTATTTTATAGAAATAAACAATTAACTATAAAACTATAAAAACTATTTTGGTTAAAAAACTTTCAGTTTTATTTTCAAAAAACAACTTAGCTTCAAAAAATGGTAAAATTAAAAAAAAATTAAACTATCGTTAAAATCCGATCCTTAAAGGCTATAAAAAGATGTCAAACCGTGATATACCTGAGGGAAACCGACTTCCGGAAAGGCCATAGGTATTGGATACTCTCTTTTAGAATTTTCTCGGTTTAAGATCTTTTCTTAAATTTTGTACAAAATCAACGTCATCGATCATTTATTTTATATGCAGAAAAAGCATAATATCAAGCTTAATTTTTTTAAGATCCAGTAAATTTTGTTAGAATTTCAGAGCTTTCTGTGGGCCTAGACAAAATACAGTTGGCGATCGACTACAAACGAATTCTTCGACAATGTAGAGTAGGAAGAAAATTAGCTGTCCACTTTTTATAATTTTATATCAGTGTCATTGCTTGTTTAAATAATTGTTTACTTGTTCCAGTGGATAATTTTTCGCACTATACATTGGCGAAATCTTCGTTTGTAGTCGAACGCCAGTTTGAATTTGTCTACGGGGGCTGAAGTATTCCGTTGTAACGCAAACAAGATTTTGTTAATAATATACGCCAGCGTTAATTTGTCAAAAGTGCAAAATACGAGTAAGTACTGATTTAATCGGCTTAAGGTAAAATTTACCTTGAGCCGATTTATGGTCTTCTAGTTAGGTGTAAGGTAAATGGTCTTCTGGTTAATATCCATTAGTCTATGTCCTAATTGGAAAGCGTTCGCGCGTCCGCGGACGAAACGTTCAAACTGAGAACATTGTATGAACATGTCCAGATTAGATAAGGGATAGACGGTCAAACGCAGATTCGAAAGACAACAATAATTATTGTTGACGTATCCACGCGATCATCGCTCGACTCTCGGTTGCTCGAACGCCTTTTAATTATTAGGACAGGGCGTTATTGATGATAATAATAATATGTTTAATACTTGAAATTTAGTTTTATAGAATGCTTGCATACTAAAATTACACATTAGAAACATAGAAACAAAAATAATTGGTAAAAATAAATAGAGATTTTGGAAATACAAAATCGAATAAAAGACATTATTTCGACCTCCCTCCGATTCAAGCGATTTTGGGAAATCAGACATGACCTGCCATACTCTTTTTTCCCTTATATCTACTCTATTCCACCCGAATTGGATTTAATCATTATGGTTTTGGCGCTCTTTTGAGCTGATGGAAAAATTTCCATACATTTGTCGTTTATACAATGTTATACATCCGTTTGGCTCACATCATTTCCGTCTTCCGGACAGAGGAGTAATAACAATTAGCATTAACGTAACTCCAAACCGGACGTTCTTCCTGCATTCAACTTTCCAACTGATTTTGGACATTTTTACAAAGTAAAATAATCTACGGTAAGTGTATCAAAATGTGCGGGTAAGTATTATCATTTTATGGAACAAAAACTCACAATAATTTCATAAATTATACCTACTTTACCTTCAGCCAAAAGACCCCAACGCGTCTAAAAATACATCTTCTTCATCTCTTCATAGAGCCTGCGGATCTGTTTGTGCCGCCGTTTCAGCCTCTTGGGAGGACGACTATCTCTCCATCGCTTTGGTGCTCTTCCTGGGGGTCTTCTTCTTTCAGGGTTACCTTGAAGGGCGACACGAGGAGTTCTGTCGTCTGATATTCTATTAACATGGTCGTTCCAGTGTCGCCTTCGTTGCCTTCCCCTTTGACGGTGTTCTCAGTGTTGCACATGCTGCGGATAGTGTTATTCCTTATGCGATAACGCAGTGTGTTTCCGGTAATACATCTCAGTGTTTTCATTTCGGAGCTTCTCAGTCGGGACTTTGTTCTAGCAGTGTCTGCTCTGGCTTCTATTCCTATGTGGCTATGATGGGTCGTACACAGGTCTTATATATACGAACTTTACTATCTAGTCGCATATGTTTGTTTCTCCATACGGTGTTCCTCAGGCATCCAGACACCGCTGCAGCTTTGTTTATTTGTGTCATGGTCTCCTCATAGAGGTTTCCTCTGCTGCTGATTTCGACACCAAGATACAAGCTTCCATCTACAAACAAAAAAAAATCTTATCTTTTTACGTTTTGGTTTTGTAACGCAAACTTTCTTGAGCCATATTTCGATTCTTAAATCATTTAGACAACTACTGTTTCGCCATATTTTATTAATAATTTTGACAACTTCCATAGTATTGTCCTTGTTTTCGTTCTGATCTTTCTATCATTGAGAATTTCATTTTGGGCTTTTTTGGTTGTTTAACGCCCCATCTGCCTATGAGAGTTTTCTAGTTCTATCACATCGCACGACCCCTCCGACAACACATCCTTATTTGGGATTATATTTTTGTCCAGCTATCCCTGCACCACTTTAGCGGTCTTTCCATTTGTATAAATTCAGCTGTCAAGAATAATAATTGCTGTTTTCTCTACGTGATCTCTCCAAAAACATTGACATCGCAGTTTCTCCAAACACCGGTGTTCCTTACCCTGTCCCGTGGTACTGTTCTTGGAATGGAGCGGATAATCCTCATCTCTATTTTGCGTAGGAGGCACTTCGTCCTTGTTATTTGCTTGGCCCTTGATAGTTTACCATACGCCAGGATAGATCTAATGTATCTCCTTCAAGATATGGGGTTTCTCCACATAGTAGCCTTCAATCATTTAGCTACAGAGGCAGCTTTATTATTTGCCTGACTTAGATATCGTTGTATATGTCGTAGACGTTCTCTATTTTAATTTCAATGATGTTTATATAGGTGTCGATTTCTATTTCTGACACTCCAAACCTCTTTTTTTCTATGATCAAATCATACTTTAATAAGCAAAATTTCATAGCTACTCATAATGTATCATAGTATGATTAACTACGATAAATTATGAGCAAGAAGTAATCATCTATGTTAGCGTAATAGCGTAAAGTAAACAATAATAATTATTACTTATCCATTAAGTTTTGTCCCGGTTTGGAAAATTTCACATTATGACTTTTTATTACAAAAACTGTGGCTCTTTCATTGTCATGTTAACGACTTTTTCTCTTCGTGTTTGTATTTATGAACTCTCTTGTTCCTCTCACACTGGCTTCTATCCAATTCCACGACTGATTTACTGTTATTCTTTTTTTTACATTTTTTACTTCCTAAAATATGTTTCTATTAATGTCATTTAGTTGGTAGTATGAAATAAGTTTACTTCAATTATGGTTTTTATGTATCTACTATTTCATTATTTTCGAGGCTTTATGGTGTTTTTTATGATGAAATTAATATATTGAATTAGACGTAAGACTTGCCAATGGAAGCCATAATATTTATTTCTTGAAAGAGCCAAAATTTCATAAAAAATATTGTTTGATTTTTTCGAAACGATTGTCAAAAAGCATGATCTACCAAAAGTATTAACGGTTTGCCGGTAGCTTACGCATTTTCTCAAAAAACCGTTTCCACGTCATATCCAACACAGTGAAATGTTCTTTGTTAGCTGAACAAATACTTAATAAGGAAGCCGATCACATCTATCTGACGGCGCTTTTTGGCATCAGATAAGTGAGAAAAAAGGCAACGAACGCCGATTAAAAGTCGGATAAGACTCACGATAAGGCGGGAACGAGCTTATAAGGTACACGAATGAGACACTTTGGAATATAAATTTTGTCTGGGAAAGCGGAGGGCAGCAGCAGATTTTAAAGTTAGACCTCCTTGAGAGTTCCTGGAGAGGATTGTTTAGGCGAAAAATCACAATGATATGATTTCTTGATTCATTCGATAGATGGTGCTAGCATTTTTTTATATAATACAATTTCCAAAGGTCGAAAGAATTGAAAAAATAATTTACGATTACAATAATATAATTTTTACAACAGTTTTACGCTGTTCATTTTTAAAATAAATCAAAAATGATAGAAAAATCTTCTTGTAGGCTTCTCAAAGATGGAATGAATGAGAAAGAGGATAGAGAGGAAGTGACCTAAAGTGACAATAAAAAGTCTGGAGTATAAAGGAAATGAAACATCCTTCGGTTATTTCCTTTAAGGAGATTTCTATTCTCATTTTTATTATTACTTAACGCCTTGACGCATCCTGTAATATCGTATTAAAATCTCACAATAATATCCGACAAACATCGGTCTTTTTAACATGGGAAATGGAAATATAATAATTTGCAACCGCAACGGTTGATTTTGAATTTCGTTGTTTAATAATTATTACTCGTATGAAAAAAAATCCGTTTGTCCGCGTGAACGGCTTAACTGGTTTCACCTTCTGTCTTTTTGTTGTGTTTGGTATGCTCAAAAGAAGATTCGGGTTAAAATTTTAATGAAAATATTTAAAAAATTTGGTAAGTACTACATAGATGTTTTTTTTATTATTACAAAAATCGATAATCTTTAAAATCAAATGATTTTTAAGTAGACATTTTGAGAGAGTAAATTTTTTGAAATATACTTAATAATTGTTGACACTTTGTTTTCCGGGATGTTTGACCGTGGTGTTGTGAGCGATATTCTGCCCAACGTTTCGATTCCTAGTGGGCCTGTGGGAATAATGGTCAATCCTTCGCCACTCGATTTGAACTGACGACTGGTCGGATGAGGGAGTCCTTCCTGGTCCTGAGTTGTCTTCTGGATTCGGTGCTGGTGCTGGACGTGACTAACGGTACTGGTGGGTTGTAACGTGCGCCTACAACACCACGGCCAAACAGCCCGGATAACAAAGTGTCAACTTGTCAATTACGCCGGCCGTGAAAGCCTCTGAGGTTATACTTAATAATTTATGTTACACATATTATAATTGAAAACAGTTTAAAAGCCTTTTTTCAAAATATATGACAATGTTTTTTGTTACTACGGTAACAATATTGACAATAATCTCAACTGATACATTCACCGCTGTTTAAAGCAGCACCGCGTATTCGTAGGAACACAGACCGTTAGCCAATATCTAAACATTTCGCCATATACAAGTTCCTAATCCAACTTTGTGTCTTAAGCTTAAAAAAGATAAAATTAGTATTTTTATCAAACAAGTTCAAGAAAATATCATCTAGACATGTCTGACTAGCCATATCGATGGTATAATAAAAACGAAAACGTCATTTTGATTAAGAAGGCTGATAAGAAAAATGCGTAATTGACGAACCGGATACGTTTGTCCTTCACACACAGAGTAATTTGAAATAGTATTGCGTACAATATTGTTGTATCACGAACGGACCAAAATCATTGAGAGATTCTACAAACAAACGTCCACTACCATTCGCCTTCAATCAATATCAATTACACTAATTGGGGGCTGAACATAGACACAACTATGCACTCAAATAAGCCAACAACAATACATGTTGTATTCCTTTATCTATGATAGGTTTGTCGTTGCCCACACACATGAGTCATTTTGATGACAAAATATTTTGATTTTCATGATAAAAATGTCTCAGTATAAAAAATGACTAGTTTACCTATAAGATAACAAATGAAGGGAAGTGATTTCATTTATTGAAATTATCATGACTTTCACGTTGAATACGCGAGCAGTCAGGTTGTGTGATTCTTAAATAAAATAACTTGGTCTCAGTCCCTCTGTTGCCTTAAATTTCACCCAAATTGAACACAAATACCTACACTCTTTACACATTATTTCATAGAAAGATAGTAGGTTCGTTAAGGATCGCGTCCTCACATACCCCTGGATGTTTCAGGAATCTTAGTCTTCATTTCATCTAAACTTTATGAACCAAAACTATTTTTTTAAGAAGTTGACAGTTAGAGAAACATTGCGGGTTTTCAGATAAAAGCCTGAGGAACTTCATTTAACGCGACACGAAAAAGAGAAAGCCTCGCATAATAAATTCTTTAAGATAAAATTAAAAAAAAAATCTTCAATTATTATTTTAATTGACAAGATGAAAAAAAAAACGTCAGTTGCGGATATTTGTATTTCCCTGACGTAAAACAATCCTTAATGATTTTACGTTAGTTTGTTTAGTTTTAAATATTTCATTGAAATCAAAGCGTCTGTTGTGAAAGAGGAAGGTTTTCGAAAGAGGGATTCAAACCCATGACCTTTATAAAGGAAGCCGGAGACAGATTCGTCAGGCTACCAAACAAATCTTATGATATTTGTTACTTCTAGATACCTATCACTCTTCAAACACAATACAAGGTATCCCAGAGAGAGAGAGAGAGAGTTAAATGAAAATAAATTGTTAATTTCACTTCTTCTTCTTCGCCCTCGCCTTTGTCCCATTATTTGGGGTCGGCTCTCCTTGTCCTATTGCGCCAAGATTTCCTGTCTAACGCCATCTCTGGCTCCACTTCGCAGTCTTTTAAGTCCCTATTTATGCTCTTCAACCATGTGGCGGGTGGTCTGCCTGGTCTCCTGGCTGGAGTTTCAATGTCCATGGCTCTCTGGATCATGTTGTCTTGTGGTCGTCTCATAACATGCCCATACCATCTAAGCCTGTTTTCCGTTATCTTTTCGGTTATGGGTGCGACCTTGAAACTTCCTCGGACATAGACATTTTTAACTCTATCGAGTCTGGTTACTCCTCCAGCCCATCTGAGCATCTTCATCTCTGCAGTGTGCATGCTTTGTTGGTGTTTCTGTTTTAATGCCCAACATTCAGAGCCATATGTCATTGCGGGTCTTACTGCGGTCTTCTATACTTGACCCTTTATTCTCACTGGCATTTTTGTATCACACAGTACTCCAGTTGTTAATTTCACTGAACATACAAAATTATACTTAATTATAAAAATGACATAACATATTATCTTATGTTGAAAAAGTTATTCCGAGAGGGCAAAAAGTGCAATTGTAGGGTATGTAACGATTGATAATATTTTAACAAAATAAAGTAATTCAAGCATTTTTTCATATTAAGACAAACCTTTTTCATTTTGTGAATCTCAAGTACAGAAGAAAGTAAATTATGCTATCCAAATTTATTTATTTTATTCTTTATGCATATTAAAAAATAGTGTATAAAAATTGGCAACGGCGGAATTATAGCCGAAGCAATCTCTAACATCCAACCACAAAGTCCAATCCAATTTAAGTGCTGGTTTTCCAAGAATTCTTCTCAATCCCTCCTTCATAGAGTTTCAAGAAATACTACTTCCATTCCAGGCTCAACTGTAGGTTCTTATATAAATAATCTAACTTACACCGTATGTTTTATCATATTTTGTAACATTTTTCATTCAATCTAACTTGTTTAAAAAAAATATTAGTAACATATTTCTTCCATAAAATCTGCAGTGAAATATGTTTATTAACAGTTAAGTGTATAAACGACGTCGCCGGAGCATTTCGGAAATTCCCTCCATTGTTTCAATAGGTAAAACTTGGAGTTTTTTATTGGGACTCCAGGTATTCCTGTAATGGGGTGTCTATTGTGTTCATCCCTTTTTATTTTTAAAAAATATGCCGTTTATTCATAAATAATACCTATTTTGTAAAATAGTTCGTTATCTGTCTATTGGGTGCCGGCCGGGCTCCCATACTAATTGTATGTAAATGGCTAGGAATCATCTGTATTTCGTGGAACTTTTAAAAGCTTTCTGCTTTTATTTTAATTCTATAAACACATTGCAATAAGTTATATTGTATTGTAATTTAAGTTTTTTTAGTAAAAATAATATTTTGAAAGTGTGAAGTGTTTTATACCTACATAACTAGAATACCTGCAAAATGTTGGTATCAATACAAATTATGTTGTTTGTATTTTATTTGTTATCAAGATAATAATTTTTATATTCATAAACTTGATCTCGCTAGCCTAGTGGTATAGTGCTAACTTGCGAATAAGAGGACCCAGACTCAATTCCCGGTCGAGTCAGAGTTTTATCACTTGATATTTTCTAACCGGGGCTGGCTTGTCTCAGTTTGGTCGGAATTGGAAACTGCTGTGAAACCTACTGGCATATTTTTAGAAACTGGGAGTGCTATGAACTTGGGGGACATACTCACCTTCAATAATTAATTTTGAAACTAAAATCAATCAATCAGTACTATCTTTTGACCCCACTTCGGGGCATAGAATATCAACAAGAACGCGGCTTCAATTACCTCTTTTCACACCATGTCCTTCGAACGAACGGGACACGTTGTTAGAGGGTCATCCACGTCTTCTCGTTTTCTACAGCTAACTGTATTTCGGCATACTAACACATTTCCTAGCCAAGTCCGTCTCCTCTTCATGAAAGTGATGGGCCGCCGCTGAGATCGCCGGCAAAACGAAAAAATATATACCTAAATCATGTTTTGAAACTAAAATATTATAGTCTAATTTGACAGGAACCTTAATGAAAACATTCATGTGAATTTACAAGTTATACGTTCCTAAGATGAGAAAGAAATCTTCAGTTTTTGGATTAACCAAAATTATGATTGGTATAAAATGTTTAAAAAAAAGCTGTCTACGCACCATGACGAAGCTGTGGATATTGAATAATTGAAAATAAAGAAGAAAAAAGATATATTCACACATTACAACGAATTTCACTATGAACGGACCTATTGAACAATGTGATTAAATTTCATAATTGTTCAATGTTCACCAAAAAAATAAGAGTAATAACCATTCCAAATTAAAATGCGATAAATTTCGAATTAAATAGTATACATTTTAATGTGTATATCATTTCCGTAGACAAAATATCCTTAGTTCTTTTCAAAAATAATTATACGCAATATCGAAAGTGCCATACTAATTGTATGGACGCCGGCCGAGCGTTGTATAGACAGATACCTGACTTTATGCCTATCGACACTTAACGGTTAAATTTTATGAATTATAAAATATTCGCATTACTTAATATTATTTTTCAAATAATACCTAACTATACCTTTGATAAAAATTCTTTATTATTACAGAGGAAAGGTGATAAATTGATTTTTTTTTCATTGTTAGTCCAAAACAAACTGTTTTTTTTATCAATTTCCATTCTTTTGATATTTTCCAATGGCCAAAATCAAATCGGCCGTTATATTTCCCTCAAACCACCATCCCCCATCCTCTCGTCAACTCACCCTGTTGCTTTTGGCTTCCAACAAAGAGAGAAAAGTGGGACCGGTCAACGTCCCAATGGTGTTAAAAGCAAACAGTTTTATTAATTTGTTCCATGAAAGGGGACGGTTTGTGTACACAATATTTTTTAACAGTTTTTTAATTACGCTTTTGTGTATTTACTATGTTTTGTTTCAGCACATTTCAGTTTTCGGGCGTTTTATAGTGGGTATGAATAATTATTGTTCCTTGCATTTTGTAGAGGACATCCCGATACGAATCTGTTTTGCATAACGCATATTTCAGTATAGGTACACCTGACAGTGTCCTGTTGATAAAATATCCTTTTCGGCACCTGATTTATAACGGTTGGAAGAAATTGCCTCAGGCAATAAGTCCGCCAATTTTGGTTTGTAATTATTGTATATCCATGCCAATAAAGTGTTTATTATTATTTGACGATGTCTCCGAATCGTACTACGCTATCGTATTCTTTTGCTTCTTCACACTTTTGAAATAGATCCAAGGATCTGTTTAGATAGAGGTTTCCTGAGATGCCAAACTCCAGCTATATGTCCAACTCTTTACCGGGTGGGCGACTTCCCGAAGGAATGTTGTTCGTCAGCAAATTGGAGATTCTGGTGTTGTCTATCCCAGCCATTTGATTTCGCCACTAGGTATCGTTTTGATCGATTAATTTTCCGACTGCATCCCGATAATTGCAGTAAAAAGTTAATAAAAAAATCATTTCCTTCGTCATTTAGAAAATACCAGTGGGGCTAGTCGGAACCTAATTGCACGCTAATAAGCGCTTATTAGCGTGCAATTAGTGTTCTAAAATCAAACGATCGAATCATTCGATCATTTTTGTATGGCAATTTTTCGAAACCCTTTCGACGATCGTTTCGATATTCGATCATCAGAAAACTTATACTACAGATAGTGACCCTGAATCATATATCAAAATCTCTTCTTGATTCATAAATTTCGAGTATATACATTAAAGCTATGTGGGAGATACCTGTTGTTGGAGCACTGGAAAATATATGTTGTGTTGTTCAGTGGTCTGTTTGTGTCTCCAATAAAATAAATAATTTCCTCTTTTCTGCATACCCAGTTGTGAAGCATTTTTCTAAATTTGGGCTTAGACATAATGAACAAAGAGCTCAGAACTAGAATAGAGCAATCTTTCCTGGCCTTTCGTTTAAACAAAGGCTGCTTTTCAGCGTTTACACCGAGCAGGAACTAGGATTTTGGGGCAGATAGGATGATGAGGATTAGTGCCAATTATTGCTCATCTTTCAATGTCCCACTATGACTGAATATGTACGTACTTGCCTGAATATCTAACAAGCGAGCAACGAAGTAATAATCTGTCTGTGTTTACACAATGAAAATGTGTTAGAATCGGATAGAATGATCATTTTCTTGCAAGTATTTCCTACCTTTAGCTGCATGTCAAGATTGGTCTTTTACGGTTTTCTATTTTTAGATATCTACCGAGGTATATTAAATGTATGTTTTTGTTAAAAAAAAACAGAAACATACTGACAATAGGAGGACAATGTCAAGGATTGGTTTCGTGTCAGAAGAATGATAGCAATAGTAGGTACATACGTATGAAACTCTCTATGTTTGAACACAGGGCTAACAACAATACTACATTACCTACATATATTATGTGCTGCTTTTTGCCGTGATCAATTCAATACACATTGTAATGGATACCTCCTTTATGTTGTTTATTGCTGAGATATTTTTCATTTCATTCCTTTTTGTTTCCCCTTTTTACAACTTCCATTGTGTGGAGAAAATTGGATACTTCTAAATACGAAAAATAAAAGTAGATACACGCTTACTTATTTATCACACGCATATTTTATTTAGTCATTTAACTGTGGAAATATATTTTGTTAATGATTTGTATTTATTTATTTTTGAATACCTGAAACATTTTCCCTTTGGAAGCAAGAGCTCGCCATACGCTCACCTGTAATCTTACCATAATAATTCGGTAAAATTTGGGTTTAATGGAATCTATTCATCCAACAAGATATACAATAATGTAACACGTTTTACATGTGACTTAGGTATTTCCTATCACGCCGCCACCTCTTGGATTTTTTTAAAGCTAGGCAACTATGAGAAATTGTTTTTATTACAAACTTATGTCCCGTCGAACTTGATCCCACATCCGAATCAACAATAATTATCACATAATGCATTAAATTATAAGTTAAATTTAATTCAGTTTTTATGTCATAAAATGTATTTAATACATGTAATAAGTCAATTTTTTTTTATTCTGGGTTAGGTCGAAGAAGAAATATATTGGAAGCAATGGACCAAAAGAAAGACACGTATGCTGTGTTTTGTGATTTTTCGAAGGTTTTCGATTGTGTAGATCATGAAATTCTCATACAAAAGTTAAGACATTATGGTATCGCTATCGAGACAAAATTTCTAGGAGTGACAATAGATGAAAAATTACAATGGTCACTGGTCAGCTCATATTGATTCTATTTCAAAGAAGTTGTGCTCTGCAATCTACGCTATAAAAAAACTAAAGAGTTTTGCGGTTTTGATGCAGCCAAATTTGTCTACGTTTCATATTTCCACAGTATAATGTCGCATGGAATATTATTTTGGGGAAGGGGAGCCGATTGGAGTAGAGTTTTTGTTTTACAAAAAAGAGCAATACGGCAACTAATGGACATTAAACCCAGAGAAACATGTAAAAATGCCTTTCGCGAACTGGGTGTGCTAACATTACCAAGTATGTTCATTTATGAGTGCCTAATATATGCCTACAAGAATTTGCCCAATACTCCTCTTAACCTCGACCATAATACTAGGGGTAAACAAAATGTGCGGCCGTTGAAACATAGATTGGCAAAGGTCTCAGAAAGTTACATCTGTAGTAGTATACGTTTATTCAACAAGTTGCCTCATAGTTTCAGAGCACTTAATTTATTGGAGTTTCAGAGAGAGTTGAAGAAGTACCTTGTTGAACAAGTATTTTACAATATTGACGATATGCTAAACGGGACCGTTGACTCTATTATTTGAGATTTAGGCTAAATAAATTGTGTTTTGTTCATTTTGTTTTTTAGTTCCCATTTTTAAACAGGTTGACGTGAAGCTATTTTGAGCTTTTTACATTCAAAATAGCTTTGATATTATCTTCAATCTTTAAATGTACTCTTTTTTTCTTATTTCTGATACCCGCAAGTAAGAAATTATGTATATTGTTGTATTTTTATTATTATGTATACTTATTATATTTTTATACTGCACTTTTGTATACTTGACGTATCGCCTGGAATAACGTTAATATTATACATTAGGTCTATTTTCGGTTTTTTATATCATTCGATAGAGTAGACTTTTCTCTATCTACTGGCATTTTCAAAAATTCAAATATCTACTTCTAACGCAGCAAAAAATAGATTTTAATCAATCAACTCTTCAAAAATTTCTTAAAAATACATTTAATTTGGTAGGTATAGATTCTATTGTTTACCCGGGCTGATTGTTTCTCAGCGCATCTGCTAATGTTAAACGTTGTGTCGTGGGGTTTATTAAAGTTTTATTATATGTCTTGGAAGGATTTCAAATTTATTGCAGTGGACAGATTAGTGTATATTTCGTGTGTTTATAATAATATACGACCAGTGTGTGTTATTATTTACACTTTATAGGTGCGGCATATTATTATTTTGTTATCTAATACACCCTCATGTTTGTTTTGTAAATGTCTTTTGTTACAAAAATAAACAATGGTCATTGTCTTTTTTATTTTATGACGCTTCTTTTGCTTAATGAAAAAAAAAATATGAATATAATTATTAAGAAAGTTGACAGTAAGTATCTTATTGTTATTGGTATCAACAATAAAACACTTAATTGGTTTTAAATACTACTTTATTATTCATTTGAGAAACAAGAACACAGAGTAAATTTGTATGAAACAATACAAACACTTTGACTGATAACAATAATAACAGAGAATACCCCACAGTTTGAGGGTTTGGCTATTTTATAAGAGTTAGTTTTTATAAGATATTTCGTGGAATTTTAAATGGACCGCAAAGAAATCTCTAAAAATCTTTGTAGGCTCTTTTCTGGATACTTCTAGTATGCATATCTAACGTTCTTCCATGCGATACGTCACTTGACGATTCAAAGTGCCTAAGGACGAAAAGAAAGAATAAATGAAATACGACGGGCGGGTCAGCTAGTATTTAATATTTGAATAAAAAGATAATCAATGCATGGTATCGAGATAAACGAGAAGATTATTAGAAATTGGATGCGATCATTTTTACACGGTTCGGGATTGCTGGATCTGTAAACGGATAAGATTATCAAAAATAAATTAGGTACTTCTGTACAAATTAACTTTTTTTTGAAAATTTCCTTCAAGAAACGGTAGGTAATCAAATAAACATTACGCTAAACGAAAAGTCTAACACGTTGTAGATTTGGTGAAAAAAAAATTCGCCTTAAGGCTAAATAAAAATATCGGTTTTATTTTAACGATATTATCGCATTGGATTGAATATGCGGCGAAAAAGATTTTTTCGTACAATTTTTTTAAAGAAAAATTACTTTCATATTATCCGTTGGTTCTTGGAACGTTCATATACCTACTTATTTCTCTATGAATAGCATAAAAATATTACATACAAGGATTCCTATTATTTAAGTTACATATAATTTAATCTAATCATAAACACTCTTGTCATTTTCAAATTTAAATGAGCAAGTACACAGCTTTCTTTGTGTTTTCCATCTAATATTTATAAAAATACTTATTGTCTATGCGTATGTCTCGCTAAAATATCTATAACGGCTGATTGCTGTACCATAATATTCTGAAATCAAAATACTCCAATTATCCGAGTCCGATATGCACGGGATATTTTTAAACGAATAGAGAAATAATTTTGGATTAACTCTAAGGTAAGGGCCCGCGCAGACAGAAAGCGTTCAAGCGTTCCGAGTTCTGCATTCCGCGTTCTTTGTAAGTTGTAGACCTCATTTTACGAAGTACGAAGTGTTCCTACTTGTCAGATGTGTCACAACGATGGATCTTTGTTTTTTGTTGTTACGGTCAACGGAAAACGAATAAGTATGGCTTAGGAAGTAGGTGAAACAATCTTTACAGGGTCATCTTCATAGCTATGAATAGATATATCTCAATCACTGGCGTTTTGAAATGCCGCAGCTATTATTGGAGTTCCTCAAGTAGGTACCCTATACAAGCTGGAGCTTTGTACCCCCGACGAGTTCTACCTGTTTCCCAATCTTTTCAAAAGTCTGTAGCTCTATTTTTCACTTAAGTTCATTATTTCTTCATAAGTATATAAGCGGGAAGTGTATGTTGATCTTTGGACCCTCCTTTATTTCTTCACCTTTTGAATGTACCCCATGTGATGTGCTTTGTATATTTTTTACCAGTCACTTTTCTTTCATTAGATTCACATTTGTAACGAAACTAGGTCAGTTCATTTACTAATGAAAAAAAAAACACCAACAAATAGGATGTTTTTTTATGGATATTCATAGGTATGTTCATCAAAGTGAACATAAAGCTAATCACGTGAAAGAGGAGGCTGGTCGTAACTTGGGATGATGGGCGCAACTTCTAGTACGAAACAGTAGGAAATCCGGCGTTGTAACCGCTGGCCTACCAACAACTTTAACTATTTTACATTTGTATTTGTCTTGGAACAGTTCTAACTACAGTTGCAACTTCGTGTAACGTTTAAATTCGGAAAAGTTCTTATCACAGTTGCAACTTCAAAGAGATTTGGTAACAACTTCTCAACTTTACGATAATATGCAGTGCATTGTGTCAATGAGGGATCCAAAAGTTTCAACCAAACTTGGTCTAGAAGCTGTAATTTCAAACTTTTTACTCAAGAAAAATAATGTTTTGTCAAAATATTTGACACCAAGCCACCAACTTACTAACGATACTTACCAACTTCAAATTATACTTTTCAGTTCAACAACTGATTCCACTTTTGTTTTTCTTTCATCTCAAGCTATGTTAAAAGAGTCACATTCGATATTAAAAGACTGACTATTTGTATCAATAACATCATAAAGCAAAATGTCAATTTCTTCAATCAAAATAACATTAATTAACTAACAAACAAAATAATAATTTGCAAACTTTTTAGATGGTGATCACTCGTTACACTAAAATGTATACACTTATTGTAAAATGAGCTTTACTATGATCAAAACCCGAAAATTATTAGGCCATATCATAAAGATAGACGTAAGCATTCTTATCACGTTAACTTGATGGAATATTTATCCAAACAACCTAACACGACTCTGAAAATAATCATGGTACTGTAGGTATGAATGTACTGGCGCCCTCTGCGGAGATTTATTGACCTTGTTAAAGCGCTTGCTGAAATCAGGAGTAAATAGAGATAAACGAGCCATACACAGGATTAAAAGTTGTTCGATAAATCCTTGGAATATTATTATACATAATCTGACGCTGAAATTGTGTGTTATAAACGTAATTATCCGTGTTTGTTTTTTTAATTAATACAAAGCGTTACATTTTACACTATAGTGTTTTTTTTTTGTACCAACACCATATAGAATCATTTTCGATTCAAACTTCAACAAACTTATTTATGGTATCTTTTTGTAAGTTTTGTGTATTCACATAGTGAAAGTTCATTTTGATGGTTAAAATGCTAACACAGTTGCACTTTACAAACTTTTTATGAATCTCGAGCGCTTTCGTCCGACTCACGCAGACATTGTCAAGAGACTAAATTAAAAATTATAAACTCAAAGAAAAGTATGGTACAATGATGGTGGGAGAGGATACTATAGCTAACAGATGACAAGATATTATTATTGTTGTATACATATTTTTAGGCTAGATCTTTAGAAATTAACTAGTAGGTAACATTATGATGGTTGACCGAAATTATGAATAGGTGAATGCTGATAAAGTAATACACTAATTTAAAATAAATACAAATAATTAATTGTTCATTTATTTATATAAAGTTGTTTAAAAAAATTATTAACTGTTCAAGTAGTTACCTATGAAATGCTTTGAATTTTACTACACTTTTACCATTTAATAAAAAATAATGATGTCTTGTAATATGTAGGTAGTGATTTATTCATCAATCGTTCACCTTTTTCAAATTGTACCAGCTTATTTTATCGTTATCATGCGGATCCAGTTGGTCACACTCTTAGCAGCACTAAAATCAAAAATGAACTTTAAACCTGTAATTAATAACTTCATTAAATTTTCAATAATGAATCATTAGGTTGTTGACGCCATTTTGAAATAACCGCAAAATCCATAAACACTAAAACAAAAATTCCACAGACATTAAAGAGTTTTAACAGCCATAGTCTAATTATTATTTATAGGGATTATTATACATACGCTACACTAAGGCCAACTTCACACGTATTCGGTTATAGATATTTGATTCGTTTTCGGTCGCCGCTGACAAAAATGTCAGAGGGTAAATGTATTTTCTTTCCACATATAATGTGAATTCCACAAATTTTGTCAATGGCGACCGACGTATAACAACCGAAAATAATACCGAATTTGAACCAAATACTATGTGTGATATAAGGCTTTACGTAGGTTACAACTGGCTGAAAACAGTATTAATGTTCAGTCTGTAATAAATTATTTATCTTGCAACATTACAACGGTGTGTCGTAAAATTATTTTCAGCGTAATAAAGTTATAAACAACATTAATGCGAAACAAAATATACGACAGTAACAATCAATAAACAATGATTAGTCGAAGACTAACGATTTGATTAGTGTCATGTTTTAGGAATCCACCATAAATATCGTAATTTATTTTATAGGCAATAATAAAAACGCTAACAAAATATGGCAACATTTTTTTTGGCGATCGGTTATATTAATCATCGTTGTTAACAACTGTCAAATTTCAGAAAAAATGTTTTCAGATAGTCATTGTGAATATATTCACATATTTTTTTTTATGGTTTGTATTTTTCGAATATACCTACCTAGAATAATGCTATTTATCATTTTTTTTTTTTTTTTTTTTTTTTTTTTTATTTATTCTCAAAAGACACCAACAGAACAAAAGACAGCACATAAGCAAGGCACATACATAAATAACAAATACACATTTATCTCCTTTGCTCTAATGACAGGTGTCTGTCGCATATGTATGGCACATTATCTTATAATAATATACCTTAGCCAGCACGCATATCAGTATAATATTATTGTATTACCTATGCACGTACATACACACTACACAGTGTGCAGCACAGAACACATATACTCTCTAACGAGAGTATATGCGCTCTGTGGTGTGCAGTACGTGGGCACTGGCCCAGCGCGGCGGCCTGTGCATAATACAGTATTATTGTTACCCACAATTTTTGTTTGACTGAAACATTTCTTCATTATGCTACAGTCAAAAGCGCCAATTCCGTCACTGGTCGAAAAAACTAAAATTAAACTGATACGATTCTATTTATACGGAGGTTGATGTTCTAAGACTTTCGATAATATTCTTTTTAAATATATTTAATGGATTGGAGAAAATATCCAAATCAGGGATTTTTTTTGACAGGTCATTGTAGACTCTGGTCATGCGAGCCACGGGGCAGTGATAACCAACATTGGATTTGTAATTTTGGAGCCGAAAAATACCCCGACCTCTCAACCTGACGTTAGCATACAAATTTATTTGCTCCAAGACTGAAGTTTCCATCCCATGGTTCATTATTTTATAAAGAATAGTCATGTCAGCCAAGCAACGCCTGTCAGATAGTCTATCTAGCTGGAATGCCTTTAGGCGCTCGGTATAACAGATGCCGCGAACGTGTCCGGCTCTACGCGAAAGGGCTCTGGTGAAAGATCTTTGTACACGCTCTATTGCATCACTATCAACCATGTAATGAGGAGACCAAACTGTGGAGGCGTATTCAAGTATACTGCGAACCATAGAAACATAAAGTGTTATGACGCATTGGAGATCGCTAAACGGTTTAGTGATTCTGAGGATAAAACCCATTGTTTTGAGGGATTTATTCACGATGTTGTCTAAGTGTTTCTTAAATGTTAGTTCGGAATCCAGTGTGACGCCCAGATCTTTGATAGTTGATACTATCGTTAAACTTTTGCCATTAATGGTATAAGGGTAATTTATTTTGTTTTTATTTCTAGTGAAACTTATTGCGTGGCATTTATCAACGTTAAGTGACATTCTATTTGATATTATAATCTTTTATATCCATAAATAAATACACAATATATGTCAAGCAAGTACAAATAATAATAATAATTAATATTCTTTTCTTTGTTCTTTTTGATGCAATTAAAAATTTATCAACATTTGTTTTAACAATGGCCCACAAATTTAGTCTATAACAAAAGGAAAATAGACAAAAACCATAGTATATCCATTTGGGTACCTTCAGACCATGGGGAAACAATAAGGTTTTTGTAAGGCTGCTGTAATTATTTATACTCGTAACTTTTCAGATAACCATTACAAAGTTGCATTTGAATTATTGAAAATCATAAAAAACATTATATTATTATACTTTTTTTTCTTCTTTTTTTGGCATATCATCCACAAGGGGGATGTTTTGGCCAATTATACTTACAATATGCAGAAATTTGCTTTTTATTGATAATTAATGTGAAAATAAATTCACCTTGTTAATCGTGTTAACAGTTGAAACAATTTTGTTTCAAACAAAGAATTTTGTAATTAATAAGGTATTTTTTAATCTTCTTTCGTATTCAACAACAATAATATATTCAGAACCTTTTATAACACCTAACTAGAAGGAATACACCAAACCATGGCACTATGCGAATCGAATGTACGAATAGCTCTGAGGAAATAATAAAGCTTTTAAAGAAAGAAAACATTTCGATGAAATGGAATTTTCAAAACCCTTTTCTACCACGTATATACATAAATGTTTTTTCTCTCAATATACATAAAAAAACTCTTAAAAGATTTAAGTTTCGTTTCAAAGGGAATAAAAATACTATTCCTCGCATTTGCTATTTCTCGTTAAATCATTTTCGAAAACACCACATTATGAAAACCACAAAGAACGCCAAGATTCTGAACTTAACTTCTCACTTTTGGAGTAGAACTTAAAATAAAACATTACGTATTTTTTGTTACTTAGAAAGAAAGAAATAACGGTTAGTTGAGTTTTCGAGTTCATCTTTTATTTTTTTATTATTTTAATAATAATTTAACCTGTTTTTTTCTGAATAAACTGAATTCAGATTCCAAAAGTTCTGACGCTATTTATTTTAATATTAGAAAATTTAATATAAGCATAGTTAAGTGAATTTAATATTGGTGTAGTTAAGTGAATTTAATATTAGTATAGTTAAGTGAAGATTTAGTCAGATAAAGGCTATAATAGAAGTGGTTGGTAGACTAACGATTACGACGCCGGCTTTCGTACTGTTTCGTGCGGAGATCGTGGGCTCGATCCCAGGTGCCGACCATCTTCCTCTTTCAAGACACAAGCTTAAAGAAGCTTACTGTGAAAGAGTCAGAGTGTATCATTCCGTGTTTACATTGAGTTACATTTATTAAAAAAAATACTACAGGTACTCTCAGTCATTAGAGCTTTGTTAGTTTTCTAACAGAGGGTACCCCCCAAAACAGTCCCCGATTAGATAAAGCCACCCATTCACTATCACTCCAAACAGATGTCATCCAATGGACGAGATCCAAAGTAATTGTCCCATTCACTCTCACCGTTTTGACAGTTTGAATTGAATTTTGGGCTATTTTGGATATTAGACTCAGCCTATCATTCCACATCATCCATTTGCTTGTCCAAAAGGAGGAAGTAGTATGTGATGAATAATGTCCTGGGAGATATTCAAATTGGAACAAAACCCTCAAGATCCCAATAAGCGTGTGTCTGTATTCGACCTACGCCGAAAACAGTGGACCACGCTTAGCAAAATCAGGACAGGCCACGAAAGATGCGCAGACCTTATGCCTTGGTCACACGTACCGAGTAAACGGGCGAGACAGTGCTCTCGGCCGAGTACTCGCTGCATCTAAACCTTAAGGCGAGTGCTCGGTCATAAGGTTTAAACGCTCATCACTCTCTCGGGCGAGTAACATTTTACTGTCTCGCCCATTTACTCGGCACGTGTAACCACGGCATTATGCATCCATGGGGCTTTCCCCAGAGCCCCGACTGTGAGTGTTGTCACCGCCAGACGAAGTGCGAAGGAATTATTATAGTTGAGTGTCCAATTTTTGGTTTTGAGTGCGGTCTCAATGAGATTCATGGGGTCACTACAGACGCAGTCAACTGGCTGAGAAACTTACAACTGAATTTGTATCCACCAGGCCAAACATGTCATATGCATTAAAAACCATTTGCTTTTCCAAACTCACTGTCATTTTTTTGAAGTGACATCGCTCCATTTAAACGGCATGGAGTGATGGTGAATGGGGAGTCTAATGATTTTAGTGTTGGTGGGTATACAGTTGAAAACGTTAAATATAATTAATTATTCCATAGTGCATGCATTCTACTTTCTGTTACCTTAATTATTATTTGAGTAAGTATTTCTCTTTAAGCCGATTTAACTAAAACAAGGTACATAATAAGCAGAGAATTTATTGTCGGTGATAGTGAAGGAATAAGCCTATAAACATTCCCGTGTGTACATTCATTAGCGTTTTATGTCGCTCATAAAATCTCATTATTTCACCATAACGTGATATGAACTTGATTATACCAGCTTTTACACCATTATCGTTTGATATTTCGCCATAACTCTATTCTTACAATACTTTTCTATTAGCCCCGTGTAGTTGTAATTTTTATCTGTTCATAAAATGTGTGATCTGAAGTACGCGGACGACCTTGTATTGTTAATGGAGGAATTAGAGCGCACTGTTTCAAGAATCTGCAATGAAACCTTGGCCTTTCACTCAATGCCAGTAAGGCGAAGCTCATGGTACATATTAATTATGCCTGCCCCGAAAAGCATTTACTGAAAACAATCGATGGTCACCAGGTCTCCCGGGTGAATAAAACAAAGTAACTGGGAGCAATCATTACCACCACTGGTGACCTTGACGTTGAGCTTCCGACACTTATCGGTATGGTAAGTGGCGCCTTAATAACTTGACCTAAATATGGAAAGCGTCGGCGTTTAGTGTCGATACGAAATGTGAACTGTTTGATCAGGGTGTTTTGCCCATTCTCCTGTATGGGTATGAGTCCTGGCATCTTACCAACTGGGTATGAGTATGACGCTTAAAAATTATGATTAACAAATACATGAGAGCAGTCGCAGCCTTTGAACTTGGTTGCTCTCTTGTTCACAATAACTTTATCTCTATAATATCTCATCAATTATCAAATATCTACTTGTTTTATAGTTACATGAGATTTGTTGACATGTTGAACATGTCGAGAATTCTCATGATGAGGAGTTTCGGAGACTTAAACATTACCACCCAATGGCGAACGTTGTTAACGTAAAGTGATGTAGTAGTTAGTTTCATCATTAAAAATTGAACATCAGTAATGATTTTTTAGAGTCATTAGTTGATACATATTTGCCTCTTCTATCATTTATTGTTGGTTAATTAAAGCAAATTTTGAGATATTAGATTTCGATACCTTAATAAAAAAATCAACGTGTTACTAAGTACATTTTATAGTTATTAATTTTGTTTTGACTTAAAATTTATATATCGATATACGGAACATATGAAATAGAATTAACAATTATTTATCTACATAATACACTAACATACTTTCAGGGAGTAAGCACCTACATTTTATTTCTTAACATTTCCTGTATAGGTACCTATTTAGAAAGCAAATAAAATTATACAGCTGATGTAGGTTTATCATTCGCATATATTATATGAATGTAATTTATTTAGCGTGATTCCGCATACGGAAACAGTAAAAAAATATTTTACCTTTTTTACAAAATTTTTATGTCTTTTAGACCAGTTTTATAGACTTTATGGTCCATTATATTATTTCGGATAACGTACTGCTGTTTAGAAAAATATGTTGTTAAATTTTATGTTTTATATCTTAAATTCCTTTATCATTTTGCCTTACTTGCATACCTAAACTAACTCAAAAATAATTTATTATCCAACATGTTTTTTTTTTTTTTAAATAAATAACACCTTTTGTGAAAACAAGAACTTATTTATTTTATCATCTACCAAAACTTTGACAATAAAAAAATAACAACACGTTTGGCATGGTTAAAAACAAAAAAAATACAAATTTGTAGTTTATTTTAATGAAAACCCTTTTAATAATAACATAACAATATTTTTTAATGGAACTCGCATATCTAATGTGTTATAAAGTATGAATGATAAAAGTTACCTTCCTTTTAAAAAAATATAAACAGTGAGAGATAATATTAGATATTTCGAAGTAGCTGCCGGCATTCTTACTGTTTCGTACTGGAGGTCGTGAGCTCGATCCTAAGTGCCGACCATCTTCTTTCACGACACAAGCTTTTAGTAGCTTACTGTGAAAGAACCAAAAACTAATATCATTAATAACCCTAACGCCTTCAGTTATTCTTTTTACAATGGTTTTAAACCACGAAAGATGTTACCAGTCCGGTCTCTTCAACACCGATTTAGTTGCTGTAACTCGTTTTATGTGAACCTATTATGATTTATTTTTGGTGTTAACATATTTTCAAATTATTCTCTGTATCTTACAAAATAACTTACAAAACTGTATAGTTTTGAAATTTAATTTAAAGCATTTTCAAGAAGTTTCCAATTACGCACGAAAATAGAATCCCGAATATTGATAATGATGAGTTTGTAGAATGGACGACGAATCTACCAAAATGATTTCCTGCGGCCGTTGCTGTGGGTAGATAAACTACGAATGGTAAAATAATTGCGATCCATTCATTAGAGGGAAAATAACCAGCTGACACAAATATCCGCGTATATTACATTATCGACCCACTCAGCAAACCTTCTGGTAATTTTTAGAAATTTTATCTTTATGTAAAAGAGAATATATTATGATTTATCTTGCAAAACTTTCTTAAGGGTGGGGTTTTGTTGTTAAAATAAATTCCTAATGAAATGTCGTAGGCCTCAAACCAAATCATTGACTTAAAGGTAAATCAACCTCTCTATAGATGTGGGGTGAATAACTTCTTTTCCGAATAAAATACCTATATTTGAAATTTGAAAATACCTGATGGTTACTTCTATTAAGTACGACTCGTCACAAATTAGCTCCCTCATTGTAGAGTTGGGATGTTTAGTAAATTTTAAAAAGTTAACAAGTGTCCTCTTTGTAATTCCTGATATGATAATAATGATTTTATTATAATATCAAAGTTAACTCACCAGTTGAGACGTTACAGGCACGAAGAGAAGAATTGTGGCACCAAGACTTTGGAGCTGCCTCACAGATGAACCTACGAGAGGATGTCCGGCTGGGCGAACACCACACATGCTTACTATAGTCCAACCTAACTAGACTGAAGATGGGTGCCTCAAGATGTGGAAATCACCTTGAGATATGGGAATATACATATATACCTCCAAATAATGCTTTATGCGAATATGGCGTAATAATTGAGGATGACAACCATTCGCTCCTGTGCCCATTACTAGGGGAAGGCTGTACGCATAAAGATCTGACCTGCAGCCCGATTCACGGAAAAGTTTAAGTCTAAGTTTAGTTCGAAGTTCGAACGAAGTTCGATTCAAACCCTCCGTGAATAGGTACATAGACTGTAGATAGTCGTCGCCTACAATTATTATTACCAGCAGCCCTATTCACGGAAAAGTTTGAATCGAACTTCGTTCGAACTTCGAACTAAACTTAGACTTAAACTTTTCCGTGAATCGGGCTGCTGGTCCTAGACTATTTGAATTTTGATAAGCGTTATTACCTGGCTCCGGAATTTTAAATTTTAATCTTGCTACTTATTTGCATATCGGGTTTTTCCATATAGAGTTTCTGAGTCGTCCTGATATTGAAGCTTATTTTACAAAATAAATTTCAAAACTGTATAGTTTTAGAGAAGTATTTTCGAGAAGTTTCTGTCTAGGGACGAAAATAGAGTCTCGAATATTGATAATGATGGTTTTGTTGAATGGAGAACGAATCGACCAAAACGATTTCCTGCGGCCGTTGCTGTGGGTTTGTTAAACTACGAATGTTGAAATAGTTGCGATTCGTTCAATAGAGGGAAAATACCCAACAGACACAAATATCTGCGTATTAAATTCTCGACCCACTCAGAGAATCTTTTGGTAATTTTTGGAAATGTCAATGAAAAATATCCCACACGTATGAATATTTTTATTTTGCAAGTCCTTCTTACGGGTGGGGTTTTGTTGTTAAAATTAATTTTTAATAAAATGTCGTAGGCCTTATACCTACCAAATCATTGACTTGAAAAACTCGCTAAATAAGAAGAATAACGTATTAATCGAATAAAACATACCAATTTTAAAATCTCCGCTGGTCACTTCTTATTATTAAGACAACACGTCGCATATTAACTCCCTCATTGTAGGGTAGGAATGTTTTTTTAAATTTTAAAAAGTTGACAAGTATCATTTTTGTGATCACTGATGATATGGTCATCTATGTACTTAACAGTTGTTTTTATCAAGGTTAACTCTCTAAGAAAGTAAGTAGGTACATTTTTAATCCAAGCTGATTTCTTGAAAACTCAACCCAATCGGCACTTACATTATTCGCAGAGACCTGGTTGAAGAACAAATCTGACAAGCAAAGGCTTGACACTTTGATAAAGCTCTGCCAACTGGCTTACCCATGTTGATCGAGCGATATGTGAATGTATACAGTTTTATCATTATTGTTGTAAACTCATTTTAACAATTTTGGCAATGATTCTGAATAAAAAAAAAGTTATTACATAATATTCATGATCAGCGTTACTGCCCGGCTCTTTACGTAGCACATACATACACACTCCCGTTAAGGTCCCCCACTCTACGCAAGCCAGTGCGGAGGAGACCAATCCGCAGCAAACCCGACCCGCACGAACCGACCCCCCAGCTCGATCAAAGCAACCAAACCGAAAAGCCGGCCCCACACAAATCAAGCCCATCGCGGATCCCCCCCAAACCAACCCACAATGCAGGAGGCCTAAGCTCAACTCAGGAGCATAGGGAGGCATCAACAGCTCTCCATTGCGCTCGAAGGCGTTCGAGGCTCTTGTACCTTTTCTGACCAGTTGAGATTTAAGGACGTGGAGTGGTCAAAAAGAGCAGAGGTGCTATTCTTAGCCGGCAACCCCACGGATTATCTTAACGTAGCACAATTCTTCAAAATTCAAACTTCCTTTTTTTTCTCTCTTATAATCTCAAAATTTTGTCAGTAGAGTTAAACCTGTTAAAACGTCTAAATCGTCGTGCTATATTTATAAAACAATTGAATTCTCTTTAAAAAAAATAATACATCCAAACCAGTCGCAAAAGAAAAGAGAATAATTCAGTGAACGATTTTCAAAGATTAACACGTGTTCCCCGAAGACCATTAGGCGTAGAGCCTCTAATGCTGTAGTAATATCCAGAAACGATCTCCACTTAATCCTTAAAAAATATTTTTGATAATAGGATTATGAAGCAGCGGGTCTTCTCAATGTTATCCTCATCTTCCAGACGTTCAAATAAGTTATCGATTTCCAACGGATATTCCTTTTAACGGTTTTTCTTCCAAAGATATCCCCTTAATTCCTCACAGTTCCGTTGCTCACTTTTATTATGCACACAAATGTTTTTTCATTTTTGCCATTACTATGATCAATTGTTTTACACTATATTTTTACGACCATCTTCTTCTTTCGCTACACAAAGTTTGCATTTTGGGACAGAGATGTCAAGAATGTTTATGTGTTCTGTGTTTTATTTTTGTGTAAAAATTCTGCATCCTCTATCTGCTAGCATATCAAAAAATGTTTTTTAAGTTACATAATATCGAGTGTCTGACTAAGTAAAATAATACGCCACTTTTCACTGAGAAACATCTTTACAATCCGCAGAGAAAGGATGTCTTTTAGTCTCCTTTATTTTATTTTTACCTTCTTTTTTATTTTACCTTGGCTTTGTGTCGATGTCAGCAATCATAAAGAAACGCTCTATTTCTGGCTCAACCTGTATTGTCGCACACTAAGGGATCTACTGATTTTGATCTTACGCAGTTTTAATCATATGCTTTTACACCATATCCAAGTCCCTCAGTCATCTTCCATGAATCCCATCAAATTCGAAATTGAAGTAAATTATGTTAGTTTTTACTTTGTAACCATAGCCAATCTTGTTAAAAAAATGCAAAGAATCCAAAAACTTTATATTTATCAAGAAGATTTGAAACCAAATAAGTATAATAGTATAATATTATTTATCTTTTAAATTTCCCCAAGGACAGGTATATCATTGGGAAAATATTTTTTGTTTGTTGGTTTTTTTACTCGAAGAAATTTGTTCCAGGGTTTTTGTTTATATTATTTATTGACAATATCATAAATAGCGATGGATATAATTTATTATTGTACCCCCTATCTACCCTCCCCTTCGTATACCTGTCCCCTATAACCTGTGTGTTATTTTGTGTTTTGAGTCACCAATACATCATATTATCGTACCTCGAAACTTCAATAAGGGAGGCAGCCAACTCAAAAATATTTTCTTTTTTTTCTTCTGTATTCTTTTATGTTGGTGATATTATTCCAATATTATATTTTTCTCATAGCAATAATTTTTAATCGAATTCCTGTAAAAGTAATTTTATCTTTTATGATTCGCCTAATCATGAAAACAATTTAATGAAAAAAAAGCATCAAGTCTACGACGTTTCATATTTTTTTTTTCCGTTTTACATACTTACTACCTATTTTTATAGGTTGTTTTTTGTTTCACGATTAGTCATTAGGCATAAATCAGCCCAGAGGGGTTGGATTGCCAATATTGAAAAAAATTACATAGTAGGTAAACTACCTATGTCAATCAATCAATTCTCCCTTTTACACCCCACTCAGGAGCATAGGGAGGCAACAAGAGTTCTCCATTGCGCTCGATCTTATGACCTATGTTTACTACCTATGTACGTAATTTTAAATGCAAACATTGCAAGAATCGCATTTTATGTTTTTTATTTTTATTAACCTACTCACAAAGTACTACATTTGACTCTTTCACAGAAAGCTACTTAAATCTTGTGTCGTGAAAGAGGAAAATGGTCGGCACCTGGGGTCGAACCCACGATCTCCGAACAATACAGAAAGAAAGCCGGAGTCGTAGCCACCAGGCTACCAATAATAATTGTTAACAATAATATATACCTACTATGCATAATAATATATTGTTATCCCGTTAATTCAATAAAAAAAACCTAACTATTATTTTCTTATAGGTGATTTGTAGGTGGTCTCCATGAAACATAACACGACTATTAAAATAAAAAATAAACATTTACAGGTTAACTAAAACTTTAATTTAACAGGTTAACTAAAACTTTAATTTAACAGGTTAACTAAAACTTTAATAAAACTTTGCAAAGAGTTCAAAATAAATATTTCACGGACGTTATTATATTTTGAGGACGAAAATAACGTAATTGTACCGCGTTAAATCGAAATTATTCGAGATAATCTGTTACCTATCTTAATATATATAAATCTCGTGTCACAATGTTTGTCCTCAATGGACTCCTAAACCACTTAACCGATTATAGTAAAATTCGCACACCATGTGCAGTTCGATCCAACTTGAGAGATAGGATAGTTTAAATCTCAAAAAAACCTTGGGTAACCTACGAAAACTTCAATAATGTAACCCAAGGTGTAAAAAATTTACCTAAAATATTCTTTTTATCGCGAACGCTGTGAAAACTAATGATGATAGAATAAAACAATGTACTACAATTTTGTAGAAGACATCATTATTTACAAAAAGTATCGCGACAGCATATGTCTAACTATTATAGTTATGCCACAATAAGTGTTTTTTTATTTTAAAAAAATCAATAAAATGTCACCTCTAGAAAAGGCTCTTTATTGGTATCTTGGTATTACTCCTTATTAAAATAAATTAGTTCATATTCAAGTCTGCTTCAATATGTTTGTATAACTTTTTGAATTATTCAATTCGGACATTCCATTCGAAAGTTATCACGAGTTTAAAAATGTGAGTATTGGAAAAAAAAGCATAGTCTCTTATCATTTCAACTTAACCGATGCAGAGTGCGTACGGGAGAGGGGAGGGGACTGAGGGGAGTCATGTCAAGTTTAGTAGAAATACCGCGCAAAGTAGTCACGGTGGTAAACTGACGTGACACGATACATTGCAATGCAATTATTCCAGATTAACATATGCTATAAAATATTTTGAAAAAGTTAGGGATCTGTATGAAAACTAAATTATTTTTAAGTATCTATCTACCCGTGCGAAGCTGGGGCGGACCTCTAGTTATGATAATATAATATTTTTAGGTACATTTTAAACCTTGAGAAAAAATATCAAGTTATATTTTCATATTGATGATAAAGAAAAATATGTCAACAGCAGAACAATATCGACAAGGACATCGAATATCACAATTTTTTACCTTTTAATAAGTAGAGAGGTTTCAAAAAAATACAATGAGTTCCGAATCATGTTTCATAAATTTGTTAAATATTATTAACATCGCTTTAACTCGGTAATATGATTTTTTTTTTTTTTTATAAAAATGAATCTGTGCTCACTCAAGGTGAACACAAATACACTCCTTGACTCTTTCACAGTAAGCTACTTAAAGCTTGTGTCGTGAAAGAGGAAGATGGTCGGCACCTGGGATCGAACCACGACGTCCGCACCAAACAGTACGAAAGCCGGCGTTGTAACCGCTAGTCTACCAACCACATCGTGTGCTCGAAACAGTTTTATTAATATTATGAGTAGAAATAATTACTATTAAGTACGAGAAATCTCGTACATTATGTTATTCCCCTTAATCTAGTAGAAAAAATCGAACTGCAAAGAGGGAATTTGTAAACTTTAAACAGTTTCTAAATTTCGTGAAATTCAAACGTTTTAATGGGTAGGGTAGGGTAATAGAAAATTTTTGTATACACTTACTTTTTTTTTAAATTATGCTGTTTTGTATGATATGTTATATGTTTTTATTTATTTATTAACTTCTTATATACCCGAACGTACCGTATACATACACGTACGCAGGTGTACCTACTCGCTTCTTGAGGTACCTACTTATAAATTAATGTCAAGATCAAGCTAAGACGTGGTGTGATATAGAAGACAGGTCTCATGGCTCCGCAACATACGGAAGTGAACGTGAATCAGCAGCCGGGGACCCATTCACACCCTGATTCAGAAAGTAAAACAATTAACATAGTTGCTCATGTGACACTTCGATTGACACTCATTGTTTGATAGCTTGTCTTCTTATCTTATATATAAAAATGGAGAGCTATTTCCCGATGTCATCACATCACGCCTAAACGGCTGGACCGATTTCGCTAATTCTTTTTTTCTCGTGTAGGCTTTTATCAGGAAAATGTCCTTTTAAAAGAAAAAAATTAAGAAAAATGCATGGAAAATTAGAAAATTAAAGAAAACTCTACGTAGACAACTTTATAAGTACTTTTTTCCTTATAATTTTTATTCCGATTTTGAAATTTTGACAGAAATTGTCAATTTGTGCGATTGACAGAATGCGGATGGAATAAACATGGTTTAAAACAGACGTATCGTTCGGAATCACGTTGGTCAAATGATAAATAATTCATCACCATACAAATTCGAATTAAATATTCATAGTTAGGAACACAGGACAACGTCTGTCGGGAAAGCTAGTTTCATATAAAATCTTTTTTAGACTGCAGTGAATTTCAAATGATTCGGTAATAAACCTTACTTGCTTAAAATGCTCGGTGGAACTCGAGAACTAGATTACGGTTACAAATTCGTCGTACATAAAATATATATGAATTTTCGATTATGCGTTCTTCTTCATCATATATTTTCTCCCTCAGATAATCCGATTTTTCACTTAGGTACTTTCGCTGTCTTTTATTTTCTTTGCTATACGTGTTAGTCACTGAAATTATCATCTTCAATTCATGTGTTCGAGTGGAAGAGTTGGTAAAAGCGGCTTTTTTTCAGTTTACAGATAATTTCACACAACATCATAACATGTAGTATAGTATAGTCGCAGTGGGGATCACAATCGAAGGGAATATATTACAAAAATATCCAGAGATTCTTTACTAAAAGACCTTGGTTTTCTGACGAGAATTTATCGCGTGAAAGTATTAAAAACATTTCTAGATTGAAGTTTGGACATAACAGACTTGACGCGCATCCTTATAAGATTGGCCCGTGCTCTTCTCCATCCTGCGAATGTGGCATGCATGGATGAGGAGTCGGCCGAACATGTTTTGTTTGCCTGCCCCATAAGAAATTCAAACCATCCGGACTACTTTTTGTTCGTAGATGACACATTGTATCCAGTAAATGTTTCCTGCTTGTTATCATTAAAATCTATAGCAATACATCAAAAACTAAATGATATAATAAGAAGTAAATTAATTGTTTTATGATTTCTAATAGGATTTGAATACTCATAATGGAATGGCGTCATTGGCTTCATCATTCTTTTTGGATGAAATGCCATTATATCAAGAAAAAAAATGTAGTAAATTAGCTAAAAAAGCTTTGATTGGTGCAGACATTCAACAAACCAATAATGTCAGGCTTACAACATAAATATATAGGTAATAATATATTCATGTTGACGCGGCCATCAAATCGCGCCCATATTAATGGATTGTAAACAAAAGATACCAGCATGCCTTGAGTGCGTGTGGATGTCTACAATACATTAAACTTGAACAAATATTCATACTATTAATCATGTCTCGCATTATTAATAATCTACTCCCTTATGTACACTCATGTGCAAACTTATTCGAACAAAAAAATATTTTGCCAAACGTTTGTTAAAATAACTTTTAAATAGTTGCAAATTTCGTCACTTTGGTAGTCCACCATATATAAAAGGACAGCTACGGATCTGCATCATGTGTACTAGCGTACTGTACCGACTACAGGCTTGCTCCATCTCTCAAATCACAGAATACACGATCTTAAGTGAGAAGAAGGAACACACCGAGGTATTTAAAAATGGAATGTACATTTTTTTTTCATTTTGATGTTATCTTATGTATTTTTTTTCATCTTAGATGGAATTTCATACCAATTCATTATAAATTAATCAAATATTATTTGCATTCGTTTTTTTTTATCTGTGAATAAATAAATTATGTATTACTGTATGTGCGTGATTGTGTCCGAGGACGTGAAAGAAGAGGTGTTTCCCTTGCGATGCCCTGAGAGTTCATATGATCGGACACAATATGGCAGACGAATCGTAGTCGAGTCATTCGCATTCAATCAAGAAATCTACATAACGAAAGTGGCCAAAAAAACTTCTTGGTCGCACTTAGTAATATATTATGTATTCACGATTTTCAAATTCGGTCAAGTCCTGACGGTTTAGTGCAGAGCAAAGCCTCCCAAGTCCGGAATGTTATATAATTAATAAACCTATTTTGTCGTGTTCGGATTAATTAGCACAAGACTGTAGATTTGTCAAATCAATCAACGACCACCATACCACCTGTAGGATAGCGCTTCTAAAATAATTTAGTTATCAGCTGAAGGTGTGTGTTGGTAATAATATTATACCCGTGGGCTGGGGCATTTGTTAAAAGTAACGTTACAAATTAACGTTTTTTGTTATTTCTCTGGAGACACTCATTACATACAAACACGTGACAGCCTAATCACACAACAAACGACAATTTGATAAAGGCTTTCTTTTAAAAAGGTCTAAGGTTGGACATGAAAATTGTTCTTAGACCGGTTAAACGGTTTTTCTTTGAACGTTTATGTCTACTATATAATACCTAATACCATAATGAAAAGTCCAATTTGTTGAGAAACAGGGAGAGGAAAAGTGGATAAAGGGTTGCTTTTCATTCATTTAATCTTAAAGGGTGACTTGTCTCATTCTTGTCCTTGTTTATCAGTTAAAGATTTCTGGATTACGACCACCCTTAACAATTAGGTAGGTAAGTATGTTCAGAAATGTTTGAACTGAACGTAACAGAGACATGCTTGTCAAGCAAATTGATGAAAACTTTCTCTTGAGAACTAAATTACCCACTAAAGCTGTTTCATCGATGTCTATCGAATAGATAGCGTGTTTTTTTAGTATACTTTCTATTAAATCTATAAAAACCACTTAAAATACCCAAATCCTACAGAAACATCACTTAAAATGATTCTGAGATTTCCTGAAAAAAAAAGGTTTTTGATTGTCCTTTCTTCTATCTCATATCGTTAACTTTTGGTTATCCTGTGTAGTACCTAGTCTAAATATGAACAAAGATTTAAACAATATAACTAATATGAGGACCTTTGTACCTACCTATATATTCTGAACAATTGAAAAAAAAATGAACCATTAAAGAATAAGGTTTGAAAATTTCCGCCACAAAAGGATTTTTTCTGTGTTTATTCCTTTGGAAGTCTGGTTGAGCGCGCGAGGTAGAAGTTATTTATGTCTGCACGCAAGATGTCACCCTGTTATCAACTCAACGTTCACCGGTAATGTTAACATTATATACGGACTTTTGTAATGACGGTATGGTTACATGGCCCTAACGCTGAAACACATCAACCCGAGAGATTATTCCAGTAGATTTAGTCCTCATATTGTACATCTTTTTTTAAGCCTTAATGTGTCTTACGAATGTTTAAAATTAAATTAAAAGAAAAACTGTTGTAGCAAACACCACAAACCTTGTCAGTTTTCAAATGTTTTAAAATAAAAAAAAACGGTTTGTTCTCCTTTCCATGCCAATTTAGGTACCTACTCCCAACATCGGCTACCGCTATGGCGTAGAATTCTTTGTCCTTGCGGTCTATGCGGAAGAGTTCTTCCACCCGCTGGGTTTCGGAACATTTCCTGTTATTTTTTAAGTCTGATTATTTTTCTACGTCTCAAGACCTATTTTTCAGGAACTTGTTACTGGTCCTGGGACGACTTGCAGCTCTCTCCATCTCTTAGGCGACCGTCCTGGTGGTCTGCATCCACCTGCATCTCCACCATTGCCGCCTTGGCTATTCTTGAGGGGTCCATCCTATACCTCCAAAAACGCTTTCTTTGACTGCTCCATATCACATTGCATCTTCAACATTGCAGCTTTAACGGATTTCGCTGTTTCGGATCCTACGAGTATCTCTAAGAATTCTTCCGACAATGGATCTCAGAGTTTTCATTTCCGCATTGTCCGCAGAAGATGTTTGAATTGGACTGTATCTACTCGAGTTTCGATTCCGTATATCATTATAGGACGTATGTATGTCTAATAGATCTTGACTTTACTCTCCACTAGCTCTGACTACTGCTTTATTTGTCTGCTCTTTCATTTCATTCTACAGTTTGCTGCCGCTGGCTATTTCTATTCCCAGATATTTAATATTATGAGTCAAGATATATAAAATTAAGTTCCTTATAATACGCACATAAATTTGTTTAGTGACTAACTTTTTAATTCAAATGGTTTGATTCACCATCTTAAAATCCATCCAAACAATTAGGTATGCATTGTTGACAATGAGTGCATAATTATATTCGTAATATTTTGATAACTTTATCTACATTAATGTAGATGGTTCTTATTTATGATGGAATTTTTCAATATTTGAAGCCAATAGATTTTCAATATTTGAAGCCAAAGAGCTTGTCCCTCGCATTAGCGGCTGGTTTAGAATGATCGTTTTAATATACACACAATTTAGTGTAAAATATATACACAATTTAGTGTAAAATATATACACAATATAGTATAAAATGATCATTCTAAACCAGCCGCTAATGCGAGGGTCATAGGTCCCAATGGTTCCAAATCCATCTAGTTAATCTTCAATATTGGCTTCAAATATTGAAAAATTCCATCATAAAAATAAGAACCATCTTTAGTAATGTAGATAAAGTTATCAAAATATTACGAACATAATTATGGACTCACTGTTTAGTGCAGATGATTAAAAATTAATTTAATCATTTTCAACTAAGCTAAAGGGGCTTCATAATAAAAAAAAAAAAATATTTTTTCATCAAATATTCAACTGTTATGGAGTGTGAAAATATAAAACCGTTATTCAAATTGTAAAAGTATTTGTTTATTACTTAAATAAATATTTGTTTTCCAAGTGATAGGTATGAAATAAACAAATATCGAATAATTTTAATTATAGTTTATTATTGAGCTAATATTAAATAACAATCCTGTAATCCAGATTCTCAAGACCAACTACTCTCTAATATTGCAGACTGCATTAATAGCATCTCGCTATGGATGGGCTGTAATAAACTTAAATTAAATCCATCTAAAACAGAATTTCTGTGGATAGCTTCGCCACGCAGACAACACCTGATTAAAAATAATCCCATTTCAATCCAAGGTGCTAATATTTCTCCTTCAAATAATGTTAAGTTCTTAGGTATTTATATTGACAGCGCTCTGTCCATGGAAAAACATATCTCGTCTACTATAAGCACAGCTTTTTACTTTTTAAGGCAGCTGAAACCTATTCGGCGATGCCTACCCGTAGATGCAGCTAAAACACTGATCAATGCACTGGTAGTTTCTCGTGTGGACTATTGCAATGCAGTTTACTCTAATCTACCCCAATACCAAATACTCAGACTACAATCAATTTTAAACGCTGCAGCTCGCCTAATATTTCAAATGGATCGGTTCTCTCACATTTCATCTTCATTATACACTCTACACTGGCTTAAGTGTTCAGAGCGTATAGAGTTCAAAATATGTCTCATAATCTTCAAAGCTCTTCACAGCATGGCTCCTAAATACATCTCAGAATTATGCACTCTACAAAACTTTAATAATAGACAGCAATCCTTAAGATCGATTTCTCGAGCAGATTATAAACTTGATGAACAAAATCTCTCAAATAAGCCAAATTATTTTAGCAGAGCGTTCGCAGTTTCAGGTCCTAAGGCGTGGAATAACCTTCCTGCCAACATCCGAGCGGCTGAGAACCCGGAAGATTTTAAGAAGTTATTAAAAACGCATTTATTTTCAAAATCGTACCCAGGTTATCTTTAAAAGTTCTCATTTGATATTGTTTTGTGATTTTAAGCTGTTAATTAAGCTACTCTATTTATGTATATACCTATTTGTAGTAATCTTCATATTTTTATACTTATTTATAGGTTACAGGCCCTAATAATTTTGCAAAGCGCCCTTGAGGTGATAATTATCACGAAACGGCGCGTTAAAAATCGTCCTTTTATTATTATTATTAAATAGGCAAGTACCAATAAAACCACTCAATTATGACTGAGTAAAAGAATGATTTTTTTTTTAAATGAAACAATTTATTTGTTGCTTTTATTTATTTTTAATAAACTGACAAACTCCTCAGGCAACACCATACGAGTATTATTATAATATACATTCATAGTCCTATACGTGTTCGTAGGTGACAAAGAATCTAGTCAAGTATAACTGTGGAATACCTAACAAATATATTTTTTATTCAAATACCATTACTAAAATTTGCAACTGAATTCGATATATTTTTTTTATAATTTTTTTTTAACGTGGGTATGTTTTATGATACATTTCCAACAACTGTTTCGAAGGCTATCATAGAATGATCACTTTAACGTTAATGTTACCCATTGTGTAGTCAATATTCAAACCCTTGACCCATCATGAGTGTAAAATGATCGAGCCTACGATCTTAGCTGTGCCATTCCGAGACACTGACCATCAAAAAGTAAGAAAATGCCGTGTAACTAATGAATTAATGAGAACTTCTTCAAATTTTCATGCCTAACTAATCAATTTTTAAATAAGACTAGTGAACCTTTTCACGTACCTTTCTTTTAAAATATGATCACCAGCCCGATCAAAACTAAATCAACAAAAATTTGAACCTAACATAATATTATTTTCATTTAAAAGTTGGTACCTATATGATGAAAAAAAAAACAAACTGAAAAAATGAAGCTCCTTTTCGCTGTATCCCGACCAAAATTCACCTCCAAGATAATTGATAAGGGGTTGCCCGACCTGAAGCGAAAAATTATGGAAATCCACAGCTTAAAAAAATATCCCTCCAACAAATCGTTGTAATAATTCGGGGGTTATTCTTGTTTTATTGTGTTTTTCTAACATGGGTAATTTTGTTTTTGCCAGAAATGTGAATTTAAATTTTGGTTTTGTTGACAGCGTCTACCCGTTTCAACCAGAAAGTTTTAAGCATTCTACAAAATCATATGATATTATAACAGTAGGTTTACAAAAAGCGTACGATTCAAATATAAAATGGCACAATCAGAAGTCTCAGAATTTCATCACTATTTTCGCAAACTCAAGATAAAAGTCAAATTGATTTTTACACAGTTACTTTTTCGCATTTCTTCCCCGTCTTCGAAACTCGGGAGGGGACTTAATCTTCATTAAAACCGAGTTCATATTGGTCGAGTAGTGAATAATTATTTTGTTACAAACACCTAAGTAGATTGGCCGGCAGTTTAGTCGAATCACTAGCCGCTGAATAGGGGGCGCTAATAGTATTTGATCCTATTGTCTTAATTGAGTAAATTTTTTTCAATGTTCACATAAAATACAATAATATTACAAAAAAATAGGACTTAGATGCACAGTTAAATCCCTTATGTTAAAATTGTAAAATGGCGGATAACTGGAAACTATATGTGTGTGTGTAATATTATTTATTGTGTTATATTTTACGCAATATTGGTGACTTCATCAACACAAAACAATGATTTATTACTCATAGTATATGGAATAATAATATACATAGGTACATGAGTCTTGTGATCGGATTTCAAAAAAAAAATAGATTTCGCTGAAATTAATTTTCTCGACGTTTTCGAGGGTGTATATTCCAAAAATGCAAAAAAATTTTTTTGGAAGAGGGTAGAAAATTTCCGCGTACCCGTACGCGTACACCAAAAATGTGTGCGCACCCATAACTCATAGTAATTCTTATCCGATTTGATTGAAATTTGGTAGAACGGTTAGCCCCTCGATGTAGATGAGTCAGTAAAATGTTGAGATCTGTAACTTCAGGGGAACCCCGTTAAAGTATCCAAAGAAAATTTCACTTGTTCTAGAAAAAGGGCTAAAAAAGAAAAAAAAAGTCTTGATTTTCATAAAATTTGGTATACGGGTTGGTCTTATGCTCCTACACAAGCAAGTAAAATTTGAGGTCCGTAACTTCAGTGGGTCCCCTGTAAAGTACCGATTAATATTGAATATGTTGTTCTAGAGAAGATAATAATAATTGTCTTCTGGCTGTTATAATATACCTACTATGAGTTCTGGGCTACCCTAGGTCAGCAGCTTTTATTATAATTTTGGTCAATTAAGTAATTTAATCAATCAACAAACTCCTACATTGTGTTGATGACTTTTTTCTTTTCCAAAATCCTCCTTGCTAATGAACTCTTCTTGAATAGAGTGTGGATGATTTTAGTTCGGGTTGCATGTTATTTAACTCGCTATTCGACTAACAGGGATTTTTGAAAAAAAATGTATTTTTGTTTTGTTTTTTAACGAACGTCTGCCTACGTTATTTTTATTTATCGTGTTGTGTTGGTTTATTTAAACGCTAAAATAACACGTTTTGCTGTTTTATTTTTCTATTGTTTTAATCCCGTAGAATTAGTTAAACGTGATATATGTTTTTTGAATAAAATCGCCGCATTTCAACATGGAATTATAAGAAGTAACAATTTATTTAGTTAAAAAAAAATACCCTTGTTTTTTTACGGTCCGCAACGTCCCAGATTTTAGAATTTCCATAATTAGTTTTGTGTTCCTATTATTAACATTATTTTTAAAACCTAATATACGCTGTAATAATAACCCGATTTTGTTTGAACCGAATTAAATCAATTCTTTTCTAACTAGATATTTTTTCGCTAAATATTTAAATGCCTAACCCCCTATCGATAGATTAGAAAGGTTTTTACAAAATTGTTATAAAATCCCTGGTGAATAAAATATTAAGAACTAGAATAACTAACTGAGTTATCGAATCGAAACTTTCGTAACACCCCACTTAGGGGCATAAACAGGCAACAAGAGCTCTCTTGCGCAATGTATATGACCTCCTGCCACACACTTATAAGTTACCAATTTGTTTAGTCATAAAAACAAAATATTTATTGAACAAAATTGGCCTCCAAGCCAATTACAATCAATACTTTATAACATCAGTCAACATAAAAAATCCTAAATTACCTATATAGAAATTCATGAAAACTAACAGAAAAGAAATACATCAGAAAAATGATAAAGAGATATAATAAACAATAATTAAGATAAATTATTATAAGAATAGGGATATTCTGCATATATTTTAATGTGTATGCTCACTAATAATTATTATTTCTACTTACATTATTGATGAAATAATAGGTGATATTAGATTAGAGGTTTCTATATACAACTATTGCTACGGGAAGAAATCTAAATGGTTCGTAGTCCGCAACGTGGTGAAGTAAAATCGGGACCTTGTTAGAAACAATATATCAGATTATTGGGACAATAATTAACAATAAATTACTTTTTGCTAGTTTTTTTTTATACTTTCACGAGTAGGTATAATGCAGAGTTACACGTCAAGGTATTTCTCGTTTCTAACAACCTTATGAATCGTTCAATCTACAATACAAAATCCGTAGCTCAAATAGTCTTTAGTACCTATACAAATGGAGCCCTATTTTGCGTGGTCATAAATGGCTGGACCAATTTCGCTAATTATTTTTTTTTTGTCGTGTTTTCTTTTATCAGGAGAATGTTCTCATGAAAGAAAAAAATAAGAAAGTTCCGCGGAAAATCAAAACTTAAAGAAAACTCCAAGTAGGTACCATACCTTTTCGTAATTTTTACAATTTAATTATTTGTATTCCCATTTTGAAATTTTAACAGGGACTGTCAGTTGTTAGATAGTTGGTACGATGCTGATGGAAAATATGGATTAACGCTGATCCGTCAGTTGAATCACATTGGTTGAAAGTTCATTATACAAACTCGAAATCAATAATAATTAGAGTTAAGACCACAGGACAACGTCTGCCGGAGAAGCTAGTACACAATAAATAAGATATATTTTTCTCATGCTTCGTATACAGTATACATACATTATGAACATTTTATATTTGAACACAAATATACGATTCTGTGTCGCTGTTAATATTTGCACATATGTAAACATTATTATTTCCCGATATTTTATTTATTTAAGGGAGTGACGTTCCTACATTAGAGGATGAACCCTTACATTGTGTTCGTTGTTAGATAATTTATTGGATTTTCAAAAAAGAGAACATTATTTTCTTGCTGGTAAATTTCAGGGCTGTCCCAAAATCTGTAAACAATAATTATATTATTCTACTATAATCAAAAATAAGAATTCCTATGTTATGTTGAGCCAACTATCGTGCATTTATAAACAAATTCCTTCTAATACGTAAAAGACATAACGCTAATATTTATTAATATTAGATGTTATAACTAAGTACTGTCAAACTGAACACCTCATATTAACACGTGAAGGAAAAACTTTGTGAATATTTTTACGAAAATCGCGCGGACGGAGAAGTATGTATGAAATTTTACACACTTATAGTTTCTATAGAGAAGAAGTGGCGAATGCTAATATTTTTTTTAAATATGCATAAAAAATATATTTAATCAATAAAAAAGTCATTAAAAACACTTCTGTAATGTTATGTATTTGATACTCACACACACTTCTGACACTTCCATGTATTTGACATTGACACAGACGCATATATTATTTTGTTTTTTATCTGTGGTCAAATTGATAATAGATTCATATTGATTTTCTTCAAATATAATAGAAAAAAATTTGTACATATCAACAAATCAAATTTGACGTATCCATGTCAGTATTGTAAAAAAGTCTAATTTAGATTATAATTTTGAACATTATTAAGGTTCCATTGTCAAAAACTGAGCGAGCGTTGTTTCACAATTTTCTTTCAGATGTTTTTTGACATGGATACATGACACGTTCCAACCTATTCAAATCGTTTATAAAATAACCTCGAAATCATTAGGAGTGACTAAACTGAAGTTTTACCAAAAATATTTACAAATTATAATACAAAAACCCAGAGCCCGGAATCGAATTGCATTCTAAAAGTACCCATTGTACTCACTGAATTGTACCCAAGATGAATTGTAACCACGATGAATTGTACCTGCCATGAATTTCACTGACGATGAATTTTTCGCGATGAATTTACCGGCTACTCGTGATATTTTAGTAACCTTTCAAAATAAAATGTGTTAACCCTACAATGCCCACGTTTTGATTATATTTTCCAAAATATTATTTTTCTTACTTTAAAAATAATTTCCGATGTATATTTATCGACTATAAAACCCTTTTTTATATGGTACACATTTTCGGTTCGTGTATTTTATCTGTAAAAAAAAAACGTTCTGATCAAATAAACTTAAAACGTCCTTCTCTTTTCCTTCGTATTTGATCTTATGTCAAATGGAAAAAAATCACATTCCCAAAATAGTGATAATATTTTACTCTGCGTTATCATTTCTAGCCATATTTGAATTTTCGTAAATATTTGATGTCCATTTTATTTTGTAGTGTGATATCTAAAATATATTCATTTGTTTATTATTATTTTGAACCTTGCCTTTCACAAACGAACATAATTCATTATATGGAAAAACATAGCTGCTTTACCATGGTTTATAAGGACCATATGTTACAAAATTGATTTTTTTAATGTGGTTTTAAGTGTATTAAAGATAACACGAATAGAAGATTCCGTAACTGATTTGATTCTGAAAAAAATAACAAGTATTTAAACATCAGAAGTGGTTGGTAGACCAGTGGTATCAGTCGGCGACTTTTGTGCGTACAGCATATTGGGGGTCGTGGGTTCGAAACCCGGTGCCGACCATTTCCACTTTCACAACATACGACGAGCTTTACTTTATGTGAAAGATGTCGAAAGTGTATTTGTGTTCACTTAAGGTGAGCCCAGATTCATTAAAAAAAAAATGGAGCTTTATTTAAAAATTTCAATGTCTTTGACATAACCCATAAGCTATCGGAAAGAAACTATGTTTTTCCTTTTTTTAGATATCACCTACGCGACATATTATTTTATTGAAAACTGACCAAGTGTTTTCAATTTTGTATTCATGTTATATAGAAAAAAACACTTATACTTTCTTATTTTTTGTTTCAGATTTTCCGGACACAAACGTTTCAGGGGATGTTTAATATCACTAAACAAACTTTTTTTATATGAGAATTAAATTGAATTATTCTATAATTTTTTTTATCATTTGAAATGCTCAATTTTGTAAGAGTACCCACATCTGAAAATATATAATTTGATTTATTTTTCCAAGTATAATGATGATATTAAGTAATTATATTATTAGATATAAAATAGCCTAAAAAGGGGTAAGTAATTAATACAGTTATTGCCGTTTAAAGAAAAAAAAAACTACTGCCTATTATTATATTTTATTAGACGGTTTTTTGAGTTTGTAAAATTTCTTCCTAGTCATAATACTTAGAACAGGATACATTTGTGTATTGTACATTCAATTATATGCATAGGAATAAGCTAAATTTAATACAGAAAGGTTGAAACCTTGCGTACAAAGTTTTTTTTTTTCATTTTCGATAAACTTTTTTTTATATGACTTTAGTATTAAGTCAAGCTAGCTGTATAAAAAAATATGGTGATCCGCATACTATGTGTGTTATATTAAATTTATTTTATTTTTCATTTTAAGTTTTGTATTAAAAATTTTATGCTAGAATTTACTTATTGTTGTGAATGATTAGTATAACCATGTTAACATTAAGTATAAGAATGAAAATGAGCGGAATATGAGAGGAAAAATCAATATTGAGCCCTGGTATTTGAATTGAATAATGTTTAACTTTGTGAATATGTGATTGTGTGAAATTTCGTCAAATATATTTCAATTTAAATATATAAATGAGAATTTTCCCTCATGTTTGCACATTTTAATTAAAAACGAAGATAAATGTGAAAAATAATCGAACTATTATATTATAATTTGTATAAATGTAAATTATATCGTTTTTTTTTATTAAATCATTCAAAATATAATTTATAATGTATAAAAACTATTACTTTAATTTCTTAAATACTATATAATATAAGTTTGATATCTCTTATTCAACATTTATTATTATTGTGTGCAAATGAATGTAATTAGAAACATTCTAAATAAATTATTTTACACATTACTATTGCTAAAGAATGAATATATAATAATAATACTTGGACAACTTTTATGGCGCCGTTTAGTGAAATATCTTCACCTCAAAATCGTATTTATCAACATTATTATTTATTCATAACCTTTAAGATTTTATAAATATATACTAAATGTTCAAATGTACATTCTATGTAATTGTTGCTACTTATCAGACTTAATTAAAAAGTATCACAAAATTAAACGAAATTAATTTATAAAAACTTACTGATTTATTTAAATTAATGCTTCCTTATCAATTTATAATAATCATGTATCTACTACAAGGCCTGAATTCAAAATTGAAATGTCAATAATTTAAATATAAACAATAAATGTAAGTAATCTATATTAGATAGGTTAAAAATATTTATCAAAATATAATGTCTTTTTAATGAATTAAAATACTTGAATGTTTTTATCGATGAATGTTTTAATTGATAAATGTCTAGAAAAATAAACAAAAAAATGTGTTTTATTTGATTTTTTCCTAAAACTTTTAATAAATGGTAATTTTTGAGAAAGCTATGAGGATAATGGTCGAAAACGAGTGCGAAAATGATCTTGTTAGTTCAAGATTTTTTTTTTCAGATTCGTTTTTATCCACACTAAACTATCCCGAACCTTTTAGAAATTCGCAACAATTTCAATATTTCAATATTACATCTTAAGTAAAGCTCTGCCAACATTACCATCAATTTTATTCCGCTGTACATACAAATGAATCGTCTAACAGTTTTTCACCATTCTGTGTTTTACAAGTTCCTACCTCATTCAAAGATCAAATCAAATTACTCTAATCATTATTTTCCTTTTAAACTGAAAGATTTTTTTATAAAAGAATTTATCTGTCCATTAAAGGACTGTCTAGTAAGTGAGGATTTACATAGTTTTCTTGTTATCACCCAATTTATAAATATAAATGGTAAGAAACTTTATAGCTCAATAAATTTACAGCTTTCTGGAAACGGAAATTAAATGACGTACACATTATAGAAGAAGAAATATTGTAAAAATATACACTTTTTTTGAGAAGGGTCTCTTTGGCGCCGAAATCCCACCCTTTGTAGCGGATTATTGAAAAATTCTTCAAGACATATCTAACACTTTGTACAAAAATCAGCGTGACCCTCTTGGTAAGGGGTTTCACATTTTGCTATCACAGCAGTTAACCTTTTTCGACTTTTTTTAATCCTTGTGTACTTTTTCGACTTAAAATAAGCAAAAATTATCTCTTTACCAAAGGGTTTTATTCTTTTGAGATAAAAGTGATGATTTTTTTAAGAAACTCTTTTGGATTATAAAAGTAAATTATTTTTTCAATTCTCTTTGGGTTTACTTTGTGACAGTTATCCATTTTTAGATAAATAAATATAAAACTATGTTGAATCTGTCACTTATAAATTTATTTTTATATTAATATTTATATTGCCTAGCCATTATCAATACTATTGATTTGGTTTTGGTGCGTTTTCAATAAAGAAGGTCGAGGGATCATATTGTGGTACCGCATCAAAATAAGATCTATTATGACAACCTTCAACTCAATCATGGAGCGCTGCCTCTAATTGTGCCTCGTCTCCAGAGATCTCTTGGAGAGTGGCAGTGCCTCTTCCCGGCTCCTGCCTTCCGGAAGAAACCTCCGTAATCGTCTTTTCGATATCCCCAAAAGATGGGTCCCAACAGATTCTTTTTTATTTAGTTTATTCATACATAATATCTGGGTTGGCTGGAAGAGATCCTGCGGGATAAGTCCGCCCTTTGACTCAATCAATGTTTCTATGAATAATTGTTTTTTTTTATTTCACAATAAAGTTATATTTATTATTATTTATTATTATAATATTGTAACACTGATAACCGACAACAAATGGAAATGCTGCCCAAATCTTCCCATCTCCAGGTTGGAAGAATACTTATTATGTGACCCTATGTCCCCTTTACACTGTTGTGGAAGTTCCGAGTATATCCGCCACATCAGGACATCGCATGATGATGCACCTAGCTAGAGCTTCTCCACTAGGTCCAGATGTTTCAGGAAGTTCAGCACTTGGAAGAGATAAATCTTTCGCCCGTAGCCTGTGTTTGACTAGTTTTAGTTCTTTCGCTTGGGCAACATTGCATCGCATTCTGTCAGAATTCTAAGATATATCCTACTCCTACACCATAAAAAACAAAACAAATTCCAGCAATTCCATAACCGTGTTTTTTTTTCAGATGTTTCAGATTTCCAGTGTTTCACCACTTTTTAGTGAAACATTAAATATCCTAATATGATAATAAGCCATTTTGAATTTTCTTTAGGAGTGGAAATAAATGTTTTAAACTATTTTGAAAAGTATTAAAAAATACTGCAAGGTTCTAGTTGTGTGTTTTTTTTTCAAACAGCAGAATTTGAAAGGCACCTCTTGTATTTAAAAAAAAAACGAGTTAAAGAAGAAAAATTAGAAACGCTCTTTTGTCGAACCATGTCAATGTAATTAATTACAGATTCAGAATACATGTTCATAGAGAAGTTTGCAGAGACGTCTTAAAGTTTGATCATAAAGAAAATTAAAACTATAAGTAAAGTTTTCAAATAATGCATCAGTTCTTATGAACAAAGGTTTTCTTCTTTGGCGATGCAGCACCTTGCGCCGGAGCTCTGCTTGGTAGCTTTAGATATTAATCCTCCGAGATGGGAAGAAATTTATTGAAGCAATGAAGGGAAACATAAATGCCATCATAAAGTTTGCCATTGAATACAATAGATTTAATACTTCACGATAAAAGAATAATTGGATCAATTCATTCAGAACTTTTCTGTCGTTTGAGGTTACTTGAAAGAGTTTAATGGCGTGGGTAAAATTGTACTTCGCACCCCTATAAGATACAAACAAATTATACAATATGTGTAGAAACGCAGTTTCGTACTCGTAAATCGCCGATTCCACGATTGGTGAAGTCTATCTGTGATCATTTCTCTCATTCCTGCATCATCTTGATCCCTGAAGCATCCAGTACCTTAAGCAAATTGGTCCAATTGTTTGATGGAATTGCAAAGAAAATTTTGTACTTACATGAAATGCTCCGAGCTTTTAAGTTTCTATTGCATGTATTGATTGTAGAGATCCATTTAAGTATTTTCAATCGAACAATCAAATGAATACATAATAATATCAAGACAGAGTTTGTCTGCATCTGAGGTAAAAAAACAACATGTGACAGCCATCCAAGAGCGGAAATCAACAGACTCGTCCATCAAGCAATAATTGCACATATTTAATACGAATTCAAAAATAAGTTTGTACAACAATATCGATTTTAAGCTAAAACTATTTCTTCCAAAGACTAGCGTAAGGGGAATCTTGATGTAGATTCTTTTGAGGTGTGGACCTATAAATAGAAGACTTCTAAGTATATCCTGGAGGGAATAGACTACATATAAATAGGTTCTTCAAAGAATCGATGGAGGTAGACACCTGCTCAAAACCATGCCTGAAAAGCGAGCAAGGTGGATAGGACACGCAATATGGAATGAAGGTCTCCTACATACCTACATTCATTGAGGGCATGGGCACCTTTCAACTTATCCAAAAACTAAAAAATGTAGTTTCATTCTAATTTTTACTAACTTAATGTTTAAATCTAAATTAAACTTGAAATTAATAGTTTATTATTTATGTACTAAGTTAGGTATTCTTTGAACCATTTGAGAACGTTGGGAGTTTTGATTGCTGTATAAACTGACATTTCATTAAAAGTAATTTGATAGTTACGTAATTAAACAAGTAGTTAATTTCAAGGAGAATAATTACAATTCAAGAGTTTCAATTCCTTTGCACTGAAATGGTACAATTTCGTATTAAATTCAAAAGTAAGTGCACATTGGTTGAAAGATGTAGAAATTCAAGAAATGTTTACTCATTAATAGAAAATAACAGCCAATTGGTTAAAATGTAAAAACAGTAAAGCTACTACTTTACCAGCTTTCCCGACAGACGTTTTCCTGTAGTCCTTACGATGAATAATGATTTCAAATTTATAATTTATACAAAAATACGTTTAAAATAATTATATTATGTAGGTTTGAATGTTAAAAAAATATTTCTAAATACTCGAAAGAAATGCTATCAAAAATCTGCGTACGGATGTTTTTAATGTCAATGGTTTTCAGGTGTAAACAATAATTTTGTTTCTATAGAATTTTTCATAGATGGCGTTGGCGTCGCAGGAAGTTCGTTCCATACTAACTTTAATATCATTTTATATTATTTGATATCCATTTTTTTTAGATTTTTTTTAGTTATTCTGGAGTAACTAATAAAAATTTATCCGAAAAATCTAATAAACCAAAAATGATCAGAACCTGTTCAGCCGATATCGAGTTGTAAGTGTTCACACTAACCCGACTTTCTTTTATAATATAAAAGAAGTTTAGTTGTTCCAATCTGTAATATTATTGTAGATTGGAACAACTAAAAGCAATAACCGCACATCAAAACTCTATTAAAAAATTAAATTACAGATTGACAAAAAATCCACGTAAACGAGAATTTTTTCATAGAAATCCATGGTAACACTACCAATGTTCAAACAATTTGTCGACATTTCAAACTTCTTCTAGGCGGCGCTAATTTTATAAAACGCGTCATCTTAAAGGAGGCTAGATTTTTAATAGGTACCTTTAACTAAATAACTTTAGTATTTTGTCACGGCGCCCTACTTTATAGTAAGCTATTTGGAATAGACATACTTAATCCACATTTATACAAATTGCGGGAAGCAATCATGACTTCGTTCAGTTTTTTATTCAAACAGCAGTTTCCTTCTAAACGCCGCGATTCCCTTCGATAGTTTCGGAATGTGAGTGTTATTGCCTTGTAAAGAAAGATTCAGTTTAAAATATATATCGCAAAAGTACGGTAGTTTTAGTGAAAATCTGGATCTGGACACTTTGGGAACCCCTGAACTAAAAAGTTATTTTGTTGTTGTTTTTTTAAACTGGACGTAAAACTTCTTAAAATGGATGATCACTTCAAGAGTACCTACCTAACTGTATGACCTGTATCGGTATACTTTACAGTTTATAGGACTACCCCTGTGGATAGGGCGATTTGCGAAGAATAAATGGTTATCATTGCTGCCAATCAATCTTGGGATTAGGGCCAGAAGAACCCATATTATGATAGTTTTAATCATTTATTTAATTATGAATTTCGAGAATTATCTACTAGCTAGCTCTTGTTCCCTCCCTATGCCCCTGAGCGGGGCGTAAAGGGAGGTTGGATTGGATTGGATCACAGACACAATGCAAAAGTCTGAGTTAAGCTCGTGTAAACGTGTTCAACGCCTTGAAGAATGCTGTTAAGGTAATCACACTTATTACGGCATCCTTTGAAAGAGGAAAATAAGACTGTTGTAATACTAATAGGAAATTGATACAATATCTCAGAGCTCCACTCTCAATTGGGAATAAGATTTATTACTTTGTTTTGTTGTGGAACGTTTTAATCAATCACGCACACTACACAAATATCTTATTTGGAAGTATTCCGTTTGATTGAATCTTATCATTTTCACGAGTTACTTAATCTTAATAATTTTATTGATTAATTTGCAAAAGTGAACAGCTTTCTGATGATGAGTTGAACTACCTCTGTTAAAATGAAGTTACGCACCGCGACCGAAACGCGAGACAGGGGCCGAGACCATTTTGTGTCTCTCTCTGGCGCTCATATAAACTCTTTTATTGACAAGTCAGCATCTCGGACGCCTGTCTCTGTCACCTTAAGGTATGTCCGCGTCATCCTAACAACCGAAATGAAATGGTTTACTGGTGGAAGTGTAGGCATGTTTGTCATATCCGATTAAATTCAAGAGAACAGATCACAATTGTACACGTATTGGGCATGTAACAAGAGATTTTCGGAGTACATTGGCAATTGGAAGCGAGTCCTTGAGGTCCCTGGCAAGAGGCTACGAGTATGACGTGAATTGTGAGTCAAAATAATATGAGGAGCTCCAGAGCCACGGAACAGAACGAAAAACTGCAAGAAGCTTACCCCACTATAATGTGGGAATTATAATAGCCTGAGAGTAGAAGGCTTCTAGAGGTTCTGAACTTTCTCATCAATTCTCCGTAAGCTTCAAGTACATCCACACATCAACATTAAAGGAAAGGCGCGATTTCAAGAATTTCTTTGGTCTTTGTTCATCTTCAATTCCTCTTATATTATGATATTTCTTTTTGGACCTAATATTGTATAAAATCCATTTGCTCCATCTAGGGAGCGGACATGGATGAAGAAGAGGAATCGTATTACGTTATGTTGTGTTAATGGTCTAATGCCGTATATGTTTGAATCAATAAATTCACTTGACATACCTACTCAAAATATCAAAAATAATATTCTACTGTATATAGGACATGGGTCTTATGATAATGATTAATCTTTACAGTAACAATCAAGTTTTCAATGATCGAAAGAATTCCTATAAAAAATGATCGATTTGATCGTTGGATGTTAGAACACTACTAGCACGCTAATTAGCGAGCAATAAGATCTTATTGAAGTCATACTAATCCCACAGATATTCTTATATATTAACATCTTTAAATATGCATATTGTAAAAGAACACCGAGAACGGCTTAATACGAGTAGGTAATTGAATTTTGGTAAATAATGATACGTATGAGAGATTCGTCAAATTTGAAACCCGCGTTAAATCGATTGTAAAAACCACATGAAAACCTCGAGGCATTATTATTTTCCACCGAAAAATGTCTAGTGATATAAATGAAAAAAATATCGTATTTCTTTTACTGCCTTTAAGTGTGTTTACCATCAAAGATCGCTGAAATATATTTCGTAAGAAATGTTTAATGTTTATACCTATTAAAAAATATTTATTCTTGAAAATTCACATAGAACGATATCGAATGCTTACCAAGATAAAATTAATATAACTAGTGGTCGCCCAGTGGTCGAAATTCGACCATAATGAATTTAAATTATAATTCAACTTCACATATTTCACCTATTTATTTGTAAATAAAACACACTTTGCAGTATTACTATAATATATAGGTAAGTATTACAAATAATGTGTTTGAAAAATCAAATATTTTATTGATAAATAAAAATAAAAAACACATTGCATAATATACAATAAACAAAGTAATACTTTTTTTATATAAATTTTACCCCCAAAATTGAGCAGAGATCGTGTTGTGAGGAATTACTTATATATAGGATTAATATATTTTATATTCAATAAATTCGAATAACTTCCCTACTTGATTCATTTTTAACAAAAACATCAAAACTCATAAATTTTATGAATTTGACTTTTTTTATAGACAGATATAAAGACAGTGAATATGCAATAGTAAACAAAAACAGCAGTAAAAAGTTAATTTCATGGCTTATATTTTTACATATAATATTTTTACATCGAGGATTGCCTTTTATATTTCGGGATTCTCTTTTTACTTCTTCGTCTTGCAATCAGATAGCAACTAACGTTTTGACATTTTAAAACTTGGTTTACTCCGAAGAAGCGATTTATACGATTACGGATGCACAATCAATGTATAAAAAGTGATTGGAGGATTTGTTCAATCATATTATGAGAATATTCATTGGTCTTCCTAGATTTAACTTAGAGATACGAAAAAACAACATTATTGGGAAATATAATTGCGGTATTTTCTTGCAGATCCCGAAATATAAAAGACAATCATTGTAAGTAAAATTCAAATAAAAAAATCTTGGTCCATATTCCCGATACTACCATTTCCATGGCCTTTATTCCTGTCCCTCACATTTTGTCTTCATCCCTTTACCCCAGTTGCGCCTGCATATATTGTGTCATTTTTTTGTCAGTTTTTTTTATTTTTCTCACTTCTTACTGTTTGAATGTTTACTTTACTTGTGTTTTTATATAAGTTGTGAGATTTTTGTATCACGAATATCTGTATGTACCTGTAACCATCTGTCTAGTAAATAAAAACAAATAGATTTTCGATATCACTTTGACAATTAAAAATTTTACTGCTGTTTTTCATTTTAAAATATTCTTTATTGTAATGAAACAGCATATTTCAATTATTCACGCTAAACCAGCCTTGGAAGCAGAAGTAGACGACGGTCTTAAGCCCGTAGTGGTTCAAATTTGTATAAAATTAACGTCTTAAAAATCTGACACTAATTGATTTAATATAAGTAGGATCCTGTCAAAATTTGTAGTAGGAAAACGGCGCAAGAATCCCTAAATATTTGGAACGTTGTTTCGATGTGATGATCTTACATACTGCAAATGCCTTCAATTCTTATGTATCAAGATTCTCCATAGTACATTTTTAAAAATTAGTATTAGCAAACATACACGTTTTAAAAACTTCAACACTACGTTAGCATAGGTTAAGCTTGGAAGTATTTGATATAATGAATCGGGCATCGAATCCTAAAGCTCCAGCGCGAATGTTGCCTAAACTGAACCTTGAACTAAACCAACTAATTATCTCAAATATTTACGAATTTTAACAACTAATGACTCTAACAATACATTACTGATATTCGATTTTTAAATGGAACAAACCACTACGGGCTTACTACCGTAATGTTAATTAAGTCTCCGAAACTCATTTAATCGAAGTTTTAGAATACATACATATTATTTACAACTTATAAACATATTATTGAGTTAATATTGCAAACCATTATTTATATCCCTTGCGATTCTAGTTGCATTTTGATAATTAATATTATAGGTACTCTTCTTACCGTAATTTCACTTGATTCAAATTCTTAGCTTCGTTTCAGTTGGCGGAGGTACTTACTTTTCGACGCAATAATATTACTGAAGCAAGCTTTCAGTAGCTTACTGTGAAAGAGTCAAGGAGTGTATTTGTGTTTACTTTGAGATAGCACAGATTCAATTAAAAAAAAATGGTTGCCGAAATCGTAGCAAATTTCTGTTAAATAAATAAAGCTTTATTACTCATAAGGGGGTGTCCATTAATCACGTGATGTTTTTTTTGCAACTTTTTAGACCCCCCTCCCCCCTTGTGATATTTGGTGATGTTTCAGGATACCCCCCCATCCCCCCCCCCCAAAATCACGTGTACTTTTTTAGTACTAATAATTATGAAACTTATGATTTTAATTATCGTATTTTTTTTTTAAATTACTGAAAATGCAACTGTTTTTCTTCAACTTCATCAGAAAAATAAATGCACGTGATTTTTTCAGTAGACCCCCCCCCCCTCCCCCTTTTGGGCTCACGTGATTATTGGACGCCCCCTAAGTACAATGTGGCAATAAAAAACATTTGAACAGTAGAAAGGGCGGACTTATCCCGAAGGATCTCTGCCATCTAATTCATCAGTAAAGAATCTTTAAACTGTATTATGCGTTAAAATTCTTCTAGCTAACCTTCTTCGTCGTTTCCTCGCCAAAAATTATATCAGTGAAATCAAACTATTGACACGTTGAAGTGATAAAGTTGATTAAAAAAAATTCATATCGGTACAGGAAATGGACATTGCTGGGATATATGTTAAGGATGCCGAATGACAGTTGGCTGTGAAGTGCGCCGTTCTTCCTCCCATCGGGGTCCCGAAGACGTGAATAATCCTCTTATACTGTGTTCCGCTCCTTCGAGCCAAAGCTGAGGGAGTTAGTGTGGTAAAGGTTAATAAGCATTGCGCAAATTCGAGCGCAATGGAGAGCTCTTGTTTCCTCCCTATACCGCTGAGTGGGGTTTTCAGGGAATTTTGATTTGCTTTGATTGATATCGGTACATACTCACCTCTCAACTTCCTCTTGATGTTGAAATCAAAGGTCCAATCCACTTTTGTATATTCCAACGTATTGATTGTGAAGTGTATAATTATTTATGTCCATTTATATTGTGTATCTTCTAGTGCTTTTACAATGTTTCTATTCGGTGGTTAGTTTGTGATTCACTTAAAAAAATTCTCATAAAAAGATCAGGTTCTTCAAATCTCATTAAAACTTCCCTAAAATATCCTATGACACCTACACAATGTGTTGGATACCATTTGAAAAATAAAAGCAAATTCAAGAAAAAAATACTGATTGGTACAGGAAACACTCCGAAGAAAATTTATACAATCATAAATTTTAGTTTTTGACAACCGAAAAAGCGATTATAAAGCATGTTCTTCGAAAAATAATGTGGGATATCGATATAAATAAGAATATTAGGAAGGAATATGGTATCAAAGTTAAAAATAAAAAAAAGTATCTCTGTCAATAAAATAATTATACTTCTGTTTCATTTATTTACTGTACAACAATTTTACAAAACATTATTCTCATCACTTATGGTTTTGTTTTTCATTTACCTTGAAATTTGTTTGAAATCAACACATGAAGCATTTATTCTTGCGCATTGAAAAAAAGATTTTTATTGCTAACTTTCTGTCCTTGTTGATGTGATTGTGATGCTTGAAGATCGGCCACACTATCTTTTTCAATGCACTTTCGTATTTATCTACAATCTTCAAAATTTCCGATGACACATGACACACGTTTCACAATTAATATTAGGTGTGTCAGACTTAGC